>CM053656.1:11657600-12195100 GCA_028654395.1 Scutellaria barbata | reverse complement strand
TTATTATTATTATGAATACTAATAATAATATGAATAATAATAATAATCATCATCATCATAATAATCATATCAATAATGACAATTATAATTATAATTATAATGATAATAATAATCATAATAATAATAAATATAATAATATCAATAATATCAATAATATTTATCAATGAAACGGTAAAAATATAAAATGAAGAAGAAGTACATATACTAAACTTCAAATTCCATACAATAATGTCAAATCTCGAAAATTGATGAAGAATTGATTATATAGGATTGAAAAAAATTTAGGAGGTACTATAAATCATTTAATTGAAGTACATTGCATATTTCAGTTGGATTGGGCTTGAGTGCGAGAGGGTTGTCTGGGTCGTCCAGCCTACATTAATGGATATATGCGGCTGAGTATACTCGAGGATCTCAGGACGGAGCTGTCATCCATAGGAAGGGATTGCTTGCGTCATTTTAGTACGACGTCATTCGGCCACTTCTTGTATTGGCCGGCTGAAGCAGAGTGGTGCAAGATTTTACTACATGTCCTCGTATCTCGGGAGGTGCGCCATAGGACCCGTCCCAATGAGCTAGAGAGATGGTTCCGCATTGGATCCCGATCCTGCAGATTCTCGCGTAGAGAGTTCGCTCTTGTGACAGGTTTACGCTTTGGAGATTCAGACTTCGACCCTTCCGGCGTGCATGTTCCAGCCGACAATAGCATATACTTCCGAGTGGTCGATGACTCTATTAAGGTAAAACTTTCAGATCTCCACATCAGATTCGTTAATGGAGAGTTTCGCCAGTCTGTGGAGGATGCTATGAAGGTTGCCAAAATTTTCATTTTGTACTGTATTGTTCTTGGAGTGGATTTCGGGAAGACCTACATCGATATGTGGGTTTGGGATTTAGTCGATCAGGAGGAGCGCTGGGAGAGCTTCCCATGGGGGAAGTTCTCTTATCTTACACTTTTACGCCACATGGACCGGCTCCCATCCGATATTCCACGACAGCAGTCAGGGCGGACCTTCACCTACCACTTTTATGGCTTCTCCATCGCTCTGTTGGTGAGTTCTCCAAACACTTGTATATATCCTACGTCTTCAAACTTTTGTAAAATTGTTATCGGTCTACTAAATTGCCTTCGTCTCTTGTGTAGATTTGGGCTTACGAGGCCATTCCCCTTACGAGTACCTTTGCAGCCCGACGGATTGACACACCACGTCCTATTCCACGATGTCTGAAGTGGTGTTTCACGAAGTCCACTATTGATGTTACTCACAGGACATTAGCCGCTGAGGTAGCTTTCTAGTCAATGATTCGTTATACTTTCAAATTGTGTCAAAGTATTGATTTAAACTACCATACTAACCCTATCAACTTGTTGTTTGATGTACAGCTTGATGTCTTGGAGACCCTCATTCCTACTGTTGAGGAGGAGTCCCAGCTATTTTGGCAGTTCATTGATATGGACCTGTCGACTGGGGGTACAGCCTCCAGAGACCAGACGTGGACGTAGACCCACGGGTCACTTGTATCCTGCTTCACGCGGTGCTGCAGCGGTAGATGTTGGGCCTTCGAGGCGAGCACACGCACATGAGTCACGACCAGCGGTGGGAGATGCTGTACCAGCCCGACTTCGGGGGCGACGGGCTACTCGAGCGACCGCTCCTCCAGTTTCTGAAGCAACTCCATCCACAGTCTCTCCCGCTCGTAGTGATATGGGGTACATGGGTCGTGAGTACTTGCTCGCTGCATGTGGTGACGAGCAACATCATATGCCGGAGATGCATTCGCATTTCCATTACTCTTCTCCGCCACACCCAGATACAGAGGTGCCTGACTCGCCTATTGCTGCTAGTCCGATCAGGCATCGGGCACCTAGACGGTGGCCTCGTGTTGTGTCTTCTTCATCACCGGATACAGTTCTTCAGGCTGGTGATGTTCCTGGTGGCACCTCCGGATACGACGAGTTCTCCAGATTCACCCACGTTCTGGACGATCGGTTTGCTCAGATGCACTCACACTTCGATGGGCAGTTTGCACACTTGCAGTCCAGCATCAGGGCTGATCACGAGCGCCTTGTGCAGTCGATTCCTAGCATGATTCATGATCAGCTATAGTCATTCTTCGGGTCTTCGGCTGACTTCGCTCACAGATATGGCTCCGACCATCCTTCGAGTTTCCCTACTCACGGATACGAGGGGCCGTTTACATCGACGCAGTACTATTTTGATGCCGATCAGATCGATCGTACATATATGACCCCACATGTCGATCCATGCCACACACCTTGGGAGAGTTGGCCACCAGTATCGGAGCAGCAGGCCATTGATACATACACCCAGAAAGTTGACCTAGCATCGGCCGTCGTTCTGTATCAGCCACTGCATTTCAGCCATGTGGATACACATTTTACGCCACCTGTTAGGGAGAAAGTTGATCACGTACCGAGCTTCGATGCAGAGTCGGTTGCTCCGGGTATTCCAGAGACGAGCGCCGGGTTACGAGAGGTCCGTTTGCCCAGGAAGTCTCGTTTCTTACGAAGTTCTTTCACCGCACGGATGAAAAAGCGGGCTGACCATTCCATGGTGGATTTCTTACTATGGACCGAGCTTGGGGACGCTGCTGATCAGTAAGAATGTCTACTTTAATTTTTACCCAAAGCATTTCACTTTTCTTTGTGTATAGAACTAAAATCATGTCTTCCATTGTTTTGCGGGCGCAACGTGGGCATCGGATACCCCGTTGGACCATCATGGTTCACAGAAATTATGGATCCAAACGGTCAACTTGAGAGAGAGGTACATATCAGTAATTGTTGTTTTGTATTTTACTGATATGATTGCTGGTTATTTGGGTATCATATTCATGTTATTCGTTTCATTCATTCAGGTCATTGATTCATATCTCGCTATACTTCAGAGCCAGCCCAAGGACTTTGTAGGAAACATGCAAGGAAATTTGGAATAGGATACAAGCAAATGATGATCCCAGAATGCGTTACGTAGAAGATGTGCAGGAGGAATTTGAACCTGAAGACCTGGATCGTCTCGTTCCTTACATTTGTGGTGAGAAGTCGAGGTGGAAACATATCAAACCTTGGTAGGACAGGATAAACAAGGTACATTTCTAGGTCTTTTGATAACTCGACATTTTCTCGACTGATAATGAAATTTGATAAATTTGTCATTGGTTTTTGGATGTAGATATTTATGGTGCTCAATTTGGACGGGCATTGGGTGGCGGCGGAGGTGAATCTTCGTACATATACATTGGTTTTGTTCGATAGTCTGCGTCATCATTGGAACGCTGATGTGGTGGCACTACGACTTCGACAAACTCTCCCTATTCGTCCCATGTTGCCGAGATTGTTGAACTATAGTGGATATTATGGTAAGCTAGGATTTCACTCGTACTGTCCACCAATGCTTGGTTGCCAAAATGCCGAGTCCAGATTTTGCTACAAGCAGGATGACCCTACGAGCTGTGGCATATGGGCATTGAAGACGATAGAGAGTTGTATTAGTGGCATTTTTCCGAGACCAGATATAGTGAACGGAGTCTTTCAGATTATGCGTGATGTAGCATTGTCATTGTATAAGTTCTCGGCAGACGCTGATACATGTGAGCCTATAGACTAGATCGATTCTGGTGATTTTACACATTATTTTTTTGACTATTGAACAATTCCGGTACCATTTTTTAACATTGAACGTAATTGAACATTTCCAATATATTTTTCTTGACATAATTGCCCAACTACGAATTTATAATATAAGTTGTAAGACAAACTAAAACATAATACGACACTGATGTAAGACACTGAAGAGCAACTACATACACCCGGACATTCCAGACTCACCCAGATGTTGACGCCAAATAAATCAGACATTTTCTTCGTGTATGTGATTCTGATTGACAAACTGAACACTTTTTTTTCTTTCTTCGTATTCCTTCATCGTTTCTGGGTTGGACGTCTTCATTCCCAACTTCCTCGGCCTGATAGTCATACTGCTCCGGAATGCGCTCGGTGCATCTGGCTCTATTATGGTCACCTCGGCTGCAGCGGTTGCACCTTCCAGAATGGCCGGAAGGAATTCATTTTCCCTTGGGTCGTCCTGCTTGTTTCACCTTGTCAGGTGCTCAACATAATTGACTTTGGATGTCATCCAACGCCACCTAAGTTTCTGGGTCAGGAACGGAATTCACCGTACCACTCCACATCCCCCTCAACCAGTCGGTTGTGTAGTATGGTGCCACGTATGCCGAAAATGATTCTTTTGCAAAACTATAACAAATAATAATAGTTAGGTCAAGCATGTTGATTTATGTTTCAAAGTAAGAAGCGAATTCATAACATGTTGTATAAATACCTTATTGCTGTACATGCGTGCGAACACGGGATCAGATCCAGCTGAAAAATGAAACAGGTGCATTCGAACTGGTTTAGCTTCACAATAAAAATTTTACTACCATCAGTTACCTTGTATTTGCTTCGTTCGAGTTTTACAACTTGCATACGCCTACCAAGCTTCATCGAGTTGACTAATCTTTCATGTGCTGCGATCGTTAAGGTATTTTCTCTATCTTCGGCAGCAGTCCGCCTCTCATAGAATCATTTCTCCAAAATGCATCTAGCACACTCCAAAAAAGAACATATAGACAGTTTTCTTGCCCACACAAGCCGACTATTCCATGTCTCTGCAGCATTAGATGTCATGAAATTAAATCTTCTCACAGGACATCTCACGTGAGCCCATCGTTGTTCTCCAGCCTTTGACAAGGTAGCTATCGCACCTTGTATGCCGGATGCTTGCAACATGGACATATACCTATAATGACACTCCACACTCATGGACAATACTCGTTCCAGATCCGAATCATTCTTAATTTTTTCCTTTTTCACTATTCCATTTATCTCCACCAGTGAATGGATCACATATCTGCAGCATTTCGTGTCAGCATACACGGGTCCATGAATTGACTCTAATAGATCAGCAAATGTAATTCTTTTAAGGTAAAAAAGCTCTTGGGAACCGTTTTTGTACTCTAAACCTTCCCAATATTCCCCGAACGAAACCACGACAGAAATGAAACTCATTTTTCCTATACTTTAACAAAAAAAACAAAAACAAAACACATCAGAAAGTACTCATGTCTATATTTTAATAAGTGCCAAAAAGTAGCGAAATAATTGATTTTTGCCGTTAGAATAGACTAATAGAGTAATATTTAATGTCAAATTTGTAATATTCTTTTAATAGTTTTATATTCATGATTTAATACTAAAATGATAAAATTCAAATATTAAATAATCGAATAATTGAATAATATAAATATGGTGATATTCACATATAATTTACTCATTACAGTTATCTAGAAAACTCACATCAATATTCTATTATTATAAATTTGATATCTAAAATAGCCTTGATAAATTAAAAATTAAAAAGTACGAAGATACAAGAGATACATAAATTTCCCTAAAATTAAAAATAATATATATATATACATAAATTTCCCTAAAATTAAAAATAATATATATATATATATATTATTTTAATTCAGTTATACCTTAACATTAAAAATTATCATATATATATATATAACTAATTTCACAATATTTATAATTTTATATAATATATATATATTATACGTATATGTCTTATATTTTAAAATTTGAGGGGCCCAATGTCCCTCGCCCCCGAGACCCTCTGTCACTGATCATAACATTTTAAATAAAATAAAAAAAAGGTTTGTAATTTTCATAATTTACAAAATAGTATTTCAATTTGTAGAAGAACAATTATTAGTTTAGTTATTCATACTTGAAGAATTTTCGTGTATAATATTTTTTCCAATTTTCATGGACAATATTTTTTTGGAAATTTAGTGCACTATGTTTTTTTAGAATTTTCGTGTTGAATTTTTTTTAGAATTTTCGTGCACTATGTTTTTTTAGAATTTTCGAGCACTATGTTTTTTTAGAATTTTCGTGTACAATTATTTTTTCGAATTTTCGTGTATAATTTTTTTTCGTATTTTCGTGATTTATGTTTTTTTTAATTTTCGTGGCTAATATTTTTTTTGAATTTTCGTACACTATGTTTTTTTTAGAATTTTCGTGTAGGATTATTTTTTCGAATTTTAGTGAAGAATTTTTTTAGAATTTTCGTGAATTATGTTTTTTAGAATTTTCGTGGATAATATATTTTTTGAATTTTCGTGCACTATGATTTGAAGAATTTTCGTAACCAATTATATTTTAGAATTTTCGTGAATATAGTTTTTTACAATTTTCGTGGATATTATTTTCGTGGCTAATATTTTCGTGGACATCATTTTTTTTCAAATATTATTTTCGTGGCTAATATTTTCGTGGATATCAGTTTTTTCGATATATTATTTTCATGTATGATAAATTTTAACTACTTTCGTATATGCTAAATTTAACTATTTTCGTGTACGAAAATAAAACGTTTATAACTATACTATTCAAGTAAACACGAAAATTAATTGAATATCACAAAGCATTAAATTAAATAAATATCACAACTACAAAATTCAATTAAACACGAAAATTGTGTATGGTTTAATATAATATTACATGATAATATTTACATGCTCGTAACATACCTTTCAAATTCTTCAACACAAATTTTTTTTCGACGCTTACAAGTTCTAATCGACAACCAAAACTATAGAAAATGCTTGTTTGAGTTTGAATGCTTTTTCGATTTCCATGCTTATATAGAATACAATCGAAATAAATTTTTCTCACAGTAATAACAGTAAATTGTGCAAGCATATTTTTTCACATATGCCATTATTGGGGAGGGGGCATCACACATTCATTAAAAGAGCTTGACACGTGGTGGGAGGGGGGGGGGAAGTCATTGCATGATAATTGATGAATTAGGCACATGGGCGGCTGTGAAAAATCAATTTGACTTGGACTAAAAAATAGGTATTTTGGTATCATTTGCTATATTTTTGGGTAGATTAAGGTGTACACTATATTCATGGGTAAAATTGTATTAAATTATAGGAAAATGGGCAAATTGGACAATTTTCCCTACTTAATAATAAGAATTGATAAACTAGACAAATAGTACAAAATATAACAAATTATTGTACCCCTAGAAATGAGTCAAAGCAAGTACTATTTTGTCAGGTAAATTGGGTAGATAATAATAACTATTATTCAATTTTAAATGCAAGATAGAAAGTACAATCCTATTCAGGGAAGTAAAAAAAATTGTAATTTTGATAGTTTGGAAAATAATACAGAAATTTCGAGAAATAGCTCCACTTTTTTTCCAATGGCTATATATATATATAAATTTCACTCAATTTGAAATTTTAAATTTAAGGGAATATTTCATAGTAAGACTTTTCTCAATTTAGGAGCCCAATCGATCTTATTCCTCAATTTTAGACTTTTAAATTAAATTTATTTTCATTTAAGCATATACGCGTATGATAAAACGGAGATTATACATTACATCATTGTTTTTTTTCTTCCTCTTTATTTATTATTTTATTTCTCATAAAATGAAATAGTGAAAAAATTCTTCATCTTTCTTTTTCTTCACGTGAAAGAAGAATAATGTTTATCTCATCAATTACTCAATATCAAGTCCTAGTTTTTATTGCTCGAATTTCTTCTTAAAAAAGAAAGATTTAAAATAGGTTGCAATATTAATTTTTGTTTCGATGTGAAATAAATAAAAAAGAAAAACAAAATGGAATTCAATTGCCTCTTGTTAGTGTCTTCCGTTTTTCTATGTTTGAATTGATAACTCATTTTAATTTAAAGCCAAAAATTAAGGAATAAAATCTCAATGGGTAATTTTATACATAACCATGAAATTTCTCAATAGTCATTGTCAAAATAAAATCTCATTATTTTATATCGTGCACCCAAATCTCAATACAGCCACTTAGGGGTGGAGATCGGACGGATCGAATTGGAAATAGGGTGTTTCAAAAAAAATCCAAAAAATTTCGAAAATGAAAAATCAATTCCAATTTCCATCCAAAAAATTTCGGAAATGTGAAATGCAATCCGATTTTGGAAATTTCGGAATTTTCGGAATTTTTTTTGGAAATTGTCGGAAATTTTTGGAATTTTTTTCGGAATTTCAGAAATTAAAACTTTTTCGAAATTAATTAGTTGGTCTATTAGCTATATTACCTTTTCTAATATCCTAAAAAATAATACGACCTAAGATACTACAGTATAAACTATGGTATATAATATATATTAAAAAAAATACTAAAAAACTACAGTATAAACTATAGACTATAGTATATAGTATAAAATAAAACTATAGTATAAACTATACTATATACATATAGTATATAATATATTTATATACTATCATATAGTATAAAATATATAAAATATATTATATAGTATATAGTATTATAAAGTATATTATAATATGTATATTTATATTTACACATAGTATAAAGTATATAAAATATATTATATAGTATATAGTATTATAAAATATACTATAATTTGTATATCTATATTTACATATAGTAAATGTATATAAAATATATTATATTATATAATATAATTCAAACATTTTATACTATATACTATTTGCTATAAAAGAATACTATATACTATTATTTCGGAAATAAATCGGAAATCGGATCGGAATTTCGGATCGGATCGGAAATCGAAATTTCCGAAAATTGAATTTCGGAAATATTTCGGATCGGATTTCGGAATTTCCAAAAATTTCAAAACTAATTCCAATTTTCATCAAAAAAATTTCGGAAAAATCGGAATTCGGATTTTCGGATTTTGGATTAAAAATATTCGTTCCAAAATCGGAAAATTTCAAATTGGATTCGGCGGATATCAAAAATTTCCGTTCCAATCTCCACCCCTACAGCCACTGCAGCTATCTTCTTTTTTCTTTTATTCTTTACACAACCGACGTATTCTTTACAAACAATAACGAATTAAACATTCTTAACAACTAATCCAACTACTCACGATAATATTTTATCCGATTATGATATCAAATCAATTTTAAGTCATACTGAAGTATAAATTCGTACAATAATATTTATCCAGAAGTATAGATCCATATAAAAGTTGTTTAATCAAAAGTATGAATTCATACAAATAATAATTTATCCGGATCTTATACTGTGGATAACTTGTTTTTTAATTTTAAATAATTGAAATATTCTAAAATATGCATGGACTTTCGGATAAAGATACCCAGATAATTATAAGATTTTTAGAATATATTAGTAAGATTACTGTAAGATATATGGAAGTAGACAATGGTATGATTATAATTCAAACAGATATTTATATGGTTAAGATTCATACGAATTAGAAGATCCATATATTAGAAACAACTTTCTGCTCAAAAATTTCCACGAATAAATCCAAATTGAAGAGTTCATATTTATCAAAAAAAATAAAATACAAAAATTAATTAGAATATAACGTGTTTTACCTTATAAAGTTTCAAATCTACTTTAAATCAATTTTTAAATAATAGAATTGAAACTTGATTAAATAAAATGGTTGTTAGAGAGAGTGAAAGTGAATGCGGCAGTATAAAATACTCTGATAAAAAGTTTTAAGGGTAAAAATAGAATTTTATTTTCATGGTTGCTCTATTGAGATTTTTTTTTTTGGGTGTGTATAGAATCTCCTTTTTTCTCAATTTCAATATTTAGACCTAAAATTGAAAACTAACAAATAAATAAAGTGTTGTGAAATTATTATTTTATTATTAGTAACTACTTCTTCGTCTTCTTCTATATACATGTGTTTTGTTCACTCTTTTCACATGGGTTAAAACCTCATTGATTTTTTTAACACATCATGCAATATTGGAGTATTATTCACAAGGGTAGGGTGAAATTAGTCATAAAAAATAAAAGATTGGCCAATAAAAATGAATATGAAATGTTGTGTCAAACGATATTGTACGAGTTTTTTGTGTTTTTGATAATTTTTTATTGTTTCATTGGGTTTGATTCTGTGAATAATCTTGCAATGAGAAAAAAGAAGATTGGAATTATTTTAGTTAAAATTTTGTGATATGATTTTCGGGAACAATTAGTTGTTTAGGTTGTGATTGAATTAAATAATTTGAAATATAAGATTGAGATTAATGCTAACAACATAAATCAATTTAGTACTATAAATTTCTAATTCCTCAATACAACCATCACAAAATAGATTTTCTACTATAAATTCAAATACATTCTCAAATCCTCCAATGTAAAACACAACCTTATATTCTTGATAGATCTTTTTTCTTTCGTGAGACTGCCATCGATTCAAGAAAATTGCAAGATGGCAACACACTAAACATATTTGTGAACTCAAATATTTATTTATTTTTTATATAATTTTGCAGAAATTAGTATATATATATATACACTAACTTTAGGTCCATCGATTTTCATTTATAATATGAATTTTGAATGTTAACACAACAAATTACAAATTTTAAAATAATATCAATTGGACTTCACAAAAAATTAATTTTATAAATAATCGAACATTTCAATTCCAATTGCTGATGTGGAGTCCAAAATGTATGTCCTAATCCTAGTGGAGATCAAAATGTTTTATTGATGGCTATGATGTCGAAACACATTACAGGCTTAACATTTGAAGTTCATAACATTTGAAGTTCATGTCACGTCCCATTTTCGAAATTAAATAAAATATAAAATTTTAACATTTTGGGCGTCCAGCAATTTCAAACAACTATAACTGAGGGATAATATCCATACAATTACATAATTTACATAAAAGTTTTAAATGATCAGAGACCGCAACAAAAAATATATATATACAGGCCATCACACTTTTACAACCTTTCAAATAACATGTGTAATTATTACAAAAATATATACTCGCATCTTTCTTCACATTCGGCTCCCAACATCCGAATCAATAAAAGAAAACATATAAAGGGGGTGAGCGTATAAAATACACTCAGTGGGATCACACTGTATAGGGTTTCATTTTATAAAATATACCCATCACATGACATACAATTAATTTTAACTATAAGCATTCATCACAATCAAGCATCATTCATCTTCAAACATGTCACTTTCATTTCCACATTTACGGTCTTTAACCATCTTGTAACATATGCGGTTTTTAACCGCTATGGAAACATATAATCTATCATTCATATAATTACGGTGTTTAACCACCATGAAAGCATTTTGCGGTTCTCAACCGCCGTGAAAACATTTTTACGGTTATTAACCGTCATAATACGGTGATCAGCCGTCATATGCGAGCCCTAGCCGCCTTGCATACGCATGCACATGCGCACATAATTTCATCACATTCACATATCAAAAGTTCACATAAAAGCACATCTTAATTGCACATATGAAAATATCAAATTCACCTCATCATATCATCACATTTCATATATTCAATACATAAACCCAACACATTTCATATCGAATAAAAATTCATAATTTAAATAATTTGAAAGAAATATAAAGTACCGACTTAGCATATTTTCCCCACCTGAAGAGCAGCTGACCAAAAGCTTTAGACTTTCAAACTATCTACGGCGTAAAACCCGACGTATCGCCTACAAACATAAGGTTTCGACTTAGCCTCTATTCAATTTATGATCGATTTAAAATAAATTAATATTTTTAAGCTAAACCCTAATTTTTGGAATTAAATATAACTTATTTTGTACTTAAATGTAAAATTCATAATCTATGTAGATCAATTTGAAATTAATAGTTCGCATTAAAATAGATATAAAATTAGGGTTATTTATCCTTAATTTAGAAATAATAATTAAATTGTAAATTAATTCAATTAGCATAATATTTATAAGTTTATAATTTTTAGTCTCAAAAGCAATCTTGCAAAAACATAGATTTAAATTATAATTCCAATTGAAATTTTTAACTACATTGTACTAAATAACATAATATATTAGAATCCAAAAATTCATCTTGAAACTAGGTTTCCTTAATTAGTTCGATAATAAATTTAGGGTTTTATACCCTAATTGGTGTTATAAGTAGTCTAAAGTAATATAAATTAATTAAATTAATTTATCCTTATTATTTAATTAAATCCGGTTTTCATATGTTAAATTTTTAGTAATTATATGATAATATTTATATTTCCTAATATATTCTAATATTAAATGAAAACCTATATCATTAACATAACCTCAACAAATTAAAAAAAAAACATGCATAATATCATCAAAAAATAGAGAAATGCTATATAATTCCGATAAATTTAAGGGTTTGATTATCATCATTCGTATTTTGGTGGTCTTCATGCATGCCCTTAATTAATTGAGGTTTTATATGCAATTCACAAACTAATTAAGCTTTAAAATAATTTCAGCAATCAAAATGACTCTTTTGCCCCCCATACACATCATATTTGCAAAACAGAACCTTTCCCCCAACACGTTACCCTTCCCTGCCGCTGCAACTGTTCTCCACCTCCGGTCACCGCCCCAGCCATCCCTGCCCTCTGCCGATCCGCCGCAGCCGGCGACTGGAAGTCGTCGGCGACTTCTCACCGCCCAAAACACCCTAGACACCAACCTATACCACCCAGCTCCAGCCATTTTTGCAGCAGCTCACGGCGGCGGCGTAACCACCACCGGCGCGCTCAGCTCCGGCCAACGGACTCGAACCAACCCATACTGACCCACGCACACACCAAACACACCAGCAACCCGACTCACAATTACACAGACTCACGCACGCATGGCCAGCCGAGAAAACAGAGCTGGACCACTCCAAGCTCAGACCGACGCAGCCACCACTCCCAGCGGCGGTTTCTGACTGACGCACCGGTGCAGACACCGTGCCAGCTCTGACTCGACCCAGCGGCGGATGGCGGCAGCAAGAACAACCAGAACAGTAGCTAAGATAAAGTACAGTTGCTGCGGATACGGCCATGTTTCGTAACTTCGAACCTATCCTTACGACGAGCAAGACAAGAGCTATCCTTCTTGACATATTACCTTGCCGGAAACTGAGGATAGACGGTGGAAAAAGGACGATCGAAGTGGCTGTTGGAAGGAGAAAAACAAAGGGAAGAAGAGATGGTTTGGTTGCTTGCTTTGGTTGCAGTTTCGTACTTGGAGAGGTGAAGGAGCATGGTGTAACTTATCCATCACTTAAATTCTTCTAGAATTTTATTGACCTATGCCCAACCTACCTACATGCCTATGATACACTTGTAATCCCATGCCATTTAATTTAAGCTATATAAATATATCATATGCATATGTATCTCACGTAATGGCCTAGATTATACACATAAGCTAATATAATAAATTATGTTATAAGTATATCATGCATATATATTATGTACGTAAATTTTAGCTTAGGTTATATATCTAATAACTTATATAATACTTAGGTTATAATTATATTTTATGAATTATATATCTTAATATTATATAATCTAATATTACATATAACTTATATTACAAGTTCATATCATATAATTATATATATACATTAAGGTAATATATATTATATAGTTATATTTTAAAAAAAAAAATTCAAAAAAAATTCTTAGGTGCTATAGTTCAAAAAATTCGAATATGAATATATATGATTTTAAAATTGATAATTTACCATATTAACGTTTTAAAATTCATGTTATAAATGAAAATTAATAAATTTGATATTATTTTATTAATTTTATTATCATATCCATCATAAACATATTACACATGTGTTCGATGTATAAATTTTTTTTTAAATTTATTAATTTCACTTTTCAAAAAATAAAATATTATCGATGGACATATTAAGAGTTGCCAACGATCGATGTTTTAGTATTTTCCATCTTTTTATATCATAAACTTATTAGTTCACGCAAAACTTGGAAAAGTGACGTAAACATGATGGGCTTTTTAGTTTGATCGGAGGTGAATTTCGTCTTTTTCAATACTTAATCATAAATAATAGAATTAACTAACCAATCACACCCAACTTTTCCTAAAGAAATCCTATAATCCATTGCCAAACAAGCCCTTCACACGTCTCGTTTACTTCCAGTATAAGGATTAGGCTGCACAGATTAAGGGGTTGCTTGGCTGAAATTATTGACTTTTTAAAAATATTTTATAATATATTGAACAGTTATATGTTCATTATAAAAGTGATTGGTAATGTCCTGAAAATAGAATCTTTTTTATTAGCCTTTTTTCAGAAAGTAAGGAATTCATTTTAGAGATAATACCTCTAAATGCCCCATTTCCTTATCTAATAAACCTAAAATACCCCAATTCTTATAATATTATCCCAATATACCCTAAATGTGGTCAAAGATCAATTCACCCCTAAAAATGCACTATTCAAAATGCTATTTACACTCTAAAATTTTGTTTTCCAAACCATCTTACTAAAAGCAAGGTTTTAAACCCGGATATAATTATATTGGTATTTTGGTTGGAAACCTTTCTCGTGCCCCAAAAAACACTGGTATTTATACTTGTGATCTGGTTTGAAAGGTATAACAAAGCCATATACTGAACGATTATTATTCGAAAGAAAAAGATTAATTGAATTTCCGAAATTTTTCCATGATTTATATTTATTGAGATCCGATGCTAGAATTGGTATCAGAGCCAAGTTTTATTGAAGAAATAAATTAAATTATGATGTACAATATTATTTTCTTATGCCTAACGGCGGAGAAAATCAAGAAAAAATGTATTCGAAAATATTTCGAGATAACACAAGTGCAGGATATCAGTAATGACATCCAGCGAAGATTGGAACATAATTGTTCGAGAAACATCTAAGGTCACTCAAGACCTTAGGGAGATCCAGAAGACCATCATTTATTATGGTGGACAGATGGAGAAGATAGTCCGATCTCTATCCGAGATCCAAAGAGAAGTTTCAGATCTAAAACAAGAAATTGTAGATTTGAAAAGAAGATCATCCAAGGGAACTGGTAGATCCATGAACGAACGTATGAAAGACTCGTTCGGCGGTATACCAATCATTTCCAAAGGAAAGACTACGGAAGTTCCAAAGCCTAAAAGCAACGACGAACTCCTACTTGATCTCATAAGACAAGTCGGATGGAAGTCTCAAGAGTAGATCTTGCAGAGTTAACTGAATCCCTTTCCAATCTTGGAATTGTGGATCTGGTAAATCTCAGGATGAATGAGCCTATTCCAAAAAAGGAAGAGGAGAGCACGAGTACGGCAGTACCTGAAGTACCTGTTCCTCCTGAACCCATTTGGAAGCATGATGGGGTTGACTATGAAGAATACATAGCTCGACAAGCCAAGAGACGATCGGGAAGGTTTAAAGGAGTATCGAAGAGCCCTTGGGCAAAAACGATGCTTGAACCAACACATTCGTTCGGATTGATGCTCACAACAGACATCATTGATTTCAGAGATATGGAAATATTGATCGATGAGTGGATGGCATCTATGAAGGTTGCTTCATCAACGCTGGACGTTGATAACGAACATTTTTGCCAGATACTGGTAAATAGTTTGCAAGGTTCGGCCAAGAAGGCATGGGAAATGACCAAAGCTGCTCTCAAAAAAGAGATCTTATCCAACGATAATGTTTTAACAATTGTCGAAAGGATGGGTCATTTGCTCAAAATATGTTTCCTCGGGGATGGATATTTTGAGGAAAGAAAAGACGAGAAGAAAAGAGAGTACACGCAAGCTCTGTTTGCTCTCGAATTGAGAAATATATGTTATGCGGATGAATATATATATTGGTTCCGCAAATATTATTTCCAAGCAGATGTACCATGGAATGTGGCAACAGATTAATTCTTTGCAAAAATCTGCAGTCCATGGAGGGAGATGCTTATGCAAACCTACAAAGTACCTCCAGGCCGAGTTGATTCAGTGGCCAGAAGGATGTCCTTTTTTAAGGATAGCATAAGAGAGTGGTGTCAACAAGCGACACTACAAAAGAACAAGAAAAGACTAAGAGGAATGGTAAAAAAGACTCCTCTTTGTTGCGACAACAATGATTTTTCGAATATCATCGAAGAACCACAACGAGAGAGACACGGAAAGAGAAAGAAACACTTCAAAAGAGGGTTTCAATCTAAGTCCGGAGGATCATACAGAAGACCTTCCAGACAAGGGAGATCTTGGTGGTCCAAATCAAAGGCTAGATCTTAAAAATCTGGTCAAAAAGTCTGGTCCTTCCAGGTTTTCTTCACAGGGATCTAAATCCACAGGGAAGACAATAGGAGGAACAACCAGGAAGAGAACTTTCAAACAAGCTCACACTCGTACCAATGAAAGTTTCAAGGATTGCAACTGCTGGACGTGCGGTGCGAGAGGCCATATTTCGCCCGATTGCCCACAAAAGCAAAAGGACGTACACCAGTTCGAGTCCACAGAAGACATCCGTGATGCTGTCTTTTATGGTGATTTGGTGCCGGTTTACAAGTTCGAGGACATCTCTTCAGATGAAAGCATCTATGAAGAAGAATACGAATCTGATTCAGAGGGTTCCTATGGATCATCTACAGAATCAGACGAGTAGCTCCGGCGAACAGGAAGATAGACTCCAAACGTCGGATAGTCTATCAGGATTCTTCTAAAAAAAGTCCATCTCTAATAAGACGATGGAAAAGATCATGAGACATGATTCAACATTAGGTCCATATGATGGATTTAAGAGAGGAAGTCTTAATCGATTTTGTGACAAAATGGGGATAAGACAGCACAAGCACCATATAATTTACCGGGTGAACTCAGGTGAGTTTTCTATTTCGATAGATCTAACCGGTAATAAAGTAGAGATGCAACTTATTCCAAAAGAAGAAATTCTTGAGGAACTGAGTCATCTCAAAGAAGAAGTAGCGGTCACAATGAAATGGATCCATATTGGAACCATTGAAGTAGTGATTAAAGCTACCTTCAAAGAAGGAATTGATTCTGAATTACATTTATCTGTAATGGATAGAAGAATCAATAACTTGAGTGAAAGTTGTCTTGGTACAATGGTAGGTAATTTGTATGCTGGCAAACTTATGTTTGACATTCATCCTAGGATTGCATACAACCTAGCTGACCAAGATTTTAGCAGAGTCTTAACCCTTCATCAAGATTTTAAAAGACCTGATCTTATGAAAGAAGGAAATAGACCCTATTCTATCACGTATAGAATTGCATATGCGCTTTCCAACACACATCATTCAGATATGTTTCTTAGGAAAAAGTATATAGAAATTCCTATAATTTTCAAGGAATTTGCCAAGGTTAGAACACCAGACCCAATCCAGATACCAAGGCTAGGGGGTGTTAATTTACTAATTAAGGATCAACCTATTTTAAACAATAGATCATTGAGGTTTGATTCTGAAATTAGTAACAGGTTGTCCTTTTCCAAAGGTAGGATTCTAAGCCTAAGGGGAAAAGAACCATGCGAGGATTTGTATCCACAAAAAATTAGGATAAGAAATGTTAAAATCAAATGCCCTAATGATGAATGAAAAGAAATCCATATTGTTTTTGATATATCTAAAACATATAATTTGTTTCCTTGTGAACAGATATATCATTTACAACAACCAAGTATTAATAGATACGAAGACATGTTAGAAATAGCAGGCTATCATGTATCTGTTACAGGAAGTGCAGGAATAACTAAAGGAGTTATGACCTTAGGGTTAAGTTTCCTTGAGGAACACAAACCTTGGAGAAGAGATGGAAAATGGATGGAGTTCGACCTTGATGGACATATAATCAGGATAGAATAAAACCATTATGTCAGGAATTAAGCTGGAAGATGAGATCATTGATCTCAGAATACAAAGAATTCAGGCGAGGACTTTGTTAAGATCTTTACGGGAGCAAAATCGACCAGGACAAAGAAGTATCCAAGTAGTTATAAGGATACAAGAGGCTGCGTTAAAAATAAATCAGATAAACGCACGAATAGACATGCTAGAACGCTGGAGTAGAGGGATTTATCCAAACAATCCAGACGGGTTCTAATTTATGCCAGGGAGAACTATAGAGGATGAGATCCAAGATCTCAGAAATGAAAAAGATGAGTTGACAGAACGCATAAGAGTAATGCGAGATAATAGACAGACTCATCAAAGACGATTTCAAGAGTTGATCTATGAGCACAATATAAGAAGCTCAAGGATAAACATGTTAGAATCTTGGAAAAGAAAAATATATCCAGACGATTCTGAATGACGAGTATCTTCTCTATATATATATCTGTAGGGATATTATATGATCAATATAAGACTGAATATTTTGCAGCTTATATTGACTCAGGTTCAGGCATTTGCACAACAAAGCCAGGAGTTTTTTCCAGCGAAGCAGTGGAAAAATTACCTCTTATTGCAGGAAGAGACTTCTCACAGAAGATCCTAATACTCAATAAAGGTATTCGAGAATCAAGAATAATGATCGGAGGCGCATTCGATACCCCATGGTATAAAGTAAGAATGCCCCCTATCTATATTCATGATACATGTGCTCATATTTTGCTTGATAACAATTTTATCCAAACTTTTGCAAAATATGAGCAGGATAATCACAAGAACCTATTAACCTTTACTACTAACTGTGGTAGTATGATACAGGTTTTGCGGCGAGAAAAGGCCTTTAACAGGATCATGCCTATTAATTTTCGCAGCAAACGTGGTGATAATGAAGCCAAGTTGACTCATCCTAAAATGCAGGATAAGAGGAAATTTGGTGAAGCTCTTTTGTCATATAGACAAGACGGATTGGAGGAAGCATACGAAGAAGCTATTTAGTTTCTGAAAAATGCCTTACAAGAAGGACCACCCCAGATTGACATTGATGAGGAAAGTTTACTTTCCTTTGAAAATGTTAAAAGACTAATTCAGAGGAACTACAATGAAAATCCTTTAGCCTGGTGGGACAAAAACCAGATCGAAGCAACGTTGAAGGTAAAAGAACAATACCGATACGAGTTGGTTTGATGCAAGCCGATCCAGATGAACCTTGAAAATCGAAAGGATATGCAAAAGATTATCAAAGAGCATATTGATCTCAAGCTGATCGAAGCAGGTATTTCTCCTTATAGTAGTCTAGGGTTTTTGGTGAGAAACCATGGTGAAATAAAGAGAGGAAAAGCAAGGTTAGTAATTAACTATCAAAGTATTAATAAGTTTACCGAATTTGATGGTTATTACATACCAAGTAGAGAACACTTAATTGATTGTATTAAAGGGTCAAAAGTGTTTTCAAAATTCGATTGCAAGTCTGGATTTTACCAGATTAAGTTAGAAAAAGAGTCTAAGAAATTAACTGATTTTTCTACACCACAAGGTTAGTATATCTGGAACATAATGCCTATCGGTCTTGCGAATGCACCTCAGATATACCAACGAAAGATGGATAATCTTTTTAAAGATTATTTTGAGTTTATATTTGTGTACATAGACGATATTCTAATTGCATCTAAAAATATGAAAGATCATTTAAAGCATCTTGAAATATTTTCAAAAGCATGTCATAAAGAAGGATTAGTGCTCTCTGAAAAGAAGGCAATAATCGCGGTTAATAGAATCGAGTTTCTCGGTGTTATTATTGACCATGCAGGAATGGAACTACAGGAACATATTGTGGAGAAAATCTGTAATTTTTCAGATGTTCTTAGAGATAAGAAGCACCTTTAAAACTTCTTAGGAGTGATTAATTTTGCAGGTTCATTTATTAAAGACTTGGCAAAATATCGAAAGGATTTTCGTCCTTTATTACAAAAGGATGAGAAGACTAAATGAAAATGGGAAGATATTCATTCCCAAAGAGTTCGTGAGTTAAAATAGGTTTGTAGTAACTTACCAAAGCTCGCGATTCCTCAAGATGAGGATCAGTTAGTTGTTTACACAGACGCTAATGATTTCAGATGGGCCGCGGTGCTCATGAGAAAGACATCTACGGGTGAAGAACCATGTAGATATACAGGAGGGTTGTTTACCGAACAACAAGCCAGAGTCTGGCATATTAACGAGAATGAATTCTTTGCAGTTTGGAAGGCTTTTAAAAAATGACCTTTATTTTTATTAGCCAAAGAATTTATATTAAAAGTTGATAATACTAATGTTAAAGCTTTTTTGAAAAACAAACTTGAATCCAAGATTGAAAAAGCTCGTATTATCAGGTGGCAAACAGAATGCCAATATTATCTTTTTAATATTGTCATAGTGAAATCTAATGAGAATGTTCTTGCAGATTTCTTAATAAGAGATGGATATCCTTGAAGCAGATTCCATCACTATACGAGCAAGGTACCTTAGGGAAAACCTTGAGGAGCTCTACAAGGCATTTGACGTGCTAAGGGTAAGAGCCGAAACAGCATCTTATGTCCAGAAAGCTGATTTGGACAAAGTCCAAATGACCCTACATGCAGCCATAACTTCAAATAGTGATTTGTGGAATGCATTAGTGGAACCTTTAAACAAGACCTGTTCACCATCGGTGATGTAGAAAGAGTTACACGAGAAGAATTCATCATCGATGAACAAACAGGGTACTTTTATACCCGAAGCAGGACATCCTGCTGATAAAAGTTTTTCATCAGATACCGGTGAAAAGGTGGATAAGGCGGAACCAAGTGTTTTATCGGACTCCGATAAAAATATTAATTCAAAAGGTCAGGAAGTAATTCCAGGCAACCCGAGTCAACCCAGCACCTCTGGGGTAAAAGAGGGAGAGGTTAACCTAAGGCCCCATACTGGCCCTAGACAGGTTAACACTAACCAAGCTATTTCTCCTTTGCAGATTTACCAAAGAACATAAGAGAAATTGGTTACAAGAAATGAGATCAATCTGAATAGAATTACGGCTGATTGGTCTGGTAAGTATCCAAGACTTTGGATGCTTCGTGGGGTAAATCCTCATGATGTGCGGGAATGGTTCGATTTTAGAGCAATTGCTTCAGTTTTCACTACCGCACCCAGTTTTCCAGAGATTTCCAAATTACCGGACTGGATAGCCACTGCTGTGCATGATTCATGGCAGAACAACCCATATTTGGGGCGAGAAGATATACTAGAGCTCAAGATTATCTCCGCTGCTCCGGAAATCACAGGAAAAAGATCTCATCCAGTTTTTCAATTTATAAAACTACAGAGATCTGAAATGGGGGAGCTAAACCGAGCCAAAACACCCCCAAAAAATAGCCCCTTGGTAGTCGCCCTTACTGAAAACGATATATCGATCAGGCGAGCATGGGGTCTTTGGGTCTGTCTCACTGAGATGGACAAAGTAAAGTATCCGTTCAAAATATTTCATAATTCTGTGAACGGATCATTCCTGTTAAATTTCATGACAGGAACAACTACCGGATTTGCTGAGAACTTCTTTGAAAACAAGAGAAAATTAATTTGGGAAAACAAGGTTCCAGCGACGGAACAAACTAGGAAGAAGATATGTAATATGATACATATCGGAAGATGGGAAGAACGGATATGCTCTTACTATCAAGTACAAGAGAAATCGCTGCTTGGACAGGGTTTTAAATTAAAAAAGGACAAACCCGATTACCAGAAGAAAAAGGGAAAATTGAAAGATTTTTAGAAAATAAAAGCCTAAAATGTAATAAAAGGAAACGGGTCTAATTAGACTCGATTGATAACAAGATGTATTGTATTCTAAAAATGTAATAGATAGGAATACAGTATAAAGGGTTCAAATACTAACCCTATACAGGTTTAAAAGGGTCTAAGGGACCTATCTTGACTTTATCCAGCACATGGCATTCAAGACATACATGGTGTAGTGGATGGTCCCACTTTTGAATAATCCAGCACCAAGTATTGACGATGGCCAAAAGAAAAAACGTGGAGGACCCCTCCACAAAAGTAGAAGATTCGTTGCCGACGCAAGAAGATAACGAGCTATACTTACCAAACAGTAGGTGAGAAATAAAGAAGGCTGGCCCATTCCCCACTAACTAAGTGGAATGCAAGCTGGCAAGACAATAATGTATCCACACAGGAGCACATTGATGCCTATAAAAGGAGGCCTCCAGCCTCAAAAGAAGATCATCGAAAATACA
The DNA here is from genome assembly GCA_028654395.1 of Scutellaria barbata. Classification (NCBI taxonomy): domain Eukaryota; kingdom Viridiplantae; phylum Streptophyta; class Magnoliopsida; order Lamiales; family Lamiaceae; genus Scutellaria; species Scutellaria barbata. The sequence continues at coordinate 12,173,041 of CM053656.1, read as the reverse complement.
CAACACCTCTTTCTATCATAGTTTTCGAGAAATCTTCTCTCTAGATTGTAATAGTTTAGCCTTCAAGCTTTCCTGTTCATGGGGGTTTCCCCTTCTCGAGTATTAGCCATGATTGGCTAATTCAAGTTTCTCTTCCAATGGAGGAGAAAATTTATATTGTAAAATAGTTTAGTTTATTTTCTTCAATAAACAAGGCTTTTACTTTCCGACATTCTGTCCAAAAATTTATAATTCTGAGTAAAAATTCATCCAGCAGTGAGTCTCCCCGTGATCTCCTTAAAGGCAGGTGGCCGTTGAGAAGGATTGCGATCTGGGTTCCTAAGAAAATCGATTTCAGAACCATAGATTTGCAGGCGAGTGGTTGGATCTTGGATTCGTAAAACCTGAACCGAATTCCAAGAGAATTTAAGAGGCAAATGCGAGGTATGTTTTAAACTCAGTTTTATTTATTGACGGAAGCATGTTGGGCCTGATATTGATCAGAAGGGCTAATCCGGATCCTAATAAATGTAAAGATTGGAAAAAGGAAAATTTGGCTAATGTCAAGCATGGGTTTTTGGAGATTTTGAAAAGACAACAAGGGTAAAATAGTATTTTATCATAAAAAAGGGTAGTTGGAGATGTTTTATTAAGAAAAAGGGTATATAGGGATATTTTGTTATATGATAGGGTAGTTTGGGATGAAATATAGGGAAATAGGGTAGGATGAGATTTGATCTCATTCATTTTATTTCTAAAATAAGATTTAATTCTTGACATACTTCTTCAAATTTAATCATTAAATTATATAATTATCGTTCTAACATTATATACGCTCCAATATTTTATTCATCTGATTTTAAATATCATGTGGGATATAGTAATTTATACAAAAATCTAAATAAGTTTATTTAAACACACTATTAAGGTGTCATAGGATGAAATTATTTTATCGATCCCTCTTGTGATTACTTTAAAGCAAGATTAGACTTGTACATTGAATATGACTACAGACTGCACACCCCATTTATTGTGATGGAGAATTAGCTGGTTTAAGCAAATAGAAGAAGACATGTCTTTCTATCTCAAAATTTAAATAAGGGAAATGGCATGTCCTTCGATCTCAACATTTAAGTAAGGCAAATGTTGCAGACTAAATTGTAAGAAAACAAAAACTTTGTGTAAACTAAGTGCATGTGTCAGGATCCCTTGTAAAATTCAGGTTATCCGGTCTGAAAGTGAGATTCATCTTCGTCAATGTAAACCTCACATGCCCACATGCATTCTATGTCTGCGTCCACACTTTTATCCTGCACGCTTAACCTTTATATTATATTTACTTAACCTTTACACTATGTTCACATAATCTTTATATCATGTTCGCGTAATATTTATGTATGTTAGTTTAACATTTACATTATATTACAGACATATATTACCTTTTAAACATTTATATTATAATAATATAACTTTGATATTTTTTTAGTTAAAGTACTACATAAATGTTATAATATTTATACATCAAAGTTATACTAATATAACATAAATGTATAGTTATATTACGTGAATTTTTATGCTGGAAAAGATATAAGTAATATCACTTAAATATTATGATATTCGTACATAAATGGATAAATGATATAATATATTATATAAACATTACCATATGAGCAAAAAAAAAAAAAGTTAAATGCGGATTAAGCACATACCCAGTTGCACCATGCAACAGGTACACGTAATTAATTTAAGGGGTAGTAGCCATTCCTACCCATTTTCCTATAACCTTTTCCCTTTCTATCCATTAATATAATCATACATCCCCATATACCCATAAATATAATAAAACATCCATTTCTACCCATTTTTTTATAGAAAATTACTATACTCCCTTGTTGACTTTTATTATTTACCAAAATACCCCACTTTCCATCTTTCCACACTTATATTTATTAGATCCGGATTAGCCCTCTAATCAACATCAGACCCAACATGTTTCCGTATATAAAATAAATCTAAGTTCAAATCATACCTCACCTTTGTCTCTTGAATTCTCCTGGATCTCGGTTCACGTTTTACGGATAAAAAATCCAACCACTCGCTCGCAGTCTATGGTTCTAAACCGATCCTCTTGAGAACCTAGATCGCAACCCTTTTCAACGATCACTTGTCTTTTAAGGGGATCACAGGGAGCTCACTGCTGGATGATTTTTTTACTACGAAATATAAAATTTGTGGAGTTTATGTCGGAAAGCAACAATCTTTTTTACTGAAGAATATAAACTAAACTATTTTACAATAATTATTTTCTTCACCTTGGAGGAGAAAGCTTGTTGAGCATATCATGACTAATACTCGAGAAGGGGAAACCCCCATAAATAGGAAAGTTTGAAAGCTTAAACTATTCTAGAGAGAAGATTTTCGAAACTAAAGAGAAGTGTAGTGGGATTTCGATGATCTTCTTTTGAGGCCGAATGCCTCATTTTATAGGCGCCAATGTACTCCTTTGTAAATTCATTATTGCCTTGCCAACTTGTTTTTCACTTGGTTAGTGGGTATAAGACCGATCTTTTTTAATTTTCTACCCACCGTTAGGTAAGTGCACCTTCCACCATTTATTGTAGTGTTTGGTGGCCTCGTTGTCCTTTTATGTCGGCAACAGATCTTTTGGTTAGTGGAGGGGTCCTCCCTTTTTATCTTTTGGCCATCGTCTATCGTTGGTGTTTTTTTCTTCAAAGATGGTGGGACCATCCATTACACTGTATCTGACGGAAATGCCATGTGCATGATAAGGCCAAGAAGAATCTCTTTGACCCCTTTGATTCTATATTGGGGTTTGGATTGAACCCTTTATACTGTATTCCTATCTATTACATTTTTAGAATACAATGCAACTTGTCTACTATCGAGTCCATTAGACTCGTTTTCTTTTATTACCTTTTTGGTTTTTCCTTTTTAAAAACCCTTTCCTTGTCCCTTTTTTTTGGGTAATCAGGTTTATCTTGTTTAACCTTGAAACCTTGTCCGAACAAAGGTTTCTCCTGTGTTTGGCAGTAAGAACATATTCCTTCTTCCTACCTTTTGATATGTATCATATTACATACTTTTTTCCTTGTTTGTTCGGTTGTCGGAATCATGTTTTCCCAAATTAATTTCCTCTTATTTTCAAAGAGGTTTTCAGCAAATTTGGTTGTATTTCCTGTCATTGAATTTAACAGGAGTGACCCATTTACAAAATTTTGGAAAATTTTGAATGGGTACTTGACTTTGCCCATCTCAATAAGACAGACCTATAATCCCCAAACTCGCCTTGTAGATATCTCTTCCTCTATTAGGACGAATACTAAAGGATTTTTTGATGGTGGTGCCTTGGCTCTATTATACACCACCATATTTGGTCTCTGTAGTTTTATGAATTGGAAAGCTGGATGAGACCTATTGCCTGTGATTTCTGGAGCAGCTGAAATAATTTTTAGCTCCAGTGTATCCCCTCTACCCAAATGTGGGTTGTTCTACCATGAATCATGCACTGCAGTAGATATCAATTTCGGTAATTTTGAAATCTCTGAAAAATTAGGTGCGGTCGTAAATACCGAAGCAATTGCTCCGAAATCAAATCATTCCCCAACATCTTGTGGGTTTACACCCGGGAGCATCTAAAACCTTGGATACTTTCCAAACCAATCAGTAGTAATTTTTCCTGGATTGATCCCATTTCTTATAACCAATTTTTCCCACGTTCGTTGATAAACCTGAAATGGAGATATAGATTGGTTAGTGTTAACTTGTCTTGGGCCCGTTTGTAGCCTCAGGTTAACCTCTCCCTCTTTTACCCCAGAGGTGCAGGGTTGACTCGTGTTGCCTGGAATTTTTTCTAACGTTCCGAATTAATAATTTTATCGGATTTTGATAAAGTACTTGTTTCGATGTTATCAACCTTTTTACTGGTATCTGATGAAAAACATTTATCTGCAGGATGTCCTACCTCGGGTATGAAAACCCCTTATTTGCTTATCTATGATGAACCTTTCTCTTGTATTTCTTTTTGGATCACCAATGGTGAACTCGCCTTATGTAGGGGCCCTTCTAATGCATTCCACAAGTGGCATTGGACGGCCCTTGAAGCTTGTATGACTGCTTGGACTTTGTCCAAATCTGCCTTCTGAACATATGAAGTTGCTTCGGCTCGTGTCCTTAGCAACCTAAATGCTTTGTATAGCTCCTCAAAGTTTTCCCTGAGGTGTCTTACTTGGACTGTAATGGAATCCGCTTCAAGAATGTCCATCTCTTGTCAAGAAATCTATAAAAACATTCTCATTAGATTTCACAATGACAATATCAAATAAATAATATTGGCATTCTGCTCGCCACCTGATAATAGGAGTTTTTTCGATTTTTGATTCTAATTTATTTTTCAAAAAAGCTTTTACGTTGGTATTATCAACTTTTAAAGTGAATTCTTTTACTAATAAGAATAGAGGCCATTTTGTAAACGTCTTCCATACTGCAAAGAATTTTTTCTCGTTAATATGCCAAACTCTGACTTATTGTTCTGTAAACAACCCTCATGTGTATCTATACGGTTCTTCATCGATAGCTGTTTTTTTCATGACCACTACTGTCCATCGGAAGTCATTAGCGTCTGTATAGATAACCAACTGATCCTCATCATGAGGAATCGCGAGTTTCGACAAGTTACTGCAAACCTGTTTCAACTTTCGAACGCGTTGGGAATGAATGTCTTTCCATTTCCATTTGATTTTTTCATTCTTTTGTAGTAAATGACGAAAATCCTTGCGGTATTTTGCTAAATCTTTAATGAATGATCCTACAAAATTAATCACGCCTAAGAAGCTTTGAAGGTGCTTCTTATCTTTAAAAAATATTTGGAAAATTGTGGATTTTCTCCATAATATGTTCTTGGAGTTCCATACCTGCATGGTCAATGATTACACCGAGAAACTCAATTCTATTAATCGCAATTATTGCCTTCTTTTCAGAAAATACTAATCATTCTTTATGGCATGCTTCTGAAAATATTTCAAGATGTTTTAAATGATCTTTCATATTTTTAGATACTATCAAAATATCGTCTATGTAAACAAACATAAACTTAAAATAATCTTTGAAAAGATTATCCATCTTTCTTTGGTATATCTGGGGTGCATTTGCAAGTCCCATAGGAAGTACATTCCAGATATACTATCCTTGTGGTGTAGAAAAAACAGTTAATTTTTTAGACTCTTTTTCTAACTTGATCTAGTAAAATCCAAACTTATAATCAAATTTTGAAAACACTTTTGATCCCTTAATGCAATCAATTAAGTGTTCTCTATTTGGAATATGATAACCATCAAATTCTGTAATTTTATTAATACCTTGATAGTTAATTACTAACCTGACCTTACCTCTCTTTATTTCACCTTGGTTTCTTACCAAAAACCGCAGGTTACTATAAGGAGAAATACCTGATTCGATTAGATTGAGATCGATATGCTCTTTAATAATCTTTTGCATATCTTTTCGATCTTCAATATTCATCTGAATCAGCTTGTATCGAACCAACTCATATCGGTATTGTTCTTTTACCTTTAGTGTTGTTTCGATCTGGTTTTTGTCCCACCAGGCTAAAGGATTTTCATTTAAATTCCTCTGGATAAGCCTTTTAACATTTTCAAGGAAAAGAAAACTTTCCTCATTAATGTCAATTTGAGGTGGTCCTTCTTGTAAGACAGTTTTCAGATACTGAATAGCTTCCTCTGGTGCCTCTTCAATGCCCTTTTTCTTATAAGACAAAAGAGTTTCACCAAATTTCTTCTTATCCTGCATTTTAGGATGAGTTAACTTGGAATCATTATCACCACGTTTGCAGCAAAAATTAATAGGCATAATCCTATTAAAAGCTTTCTCTCGCCGCAAAACCTATATTAAACTTCCATAATTAATAGTAAAGGTTAACAGGTTCTTGTGATTATCCTGCTTATATTTTACAAATGTTTGGATAAAATTATTACCCAACAAAATATCAGCACCTATGTCATGAATATAAATTGGTGGCATTCTTACTTTGTACCAAGGGGTACCAAATGTGCCTCCGATCACTATTCTTGATTCTCAAATACCCTTATTGAGTTTTAGGATCTTTTGGGAGAAATCCTTTCCTGCAATAAGAGGTAAAGTTTCCACCACTTCTCTAGGGAATACTCCTGAGTTTGTTGTGCAAATGCCTAAACCTGAGTCAATATAAGCTGCAAAGTATTCTATCTTATATTGATCATATAATATCCCAACAAATATGTATATGGAGAAAACACTCGTCATTCAGAATCTTTTGGATATTCTTTCATATTTTTACAAGATTCTAATATGGTTATCCTTAAGTTTGTTTGATTAAACTTAAACATAACCTTTTGCAATCTTATCACATCTTGTATATGATGAGTTTGACCTTAATTTCGCATATTTCTTATAATTTCTAACAACTCATCTCTTTCTTTTAAGAGATTTTCAATCTTTCCCTCTATACGCAAACCTGGCATTTTAAATAGAAAATGGTTTCTTCACTCTACCTTGATTGTGTGTCCATCAAAATTGAATTCCATCCATCTTCCATTTTTCCCCATAGTTTATGTTCCTCAAGGAAACTTAAACAAAGGGTCATAGAACCTTTAGTTCTACCTGCACTTTCTATAACAGATACTTGATAGCCTGCTATTTCTAACATGCCTTCATATCTATTAACACTCGGTTGCTGTAAATGATATATCTTATTACGAGAAAACAAATTATCAGCTTCGGATATATCAAAAATAATATGAATTTCTTTCCATCCATTAAGGCCATTCATTTTAACATTACTTACCCTAATCTTTTGTGGATTAAAATGCTCACTCAATTCTTTTCCTCTTAGACTTAAAATCCAATCTTCAGAAAAAAGATATCTTGTTAGTAATCTCAGAATCATATCTTAATGATTTATTTAAAATCGGATGATCTTCAATTAGCAAATTAACACTACTTATCCTAGGTATTTGGATTGGGTCCGATGTCATTACTTTGGCAAATTCTTTGAAGATTCTAGGAATTTCTCTATACTATTTACTTACGAACATATCTGAGTGATGTGTATTGGAAAGTGCATATGTAATTCTATACGTGATAGAACATGGTTTATTACCCTTTTTTATTAAATCAATTCTTTTAAAATCCTGATGAAGGGTTAAGACGCCACTGAAATCCTGGTTAGATAGGTTGTATGCAATCCTAGGATGAATGTCAAACATGAGTTTGCCTGCATACAAATTATCTACCATGGGTCCAAGACAACTATCTCTCAAATTATTGATTCTTCTATCCATCACAGATAAATGTAATTCATAATCAATTTCTTCTTTAAAGGTAACTTTAATCACTACTTCAGTGGTTCCAATATAGATCCATTTCATCGTGACCGTTACTTCTTCTTTGATACAACCCAGTTCCTCAAGAATTTCTTCTTTATGAATAAACTGCATATCAATTCTATTACAGGTTAATTCCATTGGAATCGAAAACTCACTTAAGTTCACCCGGTAGATGATGTGGTGCTTGCGCTGTCTTATCCCGATTTGATTTTAGAACCGATTAAGACTTTCAATCTTAAAGCCGTCGTATGAGCTTAGGTTTGAATCTTGCCACATGATTCTTTCCATCGTTTTGTTTGAGATGGTCATTCTTGAAAAGAATTCTGATAGACTGTCAGATGTTTACAGTCTATCTTCTTGTTCACTGGAGCTATTCGTCTGATTCTGTAGATGATCCATAGGAATCGTCTGAATTTGACTCGTATTCTTCTTCATAGATGCTTTCATTTGAAGAAATATTCTCAAATTGGTAAACTGACACCAAATCTCTATAGTAAACTACATCAAAGATGTCAGTCATCGGTTCGAACTGGCGCACTTCACTCTGCTTTTGTGGGCAGTTTAATGAAATATGACCTTTTGCACCGTATGTCCAGTAATTGCAATCTTTGAAACTTTCATTTGTACGAGTATGAGCTTGTTTGAAAGTTCTCCTTCTTGTTGGTAATCTTCCTGTGATCTTCCCTGAGGATGTAGGTATTTGTGAAGAAAACCTGAAAGGACCAGACTTCTGACTAGATTTGTAAGATCTAGCCTTTGATTTGAACCACCATGATCTTCCTTGATTGGAAGACCTCTTGTATGATCCTCCGGACTTAGATCAAAACCCACTTCTAAAGTGTTTCTTTCTTTTTTCATATCTCTCGCGACTTAGTTCTCCAATAATATTTGAAAAATCATTATTGTCGCAATAAAGAGGAGTCTTTTTTTTCTTGTTCTTGTATAGTATCGTCTGATGACACCACTCTCTTATGCTGTCCTTTAAAAAAGGACATCCTTCTGGCCACTGAATCCACTCTTCTTGGAGGTACCTTATAGGTTTGTATAAGCATCTCTCTCCAAGGGCTACATATTTTTGCAAAGAACATTTATGTTGCAACATTCAGTGGTATTTGAGCTTGGAAGTAATATTTGCAGAACCAATAGATGTATTCATCCACATAACATATACTTCTCAATTCGAGATCATATAAGGCTTGTGTATATTCTCGATTCTTTTCTTCTTTTCTTTTATCAAAGTATCCATCGTCGATGAAATATACTTTGAGCAAGTGATCGATCTTTTTGATAATGTTGGACCCCAACCCGAGTTGGAGTACACATCAATTCTGGACGCTTTGAAGAGGAGGCTTTTAGGAGTTTGGCCTAGATAGTTCATTGAGTAGAAGCCATACGATCGGCTAGGAAGTTCCACCTGGGCGTCTCCTCGGTAAACCGACCAGGACCATGTCCCTGGCTAGTCTGAATGGGTCTAGTTGGCCCGAGCAAGACACACCGAGTAGGCCGAGTAGGAAGCTACTATTTGCTAAGAGAACATATGTGATAATACTGCTCACTTTCCCGAAAATAGGTGAAAATCAAGAAGTGGTGCGCACGATCCCCACTACTTGGACTCCCCTCTAGCTATAAATATATGTAATTTCAACTTGTAAAGGGGTCCAACATTTTTTGCATTCCAGCACGAGATGGCTGATTTCTCTCATATAAATTACATAAGATTCTGACCGGCCACATACAACCGTCCAGGATCAGCCGACCAAATTCGTCTGAGTGGTTCCGAACCAGTATTTTTTACATATTTTTATATACTTTCTATACACTTTCCTCATCCGATTTTCACTAATTTACTCCGAATTCATTCAATTTGAGTGTTTGACTAGGAATTATTTCATAATACAAATTCCGACGTCAACGGATAATTTCATTAATATTATCTCTCGATCCGATCTCTTCTTTGATATGGGCCTCCGTACTATCCCATGCTTTCTTGGCTGAACATTGTAGACTATTTTCAGCAAGTTTGCTGAATTGGTCCTTATCGATGTCCAGCGCCGACGAGGCAACTTTTAGGGATGTCATCCATTCATCGATCAAGATCTCCATGTTCCTAAAATAGAGGATATCAGTTATAAGCATCAACCTGAACAGATGTGTTGGTTCTAGCATCGTTTTTGCCCAATGCCTATTAGATGCTGCCTTATCCCATCATGGTCGTCTCCTGCATCGAGCCACAAACTCATTATGGTTGACTTGATCCTATTTCTAGGTCGTTGGGGATGGGTGGTTCCGTACTCGTACTCCCTTCTTCTTGTTTGAGAATAGGATCATTCATCTTGAAATTAACCAAATCCACAATTCATAAGTTGGAAAGTGATTCGGTTAATTTCGAGATGTCTACTCTTGTGACTTCCATCTGACTTGTCAAATGATGTCAAACAAGAGTTTCTTGTAGCTTTTAGACTTCGTGACTTCCGTAGTCTTTCCTTTGGGAATGATTGGTTTATCTCTGAACACATCTTTAAAACATTCATTCATCGATCTACCTGTTCCCCTTGGTAATCTTACTTTCAGATCTATGATTTCTTTCTTTAGATCTGAAACTTTTTGTTGGATCTCGGATAGAGATCGATACATCTTCTCCATCTGTCCACCATAGTATATGATGGTCTTCTGGACTTCCCTAATGTCTTGTGTGATCTTAGATGTATCTGGAACAATTATGTCCTAATCTTTGCTGGATGTCATTTAATGAAATCCTGCACTTGTTATATCTCGAAAGTTTTTCGGATACATTTTTCTTGATTTTCTCCTCCGGTTAGGCATAAAAAAATAATATTGTACAAATAATTTAATTTATATCTTCAATAAAATCAGGCTCCGGTACCATTTTTATGCATCGGATCTCAATAAATATAAATCATGGAAAAACTCTATTATTCATTTTTTCCCAATAATAATTACCCAGTACGTGGTATTGTTATACCGCATCGACTTCCTATACAAGTGAAAACACGAGTATAGCATTGGATACGCAGTGGTTTCCAGCCGATATACCAAGATAATTATATTTGGTTTCAATAAATATGATCTAGCAAATTGGTTTGGAAATAACAAATTTGAAGTGACAATAACAATTTTCAATAATATATAATGATTTATTATGAGATGTCAAAGAGTTTTTTTGTCTTTTTACCAAAAATAGGTATTTTGGGTCTATTTACTATATTTATGGGTATTTTGAGGCCTTATCCCATTAATTTAATCCATTATTGAAGGGCATTAGTTATAATATATATTATACTCTAGTTGGATAATTTTGAGGCTATATATTCTATCTCATGATTTTGGATATTAAATATTATTGATAAAAATATATTTGTTGGAAATCATTGATGGATTTCTATCGACAAACGGTCAGAATATTTAAAAAAAATTGAGTTTACCAACAGAATTTCGTTGATAATTCGTCGATATATACTGATTAAATGTGTTTGTCGGTAACTTCTGACGATATGTCGTCACATTTTTATAGTATTATATAAAAATACTATCCAATAATAATTTTATCAAAAAAATATCATTCATAATCGTGAATATAAACACATATTTTTGTATAAAATGACACATTTGTTTAATTGGTTTCTCAATGTTACATCAAAGAAAATTTTCAAATATATATACTTGGGGTTAGCATCCACCATTTTATCCTGCACCGACTAGGGATTCAGTTCCCTTTCTAGCATCGGTTACTAATTCAATTGGCTTGGATGAAAAGGATAGGGATGAAATTTTTCGTGCGTTGCACAGTTTGTCATATAATATATGATAAATTTTGATATTTTAAAATAAACATAAATATTTAAAAGAAAACAGAGCATATAGAACATTTAATTATTAGAAAAATTGAGTTTAAATAACTTTATTTTACTTTATATATTTATATTTCATCACATTAAACTAATGATAAATATGTTATAAATATCAATTACTTGATAACAAAATATAATCAATTATATGCACACAGAATATATAGAGTATTCAATTATTAAAAAAATAAAATTTAAATAACTATATTTAAATATTTCTTTCCTCCTACATGATTGTATTTACAGTTAAAAACGGTTTTCCATCCCAACTATACCCGATTTTACAGTTTTTGGTAGAAACTTTGGAAAGTGTCAAAGTGCATACCAAATTATGTGCGATTTGCATTATATGGTAAAATTCACACTTTCGATCAAAATTTCTGACCAAAGAATGTCACGTGCCTTTCACATGTCTTTATTAAGGGCATAACTGGTATTTTATGTTAAAATGTTAATTTTTGAGCGGCAATAACAATTTCTCCCACCAAATTCGTCTTTACTAAGCGTAGAACTACACTCTTCTTCACAAATTGAAAGCCACCAAACTCAAAAACAATCTCCATGAATGAATTTTGTCACTGTGGGAAGGCTATGAAAATGATGACTTCTTGGACGAACTTGAACCCGGCGAGAAAGTCCAAAGCATGCCAGAAATTTCAGGTAAGAATTAGAGCTTTTTTCTAATTTCTGTTCTTAGACACTCAAATTTCCAATTTCATATTGTGTGGTCTATATTTTCAAAAAATGTAGGTTTGGGAAGCTATTTTTTTCATTCATTTTTAATTTTTTTTTCGTGCTATAGTAAACCCTAATCCTCAATTACACATTTACTATAAATATATTATCACTTAAATTTTGATTTTTTTCTCAATCTTGGTTGTAGAAGGTGGGAGGTTGCAACTTGTTTGTGTGGGTAGATCCACCAATGTGTGAAAGATCGCGTCAAATTATTTCGGGTTTGTTGAGACGTTTGAATAATCTTGAAGAGGAATTGGAGATGAAAAAGAGGAGGGAGAAGTGGTTGTGGTTGGCATTAGTGATTTCGATTGCAATTGTGTATCTTGTTAAATGATGTATTAGGTTTATTATGTAATGAAGTGATTAAATTATTGGGTGGGGCTAAACACACCCCAAGAATTTCTAAGCACACCCCATCCATGTGTAAAATCACACATGATTTTACACATGGATGGGGTGTGCTTAGAAATTCTTGGGGTGTGTTTAGTCTATCCCTAAATTATTTGCTTTTTGTGAGTTTTCAATGAAGGAGCAATATGAGGACTAAAAGTTTAGGTCTATGATGTAAGACCCATGATGTAATGGTGTAGCTGAATTGAAGCTTGTCTAAATTCAAGTTTTCAATTGTTTGTTTTAATAAATTGAAGTTTTAATGAATTGTTTCAATTGTTTGTTTTAATGAATTGAAGTTTTAATGAATTGTCTAAATTGAAGTTTTCAATTGTTTGTTTTAATTATAGCTGAATTGTTTGTTTATTATGTAATGGCTTGTCTATGTTATGTAATACTTTGTTTTAAAGCTTATTGCAAATATAATGATATTTATAAATGAATTGTGCTAAAAAAAGTCACAATCTTGTACTGAACATCAAATGAAGACTTATATAAATGGACAAATGAATTAAAAAACTGCTGACTGAAGAACAAAATAAGTTGTTGCATTAGCATTAAACAATATGCAATTGAAAGTTGATGACATTGATCATATGTGGCTTTCTTTACATCCTAAAATAAATATACCAATAGACATCTCAAAAGTTGTGCAAAAGTTTATCACCAAAGCTGCCCAAAATCTATTCCAAAAGTTGTGTAAAATCATCACTTCACAAAAGATCAACCTAGTCATTTACCACCAATACTTTCCAACTCACATATTCAGATGCCACCAGATGACAAAAAACATACAAAATGCAAAAAACCATTTTATCATTTGCTTCAAATAGGGGCATCATCTCTGAAATATATTTTGTTGTTACTTGATCCTCTTTGGGTAGAAAATCTAACATCTTGAGTGATGCCATTGCTAAGTCCAGAAGTAGTTGTTTGCTTGACATCCATTGTCTTTTTCTTCTTCTTAGTTGTTTCTTGGATTTGTTGCTTTTCTTTGTCAATACCCTATAAATTAAATATGTTCATGTCAAATAAAACTTATTGTTGTTAATCAGCCAAGCAGTAGCATACCTCCATATTTTTTATTCTTGTACTTCTCCTTACTTCATTTTGTTGTGCAAGAGCAATGCTTTTAGTAACTCTCCCAGGTGAAACAGTAACATTGCTCATACCTCTTCTCGTGTGTCCTTGACCCTCTTCTTCTTGCTAGAAGCATCCAAACTCATTTTGGAAGTTTTCCTCGTACCACTCTGACATATAACAACTTAAAAGTAAATATGAATCAATAGACAGTAATGAACTAATAGGTGCAATTATCTTACCTTTGAAGATTCTTGTGTCTCAAATTCGACAACATATGCATGTTGGGTCTCTGTTGACAAAATTTAGGGCTCGAATTTTCCTCTCTTTTTTTCTTTTATTTTTTTCAATTTCTAAATATATAAATTAAAAGATATTTTTATGCTAAAAAAAGAGTGTGTCCAATTCATGTTATCTCCACTTTACTGGAAAAATTGTCCAAAACCTCATTTAGGGTGCATTTTGATAAATTTTATAATCTTAGGTTGTAATTGGATTAAAAAAAAACATGTAGATTGCAAAATAAATAAAGACAATACTTTAGGTTGTTGTGTGCATTTAACCCTAAACTAAAAGACAATTTTACCCTTAAGAAGAGTGCGTGCAAGTCCTATGATCTTCACTTTGCCAAAAAAACTAATTTAAGGTGCATTTTGATAGATCTCACAACTTCAAGTTGCAATCGAATTAAAAATAAAACAAAAAAAAATTAGGTTGCAAATGAAAAAATACAATGCTTTAGGTTAAATTAGGTTGCAAGTAAAAAAATACAATGCTTTAGGTTACTTTTGCATTCAACCTCGATATAAATATAAAATTTTCCTAAAAAAATTGTATAGTTTTAAACTGTGTGTATTGATAAATATATATATAATATGAGCTAGTTATTTGTTGCAATATTTATTGGTCTATATAAGCATAATTGGTAAATATAACTGTTATTATTTTTTTGTTTCAGATTGTTGCTATGCATTCGAATGTCATATACGCAGAGACATTACCTGTTATTATTTTTTTTGTTTCAGATTATTGCTATGCATTCAAATGTCATATAAGCAGAGACGTATTTGAATGGCAAAGGTGCTATGCGGGCTCAATCCAAGAGCTATTGTCCTGTTTGCACTGTATACAGGCCGCCAAAATGCATTAGGAATATGAAGCTGCTAATTACGACACCTGATGCAGGCTGGCCTAATCATTTTTACAATGCTTTTGACTACGTGAAAGATATCGGGTTGTATACAAATACATTGTATCCTTTTCTCAAGAAACATCAGCAGTTGAAGGAGCTCGTTCCAAATAAAATTGTGATCTATTTTTTTAGGTAAATATTATTTGTAACACTATCATTAACTTTTTACATTAACATAATACTAACTCAAAGTTTGCATGCTCCATTTTGTACACTCTCTCCTGTTTCTGTCTGCTGATACAGTTGCAGAAGTTTGTATATTCTCATGTTTCTCTGCTGATACACCATTCTCTCTCTTATTTGACGGTAATGTCATCTTTCTCTTTCTCAAAAAAATGAAATACCATTTTCATCTCATTTTCAGCATCGTAGTTTTAATTTCAAATTTTTTTGTTTGCGGTGTTCAACATTATAACATAGGGTGGTCGATGGAAATATTCGATAAAAATTTTTCCTATATTTTTCCAATATTTTATAAATATTTATGATATTTACTTAATATTCTATCGATATTTATTTGATATTTCATCGATTTTTTTATAATTTGTACATGAAGTTACTATATCCAAATTAATATATTTCGTCGATATTTCCTCAATATTTCATTTATTTTCATCGATTTTCCTATAATTTATATCATGAAGCTACCGATATCGAAATCAATAAATTTGGTCGATATTTCCTCAATATTTCACTTATTTTTCTACCATTTGTACCATATTTATCTGATATTTCATTGATTTTCCTATAATTTTACATATATTTCATCGATATTTCTCAATATTTCACTCTATTTCGTACTACCATTTATACCATATTTATCTGATATTTCATCAATTTTTCTATAATTTGTAAATATATTTCATCGATATTTATCAATATCTATCGATATTTGCTCAATATTTCACTTATTTTTCTATAAATTTATCTGTTATTTCATCAATTTTTCTATAATTTGTAAATATATTTCATCGATATTTATCAATATCTATCGATATTTGCTCAATATTTCACTTATTTTTCTATAAATATTTCACTTATTTTTCTATAAATATTTCACCGATTTTTCTATAATTTGTACCATGAAGACACCGATATCAAAATCAATATATTTCGTCGATATTTTCTCAATATTTCACTTATTTTGACTGATTTTCCTATAATTTATAACATGAAGCCACCGATATCAAAAATCAATATATTTCGTCGAAATTTTCTTAATATTTCACTTATTTTCACCGATTTTCCTATAATTTATAACATGAAATCACCGATATCGAAATCAATATATTTCGTCAATATTTATCAATATTATATTTCGTTGATATTTTCTCAATATTTCACTTATTTTCACCGATTTTTCTATAATTTATAACATGAAGCCACCGATATCAAAATCAATATATTTCGTCCATATTTTCTTATTATTTCCTTATTTTCACCGATTTTTCTATAATTTATAATATGAAGCCACCGATATCAAAATCAATATATTTCGTTGATATTTATCGATTTTTCTATAATTTATAATATGAAGCCACCGATATCAAAATCAATATATTTCGTTGATATTTATCGATATTATATTTCGTCCATATTTTCTCAATATTTCACTTATTTTCTTCGATTTTTCTATAATTTATAGGAGCCACCGATATCGGAATGAATATATTTCGATATCAAAATCAATATATTTCATCGATATTTTCTCAATATTTCTTT
Source organism: Scutellaria barbata (assembly GCA_028654395.1). NCBI lineage: Eukaryota > Viridiplantae > Streptophyta > Magnoliopsida > Lamiales > Lamiaceae > Scutellaria > Scutellaria barbata. The sequence continues at coordinate 12,156,674 of CM053656.1, read as the reverse complement.
ATTTTCACCGATTTTTCTATAATTTATAACATGTAGCCACCGATATCAAAATCAATATATTTCGTCGATATTTTCTCAATATTTCACTTATTTTCTTCGATTTTCCTATAATTTATAGGAGCCACTTCGTAGATATTTATCGATATTTTCTCATGGCCGCGATGTTTAACAAGATTCTGCGACGGAATCTCTCAATTCAAATATCAGATCAGAGATAGAGTGTTGTCCAACAGTTTGGTGAACACATTTCAATATAAGGGATATCGGGATTTACATGGAGGAAGCATATCAATTTCAGAAAAAACACAAGTACAAACCATCAATATCCTATGATAAAAGAATCTCTCGATTCAATCTATGATAACCAAGAAAAAACACAAGTACAAACCATCAATATCCTACCATAAAAGAATCTCTCAATTCAATCTATGATAACCATCAATATCCTACGACAAAAAAATCTCTCAATTCAATCAAATATCATAGAGGGTTGCCAACAGTTTGACGAACACATTTCAATATGTAAGGGATATCGAGATTTACATGGATATCGAGATTTACATGGAGGAAGCATATCCATTTCAGAAAAAATATGTGGTTTTCAAAGCGCCTGTAACTGATCGATTGTGGGTGAATTATTAGTTTATTTAATACGTGTAGAAAAAAAAAGTTACCGAAAAAAATTTACATTTTCTTTTTGTTTGGTAGGATTTAAGAATCTTTATCAAAGGATATCACAAAATCATTTAAGAATCTTTATCAAAGGATATCACAAAATCCGGGTGATGGCTATGATAACTATCATAGGTTGTTAAAGCGTTTGCCATAAGAATCTTTATCAAAGGAAATCCCGGGTGATCGCGGTGATAACTATCATATGTTGCCATAAGAATTTGTTAAAGCTTTGCGTGGCTCCTAAAAGTTTTAGGTTGTTAGAGGCTTTGGCTCCTAAAAGTTTTAGGTTGTTAAAGGCTCCTAAAACTTTGAATTGGACTATTGATGTATGTATCTAATTAATATAAAATATTTACATAATTTAACTTTTAGGAATTGGACTATTGATGTAAGTATCTAATTAATATGAAATATTTACATAATTTATACTTATTGCAATTATGATCTTTTCTCTTTGATTGTTTCTTCTTCTTTTCCTAACAAAAAATAAGTAGTTAATTCCATGGAATAAGTTAAGTCAGGAACAGAAAGTTGCAACAAAAAAAAGAAAAGAAATGACATTTACCTTGATTGTAGATGTAAGGGCAAGGTCTTCGGCATTCTCATGGACAGCCACACTCTTGTCTATGTTCAGTGGCCAACCTCTGACATTGTGGTTTGGCTTGTGACATTTAGAACAGCTCATGACTACACCTTTTTTTCCCAATTTAAATGCACCATCTTTTCTACTGATGTTTGATACTTCAGATGGTGTTCCTCCTTTCTTCACCTCATCTTGGTCTTTATTTCTACAATATAATCTTGGTCTTCCTGGTAACTTCTCAATCTTTGGTGGTAGAAGAAGGCTGAAATGAACTTTAGACCACATCTCCATGTCATCAATAGTGCCCATAAGGTTTGTGTATGCTCTCATGAAGTTTTCCTTATTGTAACAACCATCAACATAATCTTCAGGTTTCAAAGATAGATAATACATTCTACATATTCCATGTGCACATGGAATCCCACTCAATTCTCTCATCCCGCAGCTGCAATTTTTGTGTGCCACATTCACCTTGAACCTCTGACCAACACAACTCTCAATTTCAAATTAATTCTCACCATTCTAATGAGAAACATACTCTAATGTTTTTTTCTTGTTATCCTCTAAAATCTTGTTTATCATAGGACAAATATCTCCCTTATATTTGAACATTTTGTCTCTTCTCTCATGTACCATTTTCATCAAAATCAGCCTAATAGTCTCCAACATTGATACTATAGGCTTGTTTCTTGCCCTAAGTATCATTGCATTGAAACTCTCAGACAAGTTATTGCATAACATGTCAGTCTTGCTGTGTGTGCTGAAATGAGACCTACTCCAATGCACAGGAAACCTTTCAACCAACCACTCATAAGCCTTTGCATTCCTTTCTTTCATCTCTATCATTGTCTTATTAAAATCAACCACCCTACTGGCCTAGCAGCTTTTCAAAGTATTTTCTTCAATGCCAACGCTCTGTGTGACAACTTAAAATTATTGTACAAATGCATCACATAAAATCTATGCTCACAATCGGGTAAAAACTTATCAACCGCATCTATCAATCCTTTTTGTTTGTCAGACACCACAGTCCATGCACTATTATTCTCAATGCTTAAGTCTTGGACTAGGAACTCTAAAAACCAATGCCAACTACTTTTTGTTTCTTTCTCAACCACTGCATAACAAAATGGAAAGACTCCATTGTTAGCATCTATCCTCACAACAGATAATAAGATGCCACCAGTATAACTTTTGAGATGGCATCCATCAAGACAAATCACAGGTCTACACCCTTCTAACAATCCTTTTTTCAAAGAACCCCAACAAATATACATTTTTTGGAAAACAGACTTCCCATCGACATGGTTACACTTAATTTGAAAATGGTATTAGGATTTGACCTCCTAATTTCCTCTGCATATGACTACAGTACAACAAATTGTTTAACATCCCCAATATTACCAATTGACAACACCTTATGCTTACATCTATACATCTGACTCTTGCTAAAAACCAATTTCACATCATGCTACATTATAGACACCATTGAATCAATGGGCCACTTAGGATTAGACAATAGTTTTTGTTTATACTTCTTAGCTAGCCACCTCGAACTAGCATGCATATTAGTCTGCTTTCTATGACATTTATGCTTAGGGTTGTGAGTTCGAACAACAACAGTATCTTCATCCCTAGATGCATATATCATCCACTTACAAGAATGATGTTTGCACCTAGCCTGTACTTTTTTCTTATCATTGCTAGGAAACTTTATCTCCCTACCCACTAAAATAGAATGGTCCCTCATTTTCTCTCTAAAAGTATTCATGTCATCAAATTTCATTCATACTTCAAAGTGTGAGACTTTCCCATCTTTTTTCTGCCTAGTTGCCCTCCTGCTACTACCCTCACCAATCTCCCCAGTGTTTCTATTACAATCTCCAACATTTAGCATATATTTTTCTGACTGAAGAAACCCATTCAACATCATAATCAATATTAGAGTTAAAAAGCACATCATCATCAGAAAGACAACACCCACTATCAACAAGGATAGACAAATCAGAATCAGACCCAATAGAATTCACATCATCAAGTTCAATACTATCAACATCATCAAGCAAGTGAAAATGAGTCATTCTATCACTTAACTCATCATTATCACCAGCATTCTTACCATCATTATTCATAGACTCATCAACCAGAGGAAGATGATCACTGTCACCACCTAACTCAGAATTTCTACTAAATGAATTAGACATTGTGTCATTTATAAACAAAGCTAGATTCATCACATCAATCTCATTTTCAATTAAACCAAGACAACTACAATCATTGATTCCATCTTTAGCATAATGAAATGACTTGACCCCTTTTATCCCCAACTCATTAGCCATACTTTGTAATTCAAAAAGAGAGAACTCATCTGAATTACAGTAATCAATATGACCAATTTCACCCCTACATAACATGTTTTTCCTAAATCAACAAACAACCCAGAGTAATGAAATCTTATAGTGAAAAACTCAGAATTAGGACCTAGAAACACCAAAAAAATGATAAAATCTAATTAAAATCTTGGTGAAATATAATAAACAGAAAACAAAACATACATATATGACAATTTCAATACACAATGCACTCTAAAACAGAAATCATCAAATACACAACATATTTGTATAGCCAATCACCAAATGCACAAAACATTTGAAATTCTTGATACCCATCCCACAACATACTTGTAAAACTCTAATTTCTAAATACACAGATAATCTACAAACACATATTTAAGTAAATCAAGATATTATTAAGCCAAAAGAAAAAAATGATAAAACATAGCATAGTCCAAAGAAGAAGATAGCCACAAATATTTCAGCCAAATACACCATATTTTTCAAATATTAACACTAGATATGAAACCCCAAAATTCCAAACAAATAATACTACAAAATCGAAATTATTTGATAAATAACAAAAAATCCCCAAAATATATAGTGAAACAGAAACCCTAAATACCCAAACACACCATCAACCCCTAAAAGCCTAATACATGATGCTTCAAAACCCTAAACCATATTTTTTAGCAAAATAATCTACAAACACACCATATTTTTTGAAATACTACAACATATATAAAATCTCCAAAAAAATACAAACAAAGAACACTACAATTTTGATTTGTATATTAGAAACTTACCGTATTCTGGGCAAATCAACTCTGCAATTCCATAGGGGTCATCTGGTTGCATCACTTTCCAAACCATCTCACTCGATTAATTTATTGTAACATCCTCGACCAAAACATACACGTCATTGGACATTCATTTCATGCATCATATGCATTTCGTATTATTTATATGCTCATAGGTAATTAGTATCAAGAAACCCCTCTTATAATTGATTGAGACTCAAGTAATCTTCGAGTGCATAATATAAATTATTTGATTAATAATGTTATAAATTATATTGAATTTTGTAAAGAAAATAAATATAAATTATATATATATATAAATATATATAAACATATATTATATATATATTAGCATATATGTCAGCCATCGTAGTAGGCATATATATATATATATATAAAGTTAAGTTAACTAATATTATAATATATATAAGTATATATGTACATAAGTATATGAAAAGCATAGTTACTATTATAATAATAGTAAAATAATAAGAGAAAAGCAATTAGGCTTAGCAAGTTGATGAGGCGGTGGATTCAGCACAACAAATAAATGAAAGAATAATTAAAAGAAAAGATAGGACAGCAGAAAGAAAAAGAAAAACAGAGTGCAGCGTAAAACAGAAAGAACAGGGGAAGAAAGGAAAAGAAAAGAAAAGAAAGAAAGGGTGTGTCAATTTTAGTTTCGTTTCTTCATCGATTTTCTTCAGAATTTGAGGGGGAGTTCGTGGGGACATGTTTTTCGATTTGATCGAAATGAATTTTCAAGATTTTTCATGAAAGGTACAAAGAAATTAGTGAATTATATATATATATATATATATATATATATATATATCTCCAGTTATTATAATTCATCAGATGTTTTGGTAGCTTGGTAGGTCGAATTAGGAAAAGTTTAAAACATGAAAGTTATAGCCCTATTTGTTAGTTAAACTCAGGAGCAAACCGTGGATGACTCGGTTAAATATCGAGTGAGATAATGTCAAAATTACAGGGCTTGGTCTAGTTCGAAAACGGTTAATTATGCTGTGTTTGCAGCCTAATTTTATGCAGGTTGGAGATTGAATTAGGAAAAATGTTAAACATGAAAGTTGTAGAGTTATATGTTAAGTTTCTACCGAATTTCGCCTTGCTCGACTCGGAATTTCATAATTCAAGTTATATAGGGAATTCTGAACATAGTTGACTACGTCGAAAGAATAAAGGCTGTTAGAATCTTATATCATATGCATATATGAAATAAATGAAATTAAACATACATGCATTGCATTTCATTGCATAATGGAAATAAATATATTAAGGGGACGATTAGGCTAAATTGCATTGAATCGTATAGGAGCACGGGCTGTAGAACGAGGAGAGGAAGCAGAGTGACGAACAAATCGCTTATCCTAACCGGGTGAGTATAAACCATATATGTGACTTATATGTTATGTGATTTATATGCAATGAGATGCAATTTATATGCAATGTTGTCATGTGAGTTATATAAAGATGTGTATTTATATGGATTTATCATTGGATCAAATGATATATTGGCAAATGTATACGTGATCATATGTTCAGATGATTGATGTGTTGCATTACATATGGCATGAAATTAAAAGGTCTGTGACTGTCTTGCTATGGATCTGTATATACAGTGGAGACCTTCGGATCATATTCATATTGGAGACCTACGGGTCATATTCACAGTGGAGACCTTCGGATCAAATCATATTGGAGACCTACGGGTCTATATACACAATGGCATATTGGAAATTTCGGGACAGATCCAAGCTTGAGCAGTTCACAGAATAATAAATCGGATATAGTGGTATTTGCACATGATGATTATATTGTTGATCAATGTTAATGATTGTTATTTGCTTGTTATTTAATTAAAGTAATGGTTTATATTCACTGAGTTGCGACTCATAAAAATCGCATATTTTTTTTTTTTAGGTTCAATTGCTTTTTGAAGTGGGTTTGTATATATAAACACCACTCTATATTAGGTCGGCCGGCTGATGCTTCGGGCAACCTTCTCCTCCTCTGCATTTTGCATTTTGAACACATGTATCATAAGTTGTATTTAATATAAATTATGCTGGGATATGAGTTGTGTGTTTTAATCTTATATGATATTAGTTTTTAAATAATGTTTTTATACTTATATGGATAAATGATACGTCGGCATGATTTGCCTATATGATGAATATTTTAATATGATATATATACGTCATAGGGGTATAGGGTGTTACATTTATTACTCTGAAAAACTTTGATTTTCTGTAGTTTTTTTTTAGAGTTTGAGAGTGGTATCAGTGTGTTTTTTTTTTGAGAGTTTGGAAAGAGTTTTGAGAGATCAGCGTGTTTTTTCTCTTGGAAAGTGGAAGGAAATTTTTATTAACTTAATTCTATTTTCAAAATGTTAAAGAGGGAGGCACACATGACATGCTACTTGTTCGTGTAAGCGGGAAAATACCCGTTATTAGTGAAATACCAGTTATGCCCTTAATGAAGATATGTGAAAGGCACATGACATGCAATCATGCATAATTTGGTATGCACATTGACACTTTCCAAAGTTTCTACAAAAAAATGTAAAATCGGGTATAATTGGGATGGAAAACTTTTTTTAACCCTTGTATTTATTAATTTCAAACAATTGGATTAGAAAAAAAATAAAAAAATATATAATTATAACTCAATCAATTGATTGAGAAGTATATATATTAATCTAAACATAGAACACAAATATAAATAGAGAAAATGGCCCAGTATACCCCAATTCACTATATTTATGGCCAGTATACCCCCTCGTTATATTTTTTGCCCTATATGCCCTATTCGCTATATTAATGTACCCATCTACCCCTTTTTTTAAAAAAAATCGACATGGTGGGACCCGATCACTGATTGTGTCAGTTGCCATGTTGACTTCTCTATTTTGTGTATTTCGTTCGTATTTTGGGTTATTTTTGTACTAATGAAATGAATAAATAAGCAATATATCAATTTATTTATTCGTTTAATTATTTTAAATTTGCATCACTAATTATTTATCTCTTATTATATTATATATAAATACAAGAATGGCAATTTTATGCAAATTGTTATGTTATTTAATTATTTTATTATAATTGCCGTGTATTTTATTTTATTTTACGCTAATTACATCTTATATTATTTAATACATTATGTTTAAATCAAAAATAATAATAATACTTATAAAATATTGACACTAATATATATTGGGTGGGAACGGCAATTTTGGTACATGTTTAGGGGGTGCATGGCAATTTTTTCAATAATTGCCGTGCCCCCCTATATTTTTGCAAAAAAAATTGTAAATTTTTTTTAGTGTTATAATTAGGGATAAATTTATTCAAAGGCTAATTTTTAAATTTGCATTGTAATTATTCATAATTTTAAATGATTAGTATTAATTTTCTAATTCTTTCAAAATTGTCGTTCCCCTATATTTATATGTATTTTATACAAATTAAATAATTATTTAAATAATTATTTCTTTCTTATTATATTAGATTATATTACAAGTGGGAACGGTAATTTTATTCAAATTGTTATCTTATTTAATTATTATATTATAATTGCAAATTGTAAATTGCCGTGTAGTTTTAAATTTTTTTTTTACTTATTTTGCTAATTACATCTTATATTATAATAATAATAATAATAAGACTTATAAAATATTGGCAATAATATGTATTTAGTCGGAACGGCAATTTTTTTTAATATTTAGGGGGTGCACGGCAATTTTGAAAATAATTGCCGTGCCCCCCTTTATTTTTTGAAAAATTTTGTTTAGTGTTATAATTAGTGAAAAAATTATGAAAAAGCTAATTTTGAAAGTTGCATTGTAATTATTAATAATTTAAATGATTAGTATTAAATTTTTTTTTTCAAAATTGCCGTTCCCCCTATATTTATATATATTTTTTACAAATTAAATAATTATTTAAATAATTATTTATTTCTCGTTATATTAGATTATATTACATTTTGGAACGACAATTTTATACAAATTGTTATCTTATTTAATTATATTATATTATATATTATAATTGCCGTGTAATTTTTTTTTTACTTATTTTGCTAATTACATTTTGATAGGATGAAATGTAATAGATTTTGATGAGACAAAACATGTAATAGATTAGATCTTTAGCTATCTGGATATGTTTTACATGCTAAGGCAATGATGCTGGAAAGACTTGAAGATTCTGTCAAGCAGCCAGGAAGCCGAAGTCCCTGCTACCTGCATACTGTATCAAGCAACCAGCAAGCAAAGCTCGAAAAGGATGCTACAAGGAACCTGGAGATAGTCAAGGAAGCTGGCTGACTCGAAGAGGATACTACCAGATACATCAGAGTCGATGGAACCTAACTAGCCAGTAGAGTCACTCCAGTTCCAACGAATCAGAATCTGCCATGTGTGATAAAGCAGCAAGGACACAGTACAAGCAGTCTGCAGAGTGAAGTTGCGCAGACAAAGGACAAGCAGTTGCAGAACAGAATGAAGGCATTTCACAACAGGTGTCAGAAGATCGGCAGAACCAATCAGGAAGAGACACCTCATCAAGTGAAGGACTGCCTTCCCAACGGGCATAAAACTATCTGATGCCTATAAATAGAAGTCTGATTTACGAAGGGAACAACAACACACAACGAACAACGCATACAACCAAGAGAGAACTAAAAAGCAAACAGACGCAAAGAAAATCTCTTACAAGCAAAAGCTCATACTCTCAAAGTTTATCAGACTGAGCAGCAGCAAGCCAGCTACCTTTGTGATCTTTAAAAGTTCAAGGAGCTTGCTGCATTTGATTGTGTTTTAATCTTTCACTTTATTCTAAGTCTGATAGGAGTCGCTTAAGCAGGAATTGATACTGCTAAGTTGTAATCTCTCTGAAGAAGAGAAAGGATCCTGTGTGGGTCGGTTAACCTGTGTGGAGATCCTGTGTGGGTCGATAGTTGGTCACTGTGCAGCTACCTGTGTGGATAGAGCTGACAGTTTGTTTAGAGTATAGTTTGTGTTAGCTGAGTCTATTGTAAATCAAACTTGCTTTAACAAAGTTCCTCCTTGTGAAGGAGTAGAGAGGATGTAGAGGGATTACTCCACCCTTGAACCTCTATAAGCTTGCTTGTGTCATTTATAGCTTTCTATCCATCTATCTGCATCTGAGCATACTGCATTAAAAGCGTGTTTCAAAAAACATAAGTATTTCCGCTGTGCATTACACTCTCTGTCTAAGTCCTGAGGTCACTGCCTGAGCAGGAACCTATCGAGCAGTAAGCTTACTAGCTACCTGTTCATCAGGGACTTAACATTCTTTGGAGCAAAAGTTGAAAATTTGATAAGGTTAATTAACCCCCCCTCTTAACCTTATACCACTGGGACCAACAAGTGGTATCAGAGCAGGTTGGATTAGAAACCCAACTTGTCTGGTCAAATCCCTGATCCTTGTTTTTCGAAAATCTGCATATATCGCTTTCATCATATCATGGACACGCACAAACTTCCTATGTTTTCTATTGAAGAGTATGACGATTGGAAGATTAGAATGCAGGCACATCTCTCAGCCATGCATGATGAAATGTGGATGGTTATCACGGATGGACCTCCAAGGATCACCAAACCTAATCCAATATTTGTGAGAGCTGCCGAAGTTGGCGATGCAGGAGCCATTCCCCATCAAGCTGTGATTGACAAACCGAGGGAAGAATGGTCGGCTGATGATAGAAGACGAGCTAACCTGGACAATGTAGCCAAGAACGCCTTATTCGTTACTCTGGATAAAGGAACCTTTAACAAGGTCAAGACATGCAAGACAGCAATGGATATATGGAACAAACTTGAACAAATCTGCGAAGGAACAAAGCTAACTAAGGAGAACAAGGTGTCTACAGCAACCCAGAAATTCGAGCTGTTCGAGATGCTCCCTGAAGAAACCTTGGAGCAGATGGATCTAAGGTTTACAAACATTGTAAATGAGCTTGAATCCCTGGACAAATTCTACACCCAGAAGGAGAAAAATATGAAAGTGCTAAGAGCACTACCTGCAGAATGGGATAGCAAGACTACTGCAATGAGGGTATCAATGGATCTAAAGTCAATGAGTACCTTTGACCTCTTCTCTGACTTAAAAGCCTTCGAATATGATATCAACAGAAGGAAGAAGGAAGCTGAAGAATCAAGCACAAAGGTAACTGCCCTGACAGCCAGAAACGCAAAAGACACTGGAGCTATCTGCAGTAAGCAGGGAGAGCCACCTGTCGAGGGTATTGATGATGAAATGGCCCTTCTTCTAAGAAACTTCATGAAATTTATCAGATACAACAGAAGAGGTGACTTTAAGAAGAACCAGGCACCTCCCCAACAACCCATTATTCAGCAATCGAACCAGGATATGTCCGATCTCTGCTACAACTGCCGAAAACCAGGACACTATGCCAAAGAGTGTCCTCATCCTAAAGTCAACAGGTACCCCAATGGAGAGTCATCCCAGAAAAGGGAAAAACGAAGAGAGGAACGGAGGAGAATTAAAGCCTTCCTAAGTGAGATGGAAAAGGGCAAGGAACCTTCCAAGGAGGCTCAGCAAGATGCGGACTTCTCTGATGATGATAGTGACTCCTCATCCTTGGAAGATGAAACACTTATCTGCCTGATGGCACAGGAAGCTGAGGACAGCGAGGATGATGGGGTAATATATTCTAACCAGCCCTTATTGGAAGAAGAAGAATCTAACAAAAGCCTCTCCCTTAAACAAATCATGAGCGAATTCGAACAGATAAACTCAATTCATGAGGAGCTAAAACTCGAAAATGAGATGCTAAGGAGGGAAAACAAACAGCTAGCTGAAAAGCTATTTGCATATGAGCTTGATAGCTCAAAGTGCAGTGACCTCCAAGAGCAGACATCTAAGCTCAATCTGAGAATTGCCAAACTTGAGAATGAGAAGAGTGATCTTCAAGCGATTATTGGTACCTTCACAAAGTCAGCTAAAGAAGTAAAGGAATGCATGAACTCGGGCAAAAGTCCATTTGATAGGACAGGCCTAGGATACTGTGCAGGAACCTCTCAAGGAACAGCAAGGTCATCTAAAACTCTTGTTTTCATTCGAGCTGGAACCCCAAAAGAAAATGAGTTATCCAATAACTCAACAGCAAGCTTGGAGAACACAATAGACAAGGGCAAGAGACCCATGTACACATCCTTAGGGGATAAGCCTGTTTTCAAAAGCTGGCTACAGCAGAATCAATCTGCTGATAGAAACAAGAGAAAACATCAACCTACAAGGATGCTGAACAGAAACCTCTATCCCACCAATACTAAGACCAGAATGTCTAAACCTAAACGAGCTCATGCTCAAGAAAAGTATGGTGGAAGACCTCACTTCAAAAGTGACGGGTATACACAGGTTGCACACACATTTCAGTATCCGAAGGATACCTCTTATAGACGAAACCACCAAGTCTACAACAAAACAATTGTTGTGAGATAAGTTTGGATTCCAAAAGGTACTAACAAAGAAGGACCCGTACATGTATGGGTACCTAAGAACCAATAATCTCTATTTTATAAGTACCTACAGCAGGAACCAGCAAGGAAGTGTGGTACATTGATAGCGGGTGTTCGAGATACATGACTGGAGACAAAGAAATCCTTAAGAACTTTCAACAATGCAATGGACCCAAAGTAATCTTCTGAGACAACTCCAAAGGAAGCACTAGAGGAATTGGAACTCTCATTAAAGGAAACACTCACATAAAGGAAGTGTCGTATGTAAAAGGCCTAAAATACAACTTGCTAAGCATAAGCCAATTTTGTGACAAAGGTTACTCAGTGGAGTTCAATCACAACAAATGCCTGATAAGGGACAGCCAATCCAAGGAAGTGAAGCTATCTGGAACTAGAAAAGGAAACATCTATGTAGCTGACTGGAGCTCAGTAACCACAGTTACATGCTTCATTGCAAAAGGATCATCAGAAGCTAGCTGGCTATGGCATAAACAGATGAGCCACCTGAACTTCAAAACGATCAACAAGCTAGCCAGGAAAGGACTAGTCAGAGGGCTACCCGATATGGTGTACAAGAAAGAGAGTCTATGTGAAGCATGCCAAAAGGGAAAGCAAACTAAAAGGTCCTTCAAAAACAAGATACGAAGGTCAACTGAAAGAGTGCTAGACTTACTACATATGGATCTATTCGGACCAGTAAAACCAGTAAGCATGAGTGGAAGAAAGTACACACTTGTAGTGATGGACGACTATTCAAGATTCTCATGGACACTATTCTTGACAAAGAAGTCAGACACTCAGCAAAGGTTATCGGAGCTACTGAAGAAGCTGCAGATCGAAAGGAGCCTGAACATTATCAAAATCCGAACAGACAGAGGCACTGAGTTTACAAACAAGTTTATTGAAGAATACTGCTCTAGCAATGGAATCAAGCATGAATACTCAGCAGCTAGGACGCCGCAACAAAATGGTGTTGCAGAGAGGAAAAATAGAACCCTGAAGGAAGCTGCGAGGACCATGCTAGCTGAAGCACAGCTACCCAAGAGATTTTGGGCCGAAGCAATCAATACAGCATGCTATACCCAGAACATATGCATTATTAACAAAGATTTGAATAAAACTCCTTATGAGCTATGGTTTGGCTATACTCCAAATATTGAACATTTTCATATTTTTGGATGCAGGTGCTATGTACTCAACAATGGAAAAGACTACCTGAAAACATTCGACTCAAAGTCAGATGAAAGAGTATTCTTAAGATACTCCTCGGTAAGCAAAGCCTTCAGAATCTTCAACAAGAGAACACTTGTTGTAGAAGAAACAGTACATGTGGATTTTGATGAACCACACTGTTCTAAGGCTGATATAGATGAACTTAATGAAGATCTTGGAAAAACTCACATCACCAACACTCGTGTTGAATATATTGATGCTGAGTTACCAAATCTCCAAAATATTGAATCAACTCAGAATCAGCAACCTGCACCTACACAGCAACATGGAGAACAGGAACCTACTCCAAACCAGCAGGCACCAGTGATACAAGAAGAAATACACCACCCTGAAGGAATTCAACTGGAAGTACAATTAGAATTACAGCACAATCCAAATCAGCAAGCTGAACGGGATGATCACGAGCAACCTGCTGAAACTCAAAATGAACAACAGGTTGAAGAAATTAGAAGGAAATGGCTAAGGAATCATCCAAGGAATCAGATCATAGGAGATTCCACCTCTGGAGTAAGAACAAGAAGTAGCAACACCCATGAAACAATGTTTGCTTGCTTTATTTCACAAACAGAACCAAGCTGCATAGAGGATGCTCTAGAAGACACCAACTGGATACAGGCAATGCAAGAAGAGCTTAATGGATTTGAAAGAAACCAAGTGTGGCATCTAGTTCCTAGACTTACTCACCAAGAAGTAATCGGCACAAAATGGGTATTCAAAAACAAACTCGATGAAGAAGGACAAGTAGTCAGAAACAAGGCAAGATTAGTGGCAAAAGGTTACTGCCAGGAGGAAGGAATAGATTTTGAAGAAACTTTTGCACCAGTAGCTAGACTAGAGGCAATCAGGATCTTCCTAGCCTATGCCGCTCACAACAATCTGACAGTCTACCAGATGGATGTTAAAAGTGCTTTTCTCAATGGGCTGCTCGCTGAAGAAGTTTACGTGGAGCAACCTCCAGGATTTGAAGAAAATCCAGAGACCATGGTCTTCAGGTTGAAGAAAGCTCTCTATGGGCTAAAGCAGGCACCTAGAGCCTGGTATGATACTCTCTCGAAGTATCTACTTGATAATGGATTCAAGAAAGGCAAGGTGGATAAGACACTCTTCAGAATCCAAGATGGAGATAGCATACTGCTCGTTTAGATCTATGTCGATGATATTATCTTCGGTTCAACAAACAAAGAATTGTGTCAAAAATTTTCAAGTCTCATGCAATCCAAATTCGAAATGAGCATGATGGGAGAACTAAGCTTCTTCCTCGGTCTACAGGTCAAGCAACTAAACAATGGAACCTTCATCAATCAAGCAAAATACACTAAGGACTTGATAAAGAGATTCGGATTGGAAAATGCAAGCACAGTAAGCATACCGATGATAACATCAGGAAGCTTAGACAAGGATACTGACGGCAAAGCAGTAGACGTTATAAAGTACAGAAGACTAATTGAGTCACTGCTCTACCTAACAACAAGCAGACCAGATATCATGTTCTCAGTGGGAATGTGTGCAAGATATCAAGCAGCTCCAAGAGAATCACATATGATTGCAGCCAAACGAATCATCAGATACCTCAAAAGAACCCAGGAAGCTGGTCTATGGTACCCGAGAGAAGGAGGACTCAAGCTTATTGGTTATACTGACTCTGATTTTGCAGGTTGCAAAATTGACAGGAAGAGCACCAGTGGTACCTGCCAGCTACTAGGAAATAAACTGGTATCATGGTTCTGCAGGAAGCAAACCTCTATAGCAACCTCAACAGCTGAGGCCGAGTATGTTGCTGCAGGAAGCTGCTGTGCACAAATTCTATGGATTCAACAGCAACTAAAGGACTACGGAATTGAAGAAAAGGAAACACCTATCCTATGTGACAACTCAAGCGCAATAGCTATCACCCACAATCCAGTTCTACATTCAAGAACCAAACACATTGACATCCGACACCACTTCATCAGAGATCACATTGAAAAGAAAGATATATCTTTGGAAAAAGTGCATACTGATCTACAGCTAGCTGACATATTCACAAAGCCACTCTGTGAATCAAGATTTTCGTTTCTAAGAAACGAGCTGGGAATAATCAACTTGTGATAATTTCTATATAACTCTATGTTTTCCTGTTGAAATGACTATAATGTTCAGGGGGAACCATAGGCAGGACGAAGGAAGAACAGCAACCTAAAGGTTACTACTCAAGGTCCCTGGACAGTTACTGGATACAATGTTACTGCTCTGAGCTACCTGCAGGATCCAGTAACTGGAGCGCGTGAAAAGAGGAACAGTTACCCCGCGGTTAGCAGCCGTTTTTGTAGGAAACTCCTCGATATCCACAAAATATCACATCAAGTCCTTAAGCACACGTACACCGCGCCAAAAATCTCAACCATTGGATTAAGGGTCTTTTCAAATTCAAGACCAATCAGAATCGTCAGATCGTCTCTCACCAAAATTCAAATATAAGGAAGTCTTTCTTCTCACTCATCTCTTACACTTAAACATTTTAATTCTCTTACAAACCCTAATCTCTCGTGCTCTCTCTCTCTCTCAAAGCTTTCCAGTTTTCAGATTTCTCTCTCTCTCAGAAATGGCACCAAAAACATCCCAAGTTGTTGATGGAAGGCTAGTGGACCGCAAGATCCTTCTCAAGATGGTGGAGGACGAAGGGAACACGAAGGAGGTCATGAAGAATATCCTTCAATGCCTCTATGAGACCGGACTTCTCAGACTCTGCTCCTATCACAAGGCCCCGTACGCAGAGGAGCAGGTGGAGAAATTCTACCGGAGGGTGAAGGTTTCTGCAGATGGGTCAGAGATCACATCAAAGGTTGGTGGAGTGACAGTGGTGGTGGACACCGGTCTTCTGGAAGAGGTGTTCGCTCTGCCTACTGAAGGGATGAACGCAGTGACCTCTCCACCTACGGAGAAGACCAGCTGGAGGAGTTCTGGACGATGTTCACCGGGAAGGAGGACACGGCGGAGATGTCCCGGAGTTGCAGCAAGAAGGTCTTCCTTTTGGAGTTTGAGTTGCTGCATGATATCTGCTACCATATCATAGAGAACCGCTCTGGTTCCTTTGATAAGTGTACCAACTTCCGGTACAGGATGATGATGGCCATTATGAAGAAGGAGAAGGTGAACTGGGCCAGCTACCTGCTTTCCAGGCTGGTGGAGGAGGTGGAGAAGAAGGTAGGTAAGCCTACCTATGGGCTTATTATCAACACCCTCCTGGGTCACTTGAAGGTGGATTTGTCCCAGGGGAAGCCCATCCAGAAAGGCAAATTCATCGGTGCGGGTAGGGTCTTTGCCAAGAAGACCACTGCTCGGTCATCCCCAGTAACCAGAGAGGTCTCTGAGGACCTCAAGGGCGCTCCAAGGACAAGGAAGGCATTCCACGACAATGCCTCTCTTTCGTCTGAAAACAGCTCGAGGATGGAGGAGCCTGCAGAGCCCTCACCAGCTCCTGCTGTACCAAAGAAGATCAAGCACAAGAAAGATGTACAGAGGAGACTGGTCATCTCTGATGATGATGAACCAGAGATCGTCACCACTCGGACTGTTAAGAAGCCTGCAGTGGAAGTGGAGATTGACTCTCCACTAAGGGAAGAACAGGCAGGGAATGCTGCTGTTGAGGATGATGATGAGGAGGAAGTGGATGAGGAGGATGTGGCTGAGTTCGTCATCAGCATACCGAAGCAGGAGGTGGAGTTCGGTAAATTGATGGAAAGATTCACCACCTGGTGGCAGTACAGGCACCTGCCTAGGGAGGAACTCATCCAGTGGGCAGATTGGAAGACTGAGGAGGAATGGGCGCTGAATTGGGTCGCCATGGATGATTTGGAGGAGATCCTTCAAAAGAAATTTCTGAAGGATCTCAGGAAGATGAAATGGCCGGAATTTCTTGAAAACGAGGAGATAGCCGCTGAGTTGGAGGCCAGGAAGCAGAAGAAAGCTGCCGCACAGCTACCTGACCCCAGGAGCCTGAAGGGGAAAGAAGCTGTTATCCAGCCAAACTTCTACCGGGAGGAAGTGATACTGGATGCTGCTGCTGACCAGGTCAAAGCAGGCGATGATGTAGGCTTTGCTGAGGCCCAGATAGCAAAGTACGGGGAGCAGGAAGCCATGGAGAGGATGCTGAAGTAGGCTGCTGATATGCCTGGCAGACACCAGAATGAGAAGGCCAGTAAGGGAACCTCAGATAGGTGAAGGATCCTCCTGCTCAGCATTGATGATTGAACCTATCAGCAGGCGGTCACCTTCACCAGCGGAGAAAAACGGTGAGGAATTCTCATACCTTACTGACCTGATCATTCTTCCTGAAGTTCCTGTACAGACGCCGATGAAGGAGAGGAGCTCGACGCCAACTGACTTTCCCAAGGCCAAGGAGTTGGAAACCCTCGCTGTTGTGGCATCTCTCGAGCTGATAGTTCCAACCACAGTAGCAGCCGCCGATGACACCACGGAGACCACCATTCCCACACCAATGGAGGTAGAGGCTGAGGGGGAACATGTGCAGCAGGAGGCACCTGTTCAAGCTGAAGCAGTGGAGGAACCTGCCCCCATGGAGAAGGAGCAACCTGATGCAGCTATTCCAATGGAGGTGGAGGAGACAACACCTGCCAAATCGGTGGACCAGGGAGAGACGGTCGTTGAGGGGGAAGTAGCTGTGGGTGAAAAGGTGGTGGAAGTGCAGGAGGCAGGAGGAGACAAAAGTGGAGAAAAGGAGCCTGATGTGCAGAAGGAGGCTGAAGTACAGGAGGATGCAGTACAGGAGGTAGTAGAGGAGATAGAAAAGGAGAAGGAGGCCCAAATGGTGTTCAGCAAGGGTAAGGTAGCTGAACAGGACAAGAAGCAGGGGGTACTTGAGGAGGATGCTGAAGAAGAAACTCTCTCTAAGAATACTGGATCAGGAGGTGGAGGATCCAGTAGCCCTACCAGCAGCGATGAAGGGTCACCCAGTGAACAGGGTGATACCGGAGCCGAAAAATCCAAAACACTAACATCTGTCTCTGATGAACAGGCACCAGCAGGAGAACGCCAGGAGCCTGCCAGATCAAATGACGAGGTGCTGACAGCAATTGAACAAATGGGGAAGTCCTTGGTGAAAACAAGCAGGAAAATCCGTAAGGATACCCGCTCCCACTATGTGAAGACTTATTCTTTCATGGACTCCCTCAACGTTACACTGTCAAAGCTCACTCAGATGATTGCTGTCTACCGACCCCCCAAGGAGGATGCTGCAGTGGAAGTCGTCAAGAGCGTGATGGAGAAGCTAAACAGGCAAGAGGAGAAGATGATCTCTCTTGAGGCCAGTCAGAAGGCTCTAATCACTGCAGTAGACCGGATGGACAGGGAGCAGTTCAACCAATCTCAGACCCTGCGGGATCACTCAGACACCTTGTCTGAAATTCACTCCGTGGTCAGTTTTGCGGTTGGGCGTGCTGATGATGACAAAAAGGGGGAAGGAAGGATTGAAGGCAGACAGAAGGCTGGACAGGACCCTGCTGCCTGTAGACAGATGATAGTGAGCAGTAGGAGGAGAGATGACTCTGGTGATGGCGGACACAAGGGAGCTGGATCTAGGGGCCCTTCAGACAGCAGCGCTAAAAGAAAATCAGATGCTGTTTCTGGGTATGTTCATCCAGGCTTCAGGAAGGGCGCTGATATGAGAGAAGAGAAAAGGAGGACTGAAGCAGAGCTGAAAAGCAACCTGGATGCTGTATTCTCATCAGATCCCAGGGTTGTCCTTGACAAGATCTTCCCTCCGCACAAGCTGCCTGACATGGTCGAAATGGAGAAAAATTTACAGAGCCCTGATGTCGCAGCAAGTGCCATTCTCAGAAGCTTCCTGGAAGCAAGCCCGGATCCCAGGAGTGACAGATTCCTAGCCCCAGAAGTCCCGGAGGTCACTCTTCCTACTGAAGTCAACCCATCCTTTTTCCAGATTGAAGCATTCAAAAGAAAGGAGCTAATGAAGTACTTCACCACCCTCTGCAAGGAATCTGCTCTTTTCAGAGGATTCAAGACGAACAAGGAAGCTTTGCAGAGGTTCCTGGAGCTTACAAAGAAAGGTGGATTTCCAATTCAAGTGAAGCTAAAACAGAAACTTGGAAAGGAGCCCATACCATACAGTGAAGACTTCTGGCTCAGGTTTGAGGAGTCTGAAGAATGGTGAAAATGATGGAACCTAGCTATCAAGATTCAATTGCCAACTGGTGGAAAGACACAAAGTTTGAAAGAAAGAAGAAGGTCAGTTGGTTGAAGACTTGATGTTTTGCTTTTTGCTTATGTTTCTATTCTGTTATTCTGTTTAAGATTCTGTTTGTTCTGCTATCTGCATGAGTATGTATATGCCCTGTACTTTTTCTGATCAATGAGAATTCGATGTTTTCTGGTTGATGAAAGCTCACATCTTGTGAACTTGATGCATGCTTAAATGATTGTATTTCTCTGCATCTTTGTTCCAAGTTAATAATATATGGTTCTTTGATCCTGTTAAGGAGTTTTGTCATCATCAAAAAGGGGGAAATTGATAGGATGAAATGTAATAGATTTTGATGAGACAAAACATATAATAGATTAGATCTTTAGCTATCTGGATATGTTTTACATGCTAAGGCAAGGATGCTGGAAAGACTTGAAGATTCTGCCAAGCAGCCAGGAAGCCGAAGTCCCTGCTACTTGCATACTGTATCAAGCAACCAGCAAGCAAAGCTCGAAAAGGATGCTACAAGGAACCTGAAGATAGTCAAGGAAGCTGGCTGACTCGAAGAGGATACTACCAGATACATCAGAGTCGATGGAACCTGACTAGCCAGTAGAGTCACTCCAGTTCCAACGAATCAGAATCTGCCATGTGTGATAAAACAGTAAGGACACAGTACAAGCAGTCTGCAGAGTGAAGTTGCGCAGACAAAGGACAAACAGTTGCAGAACAGAATGAAGGCATTTCAGAACAGGTGCCAGAAGATCGGCAGAACCAATCAGGAAGAGACACCTCATCAAGCGAAGGACTGCCTTCCCAATGGGCTGAAAACTATCTGATGCCTATAAATAGAAGTCTGATTTACGAAGGGAACAACAACACACAACGAACAACGCATACAACCAAGAGAGAACTAAGAAGCAAACAGACGCAAAGCAAATCTCTTACAAGCAAAAGCTCATACTCTCAAAGTTTATCAGACTGAGCAGCAGCAAGCCAGCTACCTTTGTGATCTTTAAAAGTTCAAGGAGCTTGCTGCATTTGATTGTGTTTTAATCTTTCACTTTATTTCTAAGTTCGATAGGAGTCGCTTAAGCAGGAATTGATACTGCTAAGTTGTAATCTCTTTGAAGAAGAGAAAGGATCCTGTGTGGGTCGGTAAACCTGTGTGGAGATCCTGTGTGGGTCGATAGTTGGTCACTGTGCAGCTACCTGTGTGGATAGAGCTGACAGTTTGTTTAGAGTATAGTTTGTGTTAGCTGAGTCTATTGTAAATCAAACTTGCTTTAACAAAGTTCCTCCTTGTGAAGGAGTAGAGAGGACGTAGAGGGATTACTCCACCCTTGAACCTCTATAAGCTTGCTTGTGTCATTTATAGCTTTCTATCCATCTATCTGCGTCTGAGCATACTGCATTAAAAGCGTGTTTCGAAAAACATAAGTATTTCCGCTGTGCATTACACTCTCTGTCTAAGTCCTGAGGTCACTGCCTGAGCAGGAACCTATCGAGCAGTAAGCTTACTAGCTACCTGTTCATCAGGGACTTAACATTCTTTGGAGCAAAAGTTGAAAATTTGATAAGGTTAATTCACCCCCCCTCTTAACCTTATACCACTGGGACCAACACATTTTATATTATTTAACACATTATATTCAAATCAAAAATAATAATAAACTTATAAAATATTGTCAATAACATGTTTATAATGGGAACGACAATTTTTTTTAGGGGGTGCACGGCAATTTTGTACAATTTTCTTAAGTGTTATAATTTGTTAAAAAATTATGAAAAAGCTAATTTTGAAATTTACATTGTAATTATTAATAATTTTAAATGATTAGTATTAATTTCCCAATTTAAACAATACAGTTATGCTAATTCACATTTATGAAAAAATAAAACATAATATTTAGAGATTATTATTATATAATTTTTTATTTAATTATAATTTCAATATAACGTATAGTCAAAATATATATGATAATTTTTGCTAAAGTGGGAAAGTGGGAACGGCAATTTTCAAGAGAAAGTGGGAATGGCAATTTTCACTAATTATATTATACAAAAAAATTTGAAAAAAAAAAGTGGGAACGGCAATTTTAAAGAGAAAGTGGGAACGGCAATTTTCACTAATTATATTATACAAAACATTTTGACAAAAAAAAAAGTGGGAACGACAATTTTCACTAATTATATTATACAAAAAAAATTGACAAAAAAAAAAGTGGGAACGGCAATTTTCAAGAGAAAGTGGGAACGGTAATTTTCACTAATTATATTATCAAAAAATTTTGACAAAAAAAAAGGGCGACACGGCAATTATTGAAAAAAATGCCGTGTCCCCCTTAAATATGTATAAAAATTGTCGTTCCTTCAATATATATTAGTGCCAATTTTTTATAAGTCTTATTTTGATTTTTGATTTCAATATAATATAATGTATTATATTATATTATACAAGTGTACCCCGACAATTTAAATTTAAAATAATTAACTATAATATAATAATTAAATATAAGATAATAAGACATAAAATTACCGTTCCCACTTGTAAGTAAATATAATATAAAAAGACATAAATAATTAAATAATATTATAGTTGTGTATATTATATTATATTATATTATATTATAGTATATAATAATATATATATATATATGTTGGGATTTCAGTGTTTAGATTTTGATGAGACAAACCAATCATGTAATAGAAAGTTTTGAGTACCCCATTTTCACATTGTTTAAGTGAATAAATAGACTAGAATTGAGTCTTGAGTCAAGCTTTGAAATGGAGGTTAAAAGAGGATAAAGCTGCATCTAAGCTTTAAAGGAAGATATCGCTGCAAGAAGGCAGGATACAGTATCGCTGCATGAAGGCAGGATACAGCAAAGCAAGGAAGAACGGCGTGCAGCATCGCTGCAAGAAAAGGATACAGGAGTACTGCTAGAACGAAGTTACAGCAGCACTGCCAGATGATACTGCAATCAGGTCTAAAATACAGCAGCACTGAAAGAATGCATCAACTGCACAAGGACCAAGGATACATCGCAGACTTACAGGTCAGTTAAGTAATACAGCGCCAACTACAAGACGAAGTATCCTGCAAATCTTAGGAAGGATAAATGCAGTACGAGGAACGAAGATTCAAGTAAGAATAATAGAGCCGTTCAAGAAAAAGTCAAAGTAGCAGACACGGAGCCAATGAGAAGATGCCAACTGGACTGACGCGCTGCAGAAAGCTGCGAGCCGCAACTGCCGCATTAAATGCTCCAAAAGGAAAAGTCAAGTCGCATTAAATGCGAACCATACTTTGGCCAGGCTATTTCAAATTCAAAAGAGGGATGTCTCCTTCAACGGACATCTTCTCCTACAAGTATAAATAGAGGTCGAGGAGAACTGAAGTTGGTTACTGTTACTGAAACATTTACGCTAAATTCACAAAGCTTACAAGATCCAAATATTCAAGTCTACAATCAGTTTCAGTCACTCAACCTATCGAAGTGAAGCAAGTTCAAAGCTAAAGAATTCCTTACGGATTTAGAAGCTCACTTCGAAGCACAAGTTGAAGAAAACCTTTTTATCCTTTTAACCTTGTTGCTGTGTGCTTAGGTTGTTTTAGTGGTGTCAAGCAGTTGATAGGAGAGATCCTTGCTGTTTGTTTTAGTTGTCTAGAGTTAGGCAGCTTCCCTGTGTGGGAGTATAGAACCCTGTGTGGGTTAGCCTTTGAAGTTTGCAGTTGCTGTGTGTACGCTGGACTTCAGTAGGTGGTTTGCTTTGTAAAGTTGATAGATTGTTAGGGGTGTCCTGTAAATCAATTTTGCTTAACAAAGTTCCTGCTCGAGTGGACGTAGAAGGATTACACCACCTTCGAACCACTATAAGCCATAAGTGTTTTTATCATTTTTCTTATCTGCGCTTATTCTCTGTATATCTATCTATCTATCTCTCATCATAAAACGTTTTGAAAGAAGCATTCTTGAGAAAAACAGCCTTGTGTTTAAAAGTTTATTTCCGCTGCGTACAAAACTCCAGGTTACAGCGTGCAGCACTGCTTTCTAGCGCTGCAAGCAGCAACCATCTATCGCTGCAAGCTCAAGTAACTTGCAGTGCAGAACGGTTGTTTTAAAGATTCTGAAAAATCGACCAAGGTTCATTCACCCCCCTCTGAACCTCGGACACCACTTGGGACCAACAAGTGGTATCAGAGCAAGTTGGGTTAAAAGCCAACTTATCTGGTCACCTACCCAGATCCACCTTTGTCTCGCTGTTTTCTTTGCATTAAAATCATTTTTAAAAAAAAGCATATCATGGATTCCTCCAATCATAAGCTACCTATGTTTTCCATAGAGGAATATGATGACTGGAAGATAAGAATGCAGGCACACCTTTCTGCCATGAATGATGAGATGTGGACGGTCATAACTGA
Organism: Scutellaria barbata; assembly: GCA_028654395.1. Taxonomy (NCBI): domain Eukaryota; kingdom Viridiplantae; phylum Streptophyta; class Magnoliopsida; order Lamiales; family Lamiaceae; genus Scutellaria; species Scutellaria barbata. Next base: position 12,132,897 of record CM053656.1, on the reverse strand, counting down.
AGGACCTATAATCCCCATGAAGGTAAATCCAATGTATGGAAGAGACCATGCAGAAGGAGAGCAGCCACCACCAAACTTCCTGGCCAAACCACGTCAAGAGTGGGGTAACGAAGACAGGAAGAGAGCCAACCTGGATAATGTGGCAAAGAACGCTCTATTTATTACTTTGGATAAAGGCACATTTAGCAAAGTTAAAACTTGCTCAACATCTAAAGAAATATGGGAAAAGTTGGAGCAAATTTGTGAAGGAACTGAGCTCACCAAGGACAACAAAATCTCCAACGCTACCCAATTATTCGAGCTCTTCGAAATGAAGAATGAAGAGACTCTTGAGCAACTAAATTTGAGATTCACATCCATAGTGAATGAACTAGAAGCTCTGGGCAAACACTACACACATAAAGAAAAGAACATGAAGGTGTTGAGAGCCCTACCAGCGGAGTGGGATAGCAAGACCACTGCCATGAGAGTGTCTATGGACCTGAAGTCTATGAGCACATTTGACTTATTCTCCGACTTGAAAGCATTCGAGTATGACATCAATAGAAGGAGAAAGGAGTCAGAGGAGTCGATCTCCAAAGTTACAGCGCTAACCGCCAGAGGAACAAAGGATACAGCAACCGCCAGTTACAGTAAATAGAGTGAGGATACAACAGAAGTTGCTGAAGAGGATATGACACTCCTTCTAAAGAAATTCAGGAGATTCATCAAGAGCAACAACAATAGCAGCAACACCAACCTCAACAAAAAGAATGACTTCAGAAGAAGTCACTCAACCCCTCATGTATCTTCTTCTCCACAGTCAAATATAGGGAATGTTGACTTGTGCTATAATTGCAGGAAATCTGGACACTACGCAAGGAACTGTCCTTACCCAACCGTACACAAGTATCCTAAAGGAGAAAGAGAACATAGGAGAGATAAACGAAGAGAGGAAAGACACAAGCTTCGAGCTCTCATAGGAGAGATGGAGAAAGCCAAGGATGCAGTAGTTCCGAAGGAAGTACTGAAAGCTGCAGAATCCTCAAACAGCGATGCTGAAACCTCATCCTCTGACGAAGAAGCACTCATATGCTTAATGGCTAAAGATGGCGAGGACAGCGAAGAAGATGACGTAATCTACCAACCGTTGTCCATATAAGTTGATGAGGAGCTGAATATGACCCACTCCTTGAAAAGGATCATGAGTGATTTCGAGCAGATCAACTCAATTCATGAGGAGCTTAAGGTTGAGAATGAAAACCTTAGAATCGATAATGAGATCCTCAAGAGCAAAAACATCGACATTGCCAAAATGCTCGCTACACGAGAGTCTGATAACTCAAAGTGTAGTAAGCTGCAACAAGAGATCTCTAGATTGAATCTGCTGATCACTGAGCTAAAATCTGAGAAGAAAATTTTGCAGTCCAAGATGAGTACGTTCACCAAATCCTCAAAGGACGCAAGAGATTGCATAAATCGTGTCAGAGATCCTTTTGAGATTTCAGGCATAGGTTACAGCAATCAAGGCTCTCAGAATACAGCATAGAAGAAACTTTCCCACCCATACTAAGACCTACATGTCTAAATCTCAAGGAGAATATACTCCAGGGAAGTATGGTGGAAGACCACACTACAAGGGTGTTGGTAACACACATGTTTGTCAAGCACACACTTTTTATAAGCAGTTCTCCAAGATAACTGCATACAGCTCGAGAACCAACAAATCTTACAGTAAAGTAGTTACTGTTAAGAAAGTTTGGGTTCCCAAAGCAACTAACCCCAAAGGACCCGTATGGATATGGGTACCTAAATCTATTTGAATTTGTTACAGGTTACAGTGCCAGGATGCAACAGTGATGTATGGTATATCGACAGCGGCTGCTCAAGGCACATGACAGGCAATAAAGAAACGTTGAAAGACTTCCAAGAATGTAAAGGACCTAAGGTCATATTTGGTGATGATTCCAAAGGAAGCACAAAAGAAAGTGGATGCCTAGTCAAGGGGAACATAAAGATTAAAGACGTATCCTATGTAAAGGGGCTTAGATACAATCTACTAAGCATCAGTCAATTTTGTGACAAAGGATATACAGTGGAATTCAACCTCAATAAATGCTTAATCAAGGACAGCACCACAAATGAAGTAAAGCTTACAGGAACAAGAAGAGGAAATATCTACCTAGCAGATTGGAATTCCTCCACTCAATCAACATGCTTCATAGTGAAAAGTCCACCGGAGCTGAGCTGGCTATGGCACAAACGATTAAGCCACCTGAACTTCAAGACTATCAACAAGCTAGCAAGAAAAGGCCTCGTGAGAGGATTACCAGATGTAGCTTACAAAAAGGAGAATGTCTGTGGAGCGTGTCAAAAAGGAAAGCAAGTTAAGAGCTCTTTCAAGGATAAAATTCAGAAATCGTCTCACAGGATCCTAGATCTTCTACACATGGACCTCTTTGGACCAGTAGAACCAGTAAGCTTGAGCGGGAAGAAGTACTCCCTAGTAGTAGTGGATGACTACTCTAGATACACATGAACGATCTTTCTAGCAAAGAAGTCGGAAACTCAAGAAAAGCTATCTGGCCTCATGAAGAAAATTCAGAATGAAAAGAGCTTGAGTATAATGAAGATAAGATCAGATAGAGGAACCGAGTTCACAAATAAGTTTATAGAGAAATTCTATTCTGACAATGGTATTCGTCATGAATACTCTGCTGCAAGAACACCTCAACAAAACGGGGTTGCCGAAAGAAGGAATAGAACCCTCAAGGAAGCAGCAAGAACAATGATAGCAGAAGCAGAGATACCCAAGAGGTTTTGGGCTGAGGCAACCAATACTGCATGCTACACGCAGAACAGATGTCTAATCATCAAGGATCTTGATAAGACACCTTACGAAATATGGAATGGTCATACACCGAATATCTCTTATCTACACATCTTTGGATGCAGGTGTTACGTTCTCAACAATGGAAATGAACATCTGAAAACTTTCGATGCTAAATCAGACGAAGGAGTATTTCTAGGATACTCTGCTGTAAGTAGAGCTTTCAGAGTGTTTAATAAAAGAACCCTGGTGGTAGAAGAATCTGTACATGTGGTGTTTGATGAACCACATTATGACACGAAGAAGCTGGAAAAACCACCTGAAGAGACCACTCCTAGAAAACAGAATGTTGTACCATACATATAAGGAGTTCTGCCTACAGAAGAAGATAAAGATGAAGAAGCTGCAACCTTGGATGCAGCAGACATTCTTACAGCAGCAGAACCTCCTGCATTACAGTAACATGATGAGCAAAACACACCAACACACGTCTTTGAGCCTGATAGGACGTGGCTTAGAAATCATCCAAGAGATCTCATTATAGGAGATCCATCCATCGGTGTAAGGACAAGGAGATCCATACCATATGAAGCGATGTTTGCATGCTTCATATCACAATCAGAGCCTAAGAATGTTGAAGAGGCACTGCAAGATAGCAACTGGGTGCAGGCCATGCAAGAAGAATTGAATGGATTTGAAAGAAATCAAGTATGGCAAACAGTCGCAAGACCAACCCATCAAGGTGTAATTGGAACAAAATGGGTGTTCAAGAACAAACTAGATGAATCAGGAGTCGTTGTAAGAAACAAAGCAAGATTAGTTGCTAAAGGATACTGTGAGGAAGAATGAATTGATTTTGATGAGACTTTTGCACCAGTGGCAAGGCTAGAAGCTATAAGAATTTTCTTAGCCTATGCAGCACATATGAATTTCAACGTCTATCAAATGGATGTTAAAAGCGCATTCCTGAATGGTCTCCTTATAGAGGAAGTATATGTTGAACAACCTCCTGGTTTCGAGGATCAAGCAGAAGAAAAGGTGTTTCGGTTACAAAAGACCCTATATGGACTGAAGCAAGCACCAAGAGCTTGGTATGATACCTTATCTCTCTATCTTCTGGAAAATGGTTTTCAGAAAGGAACGATCAACAAAACGCTGTTTAGGATACAGGACGGAGAAAGTGTACTTCTTGTACAAATCTATGTGGATGATATTATCTTCGGATCCACAAACAAAGAGCTATGTGAAAAATTCTCAAACCTGATGCAGTCAAAGTTCGAGATGAGTATGATGGGAGAATTAAGTTTCTTTCTCGGACTGCAAGTAAAACAGCTACCTACAGGAACCTTCATCAGCCAAGTCAAGTATACGAAGGAGCTTATCAAGAAATTTGGCATGGAGAATGGAGCAGCAACGTCCGTTCCCATGTCCACATCCATAAGTCTTGACAAAGATGAAGATGGTAAAGATGTAGACATTACCAAGTACAGACGCCTCATTGGATCGTTGCTGTATCTCACAGCAAGCAGGCCAGACATTATGTTTGCAGTAGGAGTCTGTGTTAGATTCCAAGCAGCACCGAAGGAATCACATCTTCTAGCAGTAAAAAGGATAATTAAATATCTGAAAGGAACTCAGGAAGTCGGCCTATGGTATCCTAAGGAAGGAGGATTCAAGCTTCAAGGCTACTCCGACTCAGATTATGTAGGCTGCAAGATTGATAGAAAGAGTACGAGTGGGACGTGTCAATTTCTGGGAAATAGACTTGTCTCGTGGTTCTGCAGGAAGCAGACCTCAATTACAACCTCTACAGCAGAAGCAGAGTATGTTGCAGCAGGAAGTTGTTGTGCGCAGATTCTCTGGATACAACAGCAACTTAGAGATTATGGGATAGAAGAAAAAGAGACTCCAATTCTCTGTGACAATACGAGCGCTATTGCAATTACCCATAATCCTGTCTTTCACTCAAGTACAAAGCACATTGACATTCGTCATCACTTTATAAGAGATCATGTTGAGAAGAAAGACATCGTGCTTGAAAAGGTTCACACAGATCTACAGCTTGCAGATATCCTTACAAAACCTTTGAGTGAATCGAGGTTTTCTATGCTTCGGAACGAGCTGGGAATCCTTAAGTTGTGAAGAAAAAGAAAATGCAAGATCGCAGGGGGAACATCTGCATGCTTGCAAGAAGCAGTAAAGATGGTACTGTAAGCTACACGTTAATACAGCACTGGGTTCAGACAGCGCTGCAACCTACATTCTTACAGTACATCAGTTATCAAAGATTTCAAGCAACACCAGGTTACAACATTTATTTCAAAAGAGTATTGATTGCTCTGCAACCTCGTACTTGGTTTGCTGCAACCTTAAAAAGGCATTTATTTAGGCGGCAAAGGGCATGTCTTTCAGCATTAAATGCATGATTGCGGGTGTCAGGAAGTGGAAAGGGCGCTGACAGAGCCCACGCACCAAGTAATTATTAGCGTCGATTTGACATCTCCACTTTTTCCTGAGCCACTAGATCATTTCCCTGATTTATCTCAACCGTCATTCTCGCACGTCTCTTGAGAACCGCCATAAAGACCAAAACGTGCCATTTGAAATTCACTTTTCACCATCTTCAGAGAGAGAAACACTTTGATCGCAGAAAATTTTCTAAGTGCAAAACCCTTGTCTCTTCTCTCTCTATCTCACAAAGATTTCATCAATGGCTGCCAGAAGAACCATCGTTCTTGATGGAAGGATGATCAACAGGGAACACATCCTGGAGTCAGGGCTGTATGATAATACCCTGATCAAGAGGATTTTTGATGCTCTTCAACAGACCCAAGTCTTAGGGCTGTTGACCACCGTCTACGCTGGCTTCTCCATGGAGTCAGTATAAAGATTCTACGCCTACGCTAGGCAGGCGGAGGATAGGAACTGCATCCTGTTCCGGATGGATGCAGATGGAGAAGAACGGTCGCTGACCGTTAGGGATATCTCCACCACCTTCAGCATCTCGGCTGCAGGTTTGACCCCCAGCCAGTTGGCGACGTATGGGGAAGCATCGGCTCAAGAGATGTGGGATCTCTTTCGAGCAAGGGATACAGGGGCTGAAATCAAGAGTAGCGCCCCCAAGAAGCTCTTCAAACCGGAGTTTGAACTTCTCCACGATATCTATGCATACTCCATCGAAGGGAGGACAGGGAGTTACGACAAATGCACAGATCTCCGGTTCCGGATCATGTCTGCAATCATGGCCGGAGAGAAGGTGAACTGGGCGAGGTTCATCATGAAGAGGCTGTGGGAGGAAGCAGAGAAGATAACGGAGCGTCGGAGCTTCGGTATCACCATCTGTTCTCTGCTCTGCAAGCTTGGCCTTCAACTTGCAGCACCCGTCCCCATTCATCCTTGAAAGTATCTCGGGGAGAAGAAGAAGGGCAAGACCCAGCTGAAGGCTGCAGGAGCAGGAGTTGCGAGGAAGAAAACCAAAGATAAAATGAATACAACTCTTGCTCTGCAAGATGAAGCTGCAGGCAGCGGGGAAGATGCTGAAGAAGAGGATCCTTCGAGTCCTCTTCCTGTTATCAAGAGGAGTTCAGGGAAGGCTGTACCTGAACTTGAATCCTCTTCCCCCGATGATGACGCACCCTTGGTGAGAAGGGCTCCACGCAGCAAGAGAGCTGCTGCTGCTGTTGGGGATGTGTCACATCAGCCCAAGGAGAAAGGTGACTCTCTTTATTCCCAACTCTCTACACCTAATATGGTTGTAGTTGACCTTGGGGATGAGTCACATCAGCCTCAAGAGCTATATCAGCACCGGGTCGAGCCAACTGAAGAAGAAGCTCGTCTACAAACAGAAGCTTCAGTGCTCGATCCTACCTTTCCAGCGGCTAGAAATATGGCTGCGGATTACTCTCTTTGGAGAGAGATGCGGCTGTCTAAGGGGGAAATCCTGTTGAAGTGGAAGGATTTCCTGATAGTCGAGCAAGCTGTCCTGGAGTGGGCCAAATCAGAAGATATTCTGGCACTCCTGCAACCTGACTTTGCAGCAAGAGTTCAAGAGCTCGATGGCTGCAGCGCTGCACAGGGAGCACAGGACAAGGGAAAGGGCAAAGCTCTTGCAGAATCCGACTCTGCAGAGTTGCCGATGAGAGCAGCAGTGGAAGATGTGCAGGTCTTCCTCGCCCCGGCTGCGGAGGCGGTAAGAAGGGGCGATGATGTCGCATTTGCTCAAGAGCAAATCGACACCTTGGGAGTGGAGCAGGCTGAAGAAGCTATGCTGCATCTTGCGCTGCAGCAAAGCTTGAAGGAAACCAGGATGCAGCACACTCCAAGGAGGATGCGGGGAGAAGGCAGTTCAAGTTCTCATCAGATGAACTCCCCTACATACGAGCAAGTGGTTGAGGGTCTCTCCAACATTGTCACGCTGGATCGCCTGGAGGAGGAGAAAACCCAACTACTGGATTATGGTGATTCCCCGGTTCACGAAGATGAAGATGCTGCTGCTGCAGATTCTGAGGGGGAACCATCAACCATAATCAGGGATGTCATCTCAGACATCTCCAAAATTGCCGATGAAGCATCTACGGAGGAAGTTGCAGAGGCGGCACTCCCTACACTGGACTCGACAGCAGTGCAGCCGGCAACCACCCTTCAACAAGAAGAAGGAGCTGCAGAGAAAAGTAGGGTGGAAGCTGAGATTCTTGCAGCAGTGGAGGATACAGTGCTGAAAACTGTGATCGCTGCAGGAAGCCATGCAGAGCTGCAAGAACCCATTCTTGCAGCAGAGGCTGTCGAAGAGGTTACAGGACCGGCCGAGGAGACGGGGTCCGTTGAGAAGACCTCAGTGGAGGATGTTGTTCTGACAACACTCCCTGAGTGTGAGAAGACCTCAGGTGGGGAGGCTGTTCAGACAGTACCCACTGAGGATGCTGGATCTGAAGCTGAGGTAACCCCAATGTAGCTAGAGACACCTCGAGAGGAGGTTGATGCTGCAGCTGCTGCTCGCTCTCAAGAACCTTCCAAGGTTACAGTAGCAGAGGTTACTGTGGACGTGAACATGTCGGACGCCGAATTCGCAAGGATAATCAAGGCACGGAACATAGCTGTTTATGGGCCAAAATCTGGCGGAGCAGTTCCTGTTCCAATCCTATCCAGCGAAGAGGAGGCAGAAAAAGAAGAAGAAGAAGAAGGAGAAGAGCACCCATCCTCTAGCTCGACAAGCTCTCATACCAGCAACCAAGAGGATGAGGTTGCTTCTGAAGTTCCGAGGCAGGATGCAGCACGAGTATGTCAAGATGTTATCCCATTTGCTGCATCTGCTGCTGCCTCAACGAGAAGGAATTCAGGGCTGACTCCTGATGAATCTATCAACAGAGTCGAGACCGCTGTTAGACATCTGCTGCATGCTCTCCAGGAGCATGAGTCTATCATGCGCAAAAGTCTCAGGGTCAGTGCCCAATTCCATGCTGAAACCATGACAGGTTTCAAGAAGGACCTCGAAGTGCTGCCTGATATGATCAAGTCAACTCTCAATGATCATTCAAACAGGCTGTACTACAATCGGGTCAGGATGGAGAAGGAGTTGAAGGTCGAAGCTGCTCTGACGCGCCAGGAGGTCAGGCAATGCAAGCTGCATGCTGAGACTGCCTCTACCAGACTCAACTCTCACTCCAAAGTCCTAGAAACACTTCTGGATCGTGTCTTCGATCAATCTCAGAGAACCAGAAGTGTGGACGACCGGTTTGGGAATCTGGAACTGATTGTAGGAGAATTGAGGGATATCATGCTTCGTGCTTTCCCTCAACATGTCGATGCTCCAGAGCCCGCCCCTGAACCAACCCGACGCCCGCGATCAAGGGCGGTCCCAGCTGCCCCTGCTCAGCCCCCGGCTTTTGATGATGCTAAAAAGGGGGAAAGTTTTGAAGGTTTTGAAGATAGATACAGGAGCAAAGGGGCTGCTGAATCTGAAGAGGAGAAGATGATGACCAGCAACCTCTCAGCAGGAGGAGAAGAAGGTCTGGATCATCTGCAGCTGTTGATATCCCTTCTCCGAAGAGATGGAGAAGAGATGATGATGGAGTTGGTGGAGCCGGTGCAGCTGCTGGAAGAAGATCTGCTACAGGTTCTGCACACAGCAGAGCTGCAAGCAAGGATGCAGCACCGCCCAGCTATCATCATAAGAGAAGGGATGTTAGCCAGCAGCAAGGATCAAGGAAGAGGATGAGCGGGGACGAGTCTGAGAATCAAAGGTGCCAGTATGAAGAAGCTACAGATCCTAATGCCTGGATTCAAAGACTCGGTGTAATTGGTGAAATAAAAATCTTTCCAAATAACTTCTACCAATTCCCTCCTCAAGAAATCCCTCGCCTTGACACAGAAAATATCTCTGCTGAAGTGTCCGTGTTGATGGATCAAAGGCCTGAAGGAGAGAACATGGCTTGGAGATTTGACATCTTCAAAGAAGTCAGACTGCCTTTTGATCGGAATCCAACATTTGAGGCTATCACCATTTTCAAACGATCAGAGTACCTCAGACACTTCAGAGAACTATGCAGGCAAGGCAAATTCAGCAGATATCACACTTGCAAGACTGCATTGAGAAGGTATGAACAGCTCGTTCTGGAAGGAAGCCTTGATATTCAACAGCTGTACATTGACCGAATGAAGGAAGGGCTGATTGTACCATTCTGCGAGGACTTCTGGCTAAGATGGATTCAGATTCCTGTGATCAGACACAAGCTGGAAGAGTCCTACCAAGAGTCCATTAGGGACTGGTGAAAAGGATCAAGAGGAAGGGAAGGCCTTGAAAGATTTGCAGGAAGACGATAAGACCAATCAGCAAGCAAAAGGTCTTCGTTTTACTAAGCTGTATTCATATACCCGCTTATGATCCTTATTGTATTTTTGATGTTGTAAAAATTTCTATCTCTTAAATGAAGAAATTTTGTTTTTCTGCTCTGACCAAGTTCAACTCTTATGAACTCATGCATGTTGTTTATGTTTTCCTGTTGCTTTTGTTGAAAGGAATAGCATAATGCATCTCTGATGAATCCAGGATTAGATTTATTTGTTCAAAGCTGTGCAAGCATGTAATCTGGATAAACCATATGAGTTAATGTAAATGAAACTTCTTCATGAACGAAATATTGTAAAGGTTTTGTCATCATCAAAAAGGGGGAAATTGTTGGGATTTCAGTGTTTAGATTTTGATGAGACAAACCAATCATGTAATAGGAAGTTTTGAGTACCCCATTTTCACATTGTTTAAGTGAATAAATAGACTAGAATTGAGTCTTGAGTCAAGCTTTGAAATGGAGGTTAAAAGAGGATAAAGCTGCATCTAAGCTTTAAAGGAAGATATCGCTGCAAGAAGGCAGGATACAGTATCGCTGCATGAAGGCAGGATACAGCAAAGCAAGGAAGAACGGTGTGCAGCATCGCTGCAAGAAAAGGATACAGGAGTACTGCTAGAACGAAGTTACAGCAGCACTGCCAGATGATACTGCAATCAGGTCTAAAATACAGCAGCACTGAAAGAATGCATCAGCTGCACAAGGACCAAGGATACAGCGCAGACTTACAGGTCAGTTAAGTAATACAGCGCCAACTACAGGACGAAGTATCCTGCAAATCCTAGGAAGGATAAATGCAGTACGAGGAACGGAGATTCAAGTAAGAATAATAGAGCCGTTCAAGAAAATGTCAAAGTAGTAGACACGGAGCCAATGAGAAGATGCCAACTAGACTGACGCGCTGCAGAAAGCTGCGAGCCGCAACTGCCACATTAAATGCTCCAAAAGGAAAAGTCAAGTCGCATTAAATGCGAACCATACTTTGGCCAGGCTATTTCAAATTCAAAAGAGGGATGTCTCCTTCAACGGACATCTTCTCCTACAAGTATAAATAGAGGTCGAGGAGAACTGAAGCTGGTTACTGTTACTGAAACATTTACGCTAAATTCACAAAGCTTACAAGATCCAAACATTCAAGTCTACAATCAGTTTCAGTCACTCAACCTATCGAAGTGAAGCAAGTTCAAAGCTAAAGAATTCCTTACGGATTCAGAAGCTCACTTCGAAGCACAAGTTGAAGAAAACCTTTTTATCTTTTTAACCTTGTTGCTGTGTGCTTAGGTTGTTTTAGTGGTGTCAAGCAGTTGATAGGAGAGATCCTTGCTGTTTGTTTTAGTTGTCTAGAGTTAGGCAGCTTCCTTATATGGGAGTATAGAACCCTGTGTGGGTTAGCCTTTGAAGTTTGCAGTTGCTTTGTGTACGCTGGACTTCAGTAGGTGGTTTGCTTTGTAAAGTTGATAGATTGTTAGGGGTGTCCTGTAAATCAATCTTGCTTAACAAAGTTCCTGCTCGAGGAACAGTAGAGTGGACGTAGAAGGATTACACCACATTCGAACCACTATAAGCCATAAGTGTTTTTATCGTTTTTCTTATCTGCGCTTATTCTCTGCATATCTATCTATCTATCTCTCATCATAAAACGTTTTGAAAGAAGCATTCTTGAGAAAAACAGCCTTGTGTTTAAAAGTTTATTTCCGCTGCGTACAAAACTCCAGGTTACAGCGTGCAGCACTGCTTTCTAGCGCTGCAAGCAGCAACCATCTATCGCTGCAAGCTCAAGTAACTTGCAGTGCAGAACGGTTGTTTTAAAGATTCTGAAAAATCGACCAAGGTTCATTCACCCCCCCTCTGAACCTCGGACACCACTTGGGACCAACAATATACAAATTAAATAATTAATATCCATAGTAGTTGGCACTAATAAGCACGGCAATTTTATTAATTATTTACAAATAAAATTATATAAGCACGCCAATTATATATATATATACACAAATTAAATAATTAATATCCATAGTAGTTGGCACTAATAAGCACGGCAATTTTATAAGCACGCCAATTAATTATATATATATACAAATTAAATAATTAATATCCATAGTAGTTGGCACTAATAAGCACGGCAATTTTATTAGTGGCACGGCAATTAATATTAGTGGCACGGCAATTATATTTTCAATAAATTATTAGTGGCACGACAATTATATTAGTGGTACGGCAATTAGGATTAGTGGCATGGAAATTATATTAATAAAAATTAGCTTTTACAAAATTAGTGTTTTAAAATTTTGCATAAAATTGCCGTTTCGACTTGTAATATAATTTAATATAATATAATAATTAAATAAGATAACAATTTGCATAAAATTGCCGTTCCAAAATGTAATATAATCTAATATAACAAGAAATAAATAATTATTTAAATAATTATTTAATTTGTAAAAAATATATATAAATATAGGGGGGAACGACAATTTTGAAAAAATAGGAAATTTAATACTTATCATTTAAAATTATTAGTAATTACATTGCAACTGTCAAAATTAGTTTTTTCATAATTTTTTAACAAATTATAACACTTAATAAAATTTTACAATTTTTTTTAAAAAAATATAGGGGGGCACGGCAATTATTTTCAAAATTGCCGTGCACCCCCTAAAAAAAAATTGCCGTTCCCATTATAAACATGTTATTGACAATATTTTATAAGTTTATTATTATTTTTGATTTGAATATAATGTGTTAAATAATATAAGATGTAATTAGCAAAATAAGTAAAAAAAAAAATTACACGGCAATTATAATATATAATATAATATAATTAAATAAGATAACAATTTGCATAAAATTGCCGTTCCAAAATGTAATATAATCTAATATAACAAGAAATAAATAATTATTTAAATAATTATTTAATTTGTAAAAAATATATATAAATATAGGGAGAACGGCAATTTTGCAAAAATTGGGAAATTAATACTAATCATTTAAAATTATTAATAATTACAATATTAATTTCAAAATTAGATTTTTCATAATTTTTTAACAAATTATAACACTTAAGAAAATTTTACAAATTTTTTTGAAAAAATATAGGGGGGCACGGCAATTATTTTCAAAATTGCCGTGCACCCCCTAAAAAAAAACAATTGCCGTTCAAGCTACATACATGTTATTGACAATATTTTATAAGTGTTATTATTATTTTTTATTTGAATATAATGTGTTAAATAATATAAGATGTAATTAGCAAAATAAGTAAAAAAAATAATAATAATAATAATTACACGCCAATTATAATATAATATAATTAAATAAGATAACAATTTGCATAACAAAATGTAATATAATCTAATATAACAAGAAATAAATAATTATTTCAATAATTATTTAATTTGTATAAAATATATATAAATATAGGGGGCACGGCAATTTTGAAAAAATTGGGAAATTAATACTAATCATTTAAAATTATGAATAATTACAATGTAAATTTCAAAATTAGCTTTTGAATAAATTTTTCCCTAATTATAACACTAAAAATAATTTTACAATTTTTTTTGCAAAAAAATAGGGGGACACGGCAATTATTGAAAAAATTGTCGTGCACCCCATAAACGTGTACCAAAATTGCCGTTCCCACCCAATATATATTAGTGACAATATTTTATAAGTATTATTATTATTTTTGATTTAAATATAATGTATTAAATAATATAAGATATAATTAGCTGAAATAAAATAAAATACACGACAATTATAATAAAATAATTAAATAACATAACAATTTGTATAAAATTGCCATTCTTGTAATTATATATAATATAATAAGAGATAAATAATTAGTGATGCAAATTTAAAATAATTAAACGAATAAATAAATTGATATATTGCTTATTTATTTATTTCATTACTACAAAAATAACCGAAAATACGATCGAAATATACAAAATAAAGAAGTCAACATGCGCAACTGACACAATCAGTGATCGGGTCCCACCATGTCGATTTTTTTCAAAAAAAAGGGGTAGATGGGTATATTAATATAGTGAATAGGGTATATAGGGCAAAAATTATAACTAGAGGGTATATGGGCCTTAAATTTAGTGAATTGGGATAGACCGGACCATTTTCTCAATATAAATATACTACGTTAAATAATTATAAAAATAACGCAAAGCTATATAAAAATATAAATTGTTGGACCCCCGACCCAAGCTGGAACTGCACATCAAGTCTGGTCGGTGTAAAGAGATGACTTTCTAGAGACTGGTCTAAATAGTTCACTGAGCTCACCCATGCGATCCGGCTAGGATACTTCACCTGGACGGCTCCTCAGCGACCCGGTCAGGATCATTTTCATGACGTGTTCGAAGGGACATGGCCGACCCGGACAGGACATGCCGAGCAGGATTCTCTTGGTGGTTAGGAGATCATGGGCTAGCCAAACCTCCCACTTCCTACAAAATATACTAAAAATAAGGGCTTAGTGGGCATGATCTCCACTACTCGAGCTCTTCCTAGGCTATAAATAGGAGGATTTTTAACTTATAAGGGGTTTGAATTTTTTTGTATTCAAGCATGAGAGAGCTGATTTTTCTCACATTAATTACATAAGATTCTGGTCAGCCACATAAAGCTGTCCAGGATCAATCGACCAAATTTACCTGAGTAGGCTCCGGACACAGTATTTTCTGCACTTATTTACACATTTTAACTCCATTTTTGATTCGATTGACTTCATTTTAATTTGGATTTATTTAATTCGAGTGTTCGACTAGGAATTAATCAATTTACAAATTCCGACGGCAACATAAACAAAACCATAAATAATTATTTTCATCGATTAGTTTGGAGAAATAACTAGACATGCCCCACCGGTTTCGATTCCGATTTGTCGGTTCGGAACCATCGGTTTTTGGAATTGAGGGGAGCAAACCGGAACCGAACCGTGGTGGTTTTGATTCCGATTTGAAAATCAACGGTTAATCGAAATCGGCGGTTTAAACCGTCGGTTTCCCAATTTTTATTTTTTAAATTTTGCTATGGTTTGATCGGTTTTGAAATGTTTTTTTTTTTTTTGCATTTTCGTTTATTTATTTCATCATAACATAAACTTTTAATTAACAAAAATGCACAAGATAGATTAAAATTAAAATGAAATGAGGGAAAAAAATAACAAGTCACAACTTAAAAAATAAAACTCAATAGTTATTAAAAATTTATAATTGAATATATTACAATTACAATGATGAATGAAAAAATAAATTACAAGTTACAACTCTCAATATATTACAATCATATATCAATATTGAAGTTAAAAAAAATTACAAGTTACAACTAAGTATAAATAAATGAAAGAAGAGGAAAAAAAATTGAAAGAGCTTGAGTTTCATTTTAAGTTTGAAAGTGAAATTAAAATTACACTTCCAAACTTTGAATGAAATTGCCTATGTATCCTTAGTAAAATTAAGAAATCAAAGTTCACGTAGTTCTCTTACCTAAACTTACCTTCATTCCTCAACGTTGGTTCCGGTGGAAGAGGATGTGTTTGAATTGTAGCCATAGATGTTATCGGAATCTTCATCTAGATGTGAAAAATCTAGATGTTGTTGACGGTTTTTGGCTCTCACCCAATCTTCAAGAAGAGTAATGTTTTGTACATTCTCTTTAGTTAATTTCGATCTTCTTGGATTCAACATGTGACCTCCTTTGAAAAATGTTTGTTCAACAGAGATGGTTGAGGCGGGACTTGCAAAAATTTCCTTAGCAATAATAGTTAGAATAGGGTAAATGGTGGTCCTTTTTGACCACCACGTCAATAGATCCGATGAATGTGTAAAATCAATTAATTCAAAAGTGGCACTTAAATACGAATCTAATTCGTGATTTGCTCTAGGTCATATATGTGTTCTATTATCATAAAAATTGTAAAATTGATTAAGATTATCACCAAAACTAGAAGGACTACAACCTCCTACATTTTGTGTACTTACATGATCATCATCACTAGAAGAATCACCAAATAATATTTTATATTCTTTAAATAGTTTGATTAATGATTGTTTAGCTGTACCAACAACTTCCATAAAATTAGGAACATAATCAACTTCATCATATTCTCCTAATATAAATTTGGGAACAATGCATAATAATACATTTTTAATTATTCTCCTAAGCCATCTTCTCTAATCCTAGGATCTAATATTTTAACACATAAAAATACATCGGGAATTTCATGAACATATTTTAACCATTTTGATCTCATAACTATAATTGTATCTCCTAAAATAGGACATGTAGAATATTCATTGAAAATAAGAGCAATTTTCATACAGTGATCTAAAGCTAGTGGAGAAGTAGGATAATAACAACTGGATAATTCTCTAGTTGCATCTTCAAAAAAATTTAAAAGTTGAATCAAATTAATACATGTTTTTCATGCATTGTTCATTAACATTATGTCATCATGTGGATTTTCCATAAAAAATTGACAAAGCAAACTTTCTATGCAAAAGAATCGTTAAACATATAATAAGTAGAATTCCAACGATGTTTAACATCAACAACAAATTTCTTAACTTTCATTCCATTATTCTTACAAAATCTAGCCAATTTCTTATGCCATAAGGTTGATTTTGCAATTCATGAACGACGGATCTAATTGGTGCAATATATTCATTTAATTCTTTTAAGCCATCTTGAACACATAAATTTAATGTATGACGCATACAACGATTATGAAAAAATTTACCATCTAATGGAGGTTTACAATATTCAATTAAAATGGGTACACTAGCCGTATTAGCACTAGCATTATCAAATCCAATCGTAAATCTTTTTTTGTACAATACCATAATCATTTAAAACACCAATTATTTTACGTGCAATATTCATAGCCGAATGTCTATCATTAAAGTCAATATATGCAATTTAACGTTTTTGTACATTTCATGCATCATATATCCAATGAGCCGTAATCCCCATATAATTATTTATTTGATAAGGATCATTCCAAATATCACTACATATAGATATTTTTTGTTGAGACATTTTAAACTCCTCAATTAATTTATATTTATATTCTCCTACAATTTTCTCTATATCTCTAGTTACGATATTTCTAAATATTTTTCTACTAGAAGGTTGTAAATAATTTCTAATATATTCTTCAAAATCATCACATGAAAATCCTAAAGGTAGATGTTTTTTAGCAACAAATTCGGCTACTCCTTTCCTATGTGATAATTGACTAAATTTAAAGAGTAAAGAATTCATACCTTTGACTCCGGTTGAAGAGTTGGTATTTCTACAAAGTTGGGTTTGCGATCGATCATTACCCAACTTATCTGGATGCTTCTTCAACATGTGGTTGTTGAATGTCCCGTAACCTCCTCCATGCTTGAATTTATAGCTTTTCCCATAATAGTTGCACGTCACTATATAATCTACATCGCTATTCGATATTTTCTCCTTTCTAAAATGAACAGAGAAAATATCACTTTGAAGTGTCGAAGGTGCTCGAGAAGTGGTACGCCTAGTATTACCACTTCCTTGAGTATCTCTCGGCACCTCCTCCTCTTCTTGCTCGGTACTAAAGGTGGCGGCGGTATTAGGGCTTAAACATTCCTCCAAATTCTCACATTCTTGACTCCAATGAGGAGAGTAAGAATCGATGTGATCATCTAGAGACATATCTTGTGGTGGTGGCATAGGACTATTTTCTTTTCCACGGGATGAATCGATGGAAGAAAAACCGACTATTCGAGACATTTTTTTGAAGATGAAGGAGAAGGAAAAATTGAAAACTAGAATAAGGAGTGAATGAAATTGAAATAGAAGAGTAGTAGCTAACTAGAATTGAGAGAAAGATTAAATAATTATGAAACAATGAAATTGAAACTACAATTAGCACAAATTGAATGATTTGAAGCTTGAGAATTGGGAAAGAAGAATGAGGAATTGTGTGGTTTGAAGTGAAATGGAATGAGGTATTTATAGAGCACAATTCATAATTTTTATAAAAAAAAAGGGCGGGACGGTTAAACCGCCGATTCCGGGGCGATTTAACTGGCGGTTTGCAACGGTCCTCTAATCTTGACCGTTGATCATCAACCTCTAATATTGACCGTTGATCATCAACGGTCAAGCGATCTAGTGCGTACAAGTGGCGTTTTTAAAGGTTCTGGTTTGAATCGACGGTTCCAACGGTAACATAACATGAATCGTCGATCATCAACGGTCAAACGATCTCAGCCGTCCACGTGGCACGTTCAAAACTGTAAAAAAATAAAAAATAAAAACTGGCTATTCAAACCGTCGGTTACCGATTTTTAACATACTCGAACCGAAACTGAACCTTGGTACATACGGTTACAGTTCCGGTTCGAAATCGAAATCGGGTCAAGGGTTCTGGGAACTGTTGACCCGATTCCGGTTCGAACCGATCCGATTTCAATTTTCCGAATCGATTGGGCACGTCTAGAAATAAAAATATATATTAGTATGTTAGCATGTAAAATAAGATTTTCTATAATAAATTATCTTATTAAAATTGTATATGACAAAACAACATAATTGTTTGTAATTGAAACTCTTTATAAGAATGTTATCACTATTGTAAATATGTGATTAGATACTTAAAAAAATCACTAAATCAAGAAACACTTTATAATAATTATCACTATTGTAAACATGTGATTAGACACTTAAAAAATCAATAAATTCAATTTAAGTAGGTTTAAGTCAGTGAACTATGATGCAACTAAGATTAAAGCAATCTATTTATTTAATATTTAAATAATTAATTTATTTATTATTTTTCACAAATAAATAATATAACACTACAAACTAATATATATTAAATATAAATTTCATTATGATAACCATTATTATATTATAATACTATTTTTTTATTCCAACAAAATTTATGTCATTGGAGATAAAATCAAAATTTTATGTGACAAATTATTTAAAATCTCAAAATTTTTGTGATATTTTAGGAATGACTTATTGAATAAGACTCCAATTAGATTTATATATAGAGAAAAAAATTTGTACCATAATTGCATCAAAAGAGACAAAAAAAAACATAAAAAATTTATGATGTGATATTTTTAAGAGAGAAAATGGGAAATTAGTAATTTTTGCCAACTTTTTTGCTTCTATATTAATATAGATACCCGATAAGTAGATACCAAATATAATTACCACATTCACACTACCTACACTAACATTTGAGTGTAAAAATATATGTGAATGTGTGGTTGTTATTAAATCCAAATATGGGTAAATTCTAAGGACTTAAATTGATCCGGATTAATGGGGTTATGGAGGGATGTAAATGGGTAGGGTACGGATTAATGAGGTTATGGAGGGATGTAAATGGGTAGGGTATGTATATGAGTACGCCTATCTCATACCTATCATATTCTAAAATACCTTACTCACCCTATAACCTATTACTTATATCGAATAGGATACGGATAATACCCTACAGATAGTTGGTACCCATTTAAATAATATTATACTATAGATTGTAATAATTGATTAGCTTATCTGAATTCATTATACTACACAATTTCAATGAATAAAATACATTTGATCAGTAATCCCTAAACCAACCATTAACAACATTAACAAAAAAATCATATAAAAACCAAACCTACTATATTTTAATTGACCACCAATCACTTGATTCAATATTTCCCACAACAAAATATTCAAATAGTACCGCATCTCATGAACTAGAAATGAAATAACACGTGTTAATCTTGATATTAAATTTAAAATAAATATATATATATATATGTATATATATACTTCATATATTAAATTTTTATAATTATAAAATAATTAATATTATATATATATATATATTGGTAATGGGGCGGGTAATCAGATCGGGTAACTTGGTAAAATGCTAAACTCTTACCTTAACCTTACCCTAACGTATTTTAATGGGTACGAATCATACCCGACCCATTACTTTAAACTTCGAATGATATCCTACATGATTACCCACGGATAACCTTATCCTACGGATAAAAGAAAGTGACACGCCAAGGGTTATGTAGTCTTTTTACCTCATTAAATGAAAATTTGTTATTATATTTTCAATAAAATTTTAAATGTTTATTTCTCAACATTCCCTTTTATTTAAAATCTTTTTTGAACTTATTATCCAATCTCTATAGATTAGTACTTCACATTTCCATTACTCCAATAAATTGTGGTCTCGTATTTCATTTCAATTGTAAATGAGTTAATTGTCTTTGGGTTTTTTTATTTTATCATTATAAAGATGAAATAAACTATATATCAACATGCCAGATAAATAAAGAGTGTCTCATACAAAAAGAAAACCGTTTTCACACTTTTGGAAATGTTTCTTTTTATGTTATGTTATTATTACCGTATTGGTTACTTGTAATTAAAAAATAATTTATAAACGAGTAGGTTCGAATTTAGAAAAAATACACAACTTGAACATCATATCAATTTTGTTTATCAATTAAATTGGGTTGTGGGATTTTATTTCAACATGATCTAAATTCGTTTAGTGACATGAAATTATATGAATTTATAAATGCAAATATACTAAGTTTTAGTAATTGTTTATGATAATGTTATGAAATATAATAATCAATTTTATTTTAATACTGCATATATTTATATACAAACAAAATAATTGTGTCACGCCCCATTTTCGATACAAAATAAAATATAAATTTTTATTCATTTTGGGCGTCCAACAATTTAAAAACAAACTAAAACCAAAGATTGAAATATCCATCCAAAATACATAATTTACATAAAATATTTAAGTTATCAGAGATAGCAGCAAAAATTCAATATACAGCCTATCAGGCTAAATTTTACAATCCTTCAAAAATAACTTGTTTAATTACATAAAAAATATATGCATCTTTCTTCACATCCTGCTCTCCACATCCGAATCTATAAAAGAAAACATATAAAGGGGGGGTGAGCGTATAAAATACACTCAGTAGGATCACATGGTATAGGGGATTTATTTCATAAATTCATCAATTAATCATATTCCATCACATGACTTATAATCAATTTAAAATATACGCATTCTTCACAAAGCAAACATCATTCACCTTCAACATAGCTTTTCACATAATTTACGGTGCTTAGCCGCTATAAAACATTTTACGGTTCTTAGCCGCTATAAAAACATATGCAGATCTTAACCGCCTTTTTCGACGTACTTAACTGTCTTTTTATGCGGGTCTTAACCGCTATTTTCGACGTACTTAACCGTCTTTTTATGCGGGTCTTATCCGCTATTTTCAACGTACTTAACCGTCTTTTTATGCGGGTCTTAACCACTATTTTCGACGTACTTAACCGTCTTTTTCGGTGATCAGTCGATATTCATACGCATGCACATGCACACATCAACATACACATATCAAACATACACTTTCCTTATCACATTTACGGTTTTAGCCGTCTTGCAAACATATGATCCATCATTCACATTCAAACATCACTGTTCACACATATATAAGATTCACCTTCATCACATCATAACATCTCATGTATTCAGCACGTATACCCAACTCATTTCATATCGTATAATATTTCGTAATTTAAATGCTTTGGAAGAATTATAAATACCGACTTAGCAAATTTTCCCCACCTATAGAGCAGCTGTCAAAAACTTCTAGATTTTCAAACTATCTACGGCGCAAACTCCGGCGTATCGCCTACAAACATAAGGGTTCGACTTAGACTCTAATCGAATTTTCATCGAATTAATTAAAATAATATTTTAAGGTAAACCCTATTTTATAATTAAATATAACCTATTTTGTAATTAAATGTATAATTCATAATTTATAAAGTTCGATTTGAAATTTATAAGTTAGATTGAAATAGATATGAAATTAGAGTTATTAAACCTCAGATTAGAAATAATAATTAAATCGTAAAATTAATTTAATTAGCATAATATTTATAAGTTTATAACTTTTAGTTTCAAAAGCAATCTTGCGAAACATAGGTTTAACCTATAATTTCAATTAAATCTTTGGTTAAAGAAATTTATATTAAATAATGCAATAACACTTAATTCCAAAATCGAATTTAAACCATATTTTCTTAATTAATTGGATCAAATCTATGGCTTTATACCCTAATTAATCATATATAAATAGATCCAAGTAACATAAATTAATTTATATAATTTTTCTTTATCATTTAATTAAAACTCGACTCATTTATCACATTCTATTTACTTATAAAATAATATCTATAATTCTAATATATTCGAAAATCAAAAACGTTATTTTCCTAAATTCAATAATTATAATAATAAATTCCTAATATCCTCATATGTTAGGGAAAAGTCCATATCATTTTATCCAACTCAAAGTCCTACATTTTCTACATAATTATGATACTTAAAGCATAATTTACAAAATTAAGGTTATGATTTAATATTGCCATTTAATTAGAGTCCAAATTTCATATATCAATTTCTATTGATTATAAAGTAACATATTTAATTCCCATATGTTCTAGTGTTTAATTAACTATATACCATTTACATTAAATCTCAAAATTTTATAGATATTTACATAAAATCAAACATGATAAAAAAACTATGTAAGTTTATTAAAAGTAAGGTGTTTATTTATCATTATCATAGTTCAATAATCTTAAAACATGCTTTAAATAATTAGGGGAGCAATCTGCAATATTATAAAGGCTAAGGTTTAAATTCTAATTTCAGCATAATTGGCATTTGCAAGTTAACCCTTAAACTTAATCAAATTTGCAAAAGAAAACCCCCAAAATACTTTCCCTGTTTCCAGCCGTCCCCCCCTCCCAGCAACTGCTCCCTTCCGCCATCGTCCACCAATCAGCCACGGCCGGCGACTGCCAGTCGCCGGCAACACCACGACCCGACACCGACCGACCACCACCACAACCAAACACTACACACTCACAGCCCAACAACACTCAACCACAGACTCACACACACAGTACACAAGCATGCTCCCAACACAGCCCAAACACCCACACGCCGCCGCTTACAGCGGCGGCTTCACAGCCCCTGACTCGCCGGCGCACACAGCGCCGGCTATACTCAAACTTGACGGCGATCGGCGAAGCTAAGAACAGGGCAGCCACCGCGAGGGAGAGAGGAAAGGTAAGGCTTATCAGTTCAAAATTTCGAACCCATCTCTACGACGAGCTCGGTGAATACTACAGTTCGGTCCGATTACCTTTCCGAAATACAGCTGTTCGGCGGTCGATGGTGGCGGTGTACAGAGATGAAAACTGAGAATATCCAATGGATTCTTTGTTCAATTTGGGGAAGAAGATAAAATGAAATATAAAAACAAGATGTAGCCTTTATCCTATGTTTTCCAACGTGTGCCAATTATTTAGGCTTTCTAGAAGGTTTGACTTTGCTTAATTTTAATTAAAGACTAACCTATACATTAATATCCTATAATTCATATTCTACAATTATATCATATAGCTATATATATATTAAGGCAATTTATATATTATATGATTATTTAAAAAAATAAAATTTAGGTGCTACAAATTGTATTCAAGTTATATTAAATTTCCTTCGAGTAGTGTTTGTGTGCACCAGGTGCATGGGTTATGATCCATGCAACTGGGCATACGGGTCGAGTTGGGTCCGGTTTAACCCGGATCCGCGCCTTTTTTTTAGTTTTTATAATAATTTATGTCATAACCTTTATGTTGTAATAATATAACATTTATGTTGTAATAGTGTAACCTTTATGTACAGATTTCATAACCTTTTCACTGAATGACTTATACTTTTTTCACTATAAAAATTCATGCAATATAACCCAAACCTTTATGTTGTAATAATATAATCTTTATGTTGTAATAGTATAACCTTTATGTACAGATTTCATAACCTTTTTAATAAATAACTTATAGTTTTTTCACTATAAAAATTCAATATAGCCGAAACATTTATGTTGTAATGATATAACCTTTATGCTGTAATACTATAACCTTTATGTACAAATTTCATAACCTTTTCAGTGAATAACTTATACTTTTTTCACTACTCAGCACTGTAAAAGGTTATGTGCATATAACTAAAAGGTTATAAGGATAGAACTAAAAGGTTAAGTTCACTAAACTAAAATGTTATGTCAATATACAGTAGAACTAGAATTTGAGTTAGGGTTTGGGCGCGTGGGGTGCATGAAAGACACTTTGGGTCGGGTTGACCCGGTTGCACTGATTTAAAATCCATACACCTGGTGTATAGAAACAATTGTGATTTCCTTCAACCTTTTTATAGTGGTGTTTGTACGATTTAAGGCTCAAAAAGGTATGTTAATCATCAATTGGAGGCCTCAAAGATACAAACTATCCGTTAGGGTCAAACAATGGAATTACCAGTTAAAAACCTATTTTTTGTTACTACAAAAGTTGTTGAGATTTATTTTTATGCAAAATTGATAATATTAATTAATAATAAATTGTCATAAAAAAATTAAAAATAAAACAACTAACAACTACTGATTGCCACAACACATGATGTGGTCCTAATGTATTAATGACAACAACATTGTGGCAAATAAAATTATTTGGAATAAAAAAACTTTTGAAATAATAATTTAGTGACAATATTATATTTTTTGTTAACTATCAATATTTTTCCGATAAAATTTTGTTGTAGTGTTTTTTTTTTTCTTTATATATGTGAAATTCATTAATTATATTTCAAGATTATCATTTTAAAAATATTTTCAAATAATTAGAAAATGCAAAATGTCAAACAAAATCTTAATTTTGTGAATTTTTAAGTTATGATTTTATGTTATAGGTCTTAAACTACAACTTTTATGTTTTAATTACCTTACAAAGTAAGGTCCTAAAGTTATAAAAGTCATTTTTAATTATGTTATATTTCTAATCCAAAATTATAGTATATATTTAATACTTTTCTAATATTTATTGATTATATTATTGGTCATATTGATAGTCAACTCTCTTAAGATGACCGTTACTATAAATTGATTACTAGCTTAAGGTCGGTGTATTATATGAGTTTAAATTAATTGAATTTAGTAAAATTAAAACAAAATTAAATGTTAATTATATTAAAAAATATATTTGTGCTTTTGTGTTATATCTATTATCTAAGTTAATATTAAATACAATATAATTTATTAATATATATTATTTAACTATTGAAAAAAAACAATTTCTAATACGTGTGAATAAATAATATTTTATACAGATTGAAATATTTTTTGAAATTTTATTTGTTGGTTACAAAATTTTACATTTAATATATAATCTTAATAATAATAATAATAATAATTTATTGATTTTTTTAAACAGCTTCATCATATATTTAGCTTCAATTTTATTAGTATATATTTTATTTATCTAAGATTTTAAAATATTTCTTATATTGAAATCATGTAATAGTCCCCAATTTTGTAATATTACACTTTTTAAATTTATCTTTAAAGATTTAAAAATAAAATTAATGAAAATAACATTAATGTGAGACAATTGTGCGTTTGCAACATGGCCCAATTTCTTACTCTTATATATTAAGATATATTATAGAAAATATTTTATTGAGAAAATGATTAATATTAGGAATCTTTCATTGTAATTTTAATGATGAGAAAATTCCTATTTTTTAGGTTTTATTTTTCATATGTATAGATCGATTCCTCTGTATAGTTTCTTTAGGATCATCTATATAAACTGGAAGAAAATCAGTTGAATGGGAAGAAGACCAGCTGAAGAAAATAGTTTTGGAAGTGCACTCTTTAAGGGGAGCATATTCATATTTAATTAGAAGACTTATTAAAAGAAGAACTCTCAATAATATAAACAGACACTAAGCCAAAATACTATTTGAGTGAATGTAATCTCAAAAAAGAGTAAGTTAAAGACTAGAGTATATTGTAAGATACACACATCTCTAATAAAAACAAATAAATCTACGCAAATCTTTAAAGACTCATCAAAGGAAAGAAAGAATTCTAAAAGAGTTTCAATTGGAATAAAGACTAGAAAACATCAACAATTATTAGAGCACATTTATTGAAGACTTACTCATTAAAGCAGACACATTTGAGGAATCACATATCCTCCAATCAAGTCTGCTATTAGCCGTCAAATCAACCAAAATATCAATTAAGAATTGATCAATGACAGCACCTGAACTGAAAAAAAGAGAAACGAAGAACTTGTTGAAGGAAATCTAATTACCGTTAGCATTATGCCAACTACCTTGACAACAAAGAAAAACAACCTTAAATGCATCAATTTTTGAAAAGACCTGCTGTCTTCTATGAAAAAGATAGACTAATATTGATCATATATTTATATTATACATAAAGATACAATTAATATAATTAAAATATATGACTAATGTAACAAAAATATATAAAAGATATTAATAGATGTCTAAAAATATGTTAAGATATAACAAAAAACCCTAAAGGATATGATTAATATAACATAAATGTATGTTTAACATAATATAAATGCATATCACTTAAAAGTAAATTTGAGTGGGTTTGATAGCACCAACCCAAACATGTGCGAACGCATGGACGAAGGGTGGACTAGATAAAGTCTATTGCACAGATTTATAATCCGTGCACCAGTTACACCAAAAATTTTGTTTTTTTCATAATAGGAAAATTAATTTTCAAATAACATCTAAAGTGTTGGGATTTCAATGTTTAGATTTTGATGAGACAAAATGTATATGTAATAGGAAGTTTTGAGTACCCCATTATTCACAATATTTAAGTGAAAATATAGACTAGATTTGAGTCTAGATATAAGTGTTGAAAGATGGTGGTTTCTAAGTTACATAGCTGTACTCAGTATAATGGAACGAAACTGCTGTAAGAAGGCAGATACAATATCGCTGCAAGAAAGCAGATACTGCACTGCAGCGAAGTAAGAAAGAATGGCGTACAGTATCGCTGCAAGAAAAAGATATAGGAATACTGCAAGTAAGACGATACAGCAGTACTGCACAAAGATATTGCAAGCAGGTCTAAGTTACAGCAGCACTGCAAGGAAGTATCAGTTGCAAGAAGACCTAGGATACAGCGCAAAGCTAACTGCCCAAATAGTTAAACAACGCCTATTACAAACGAAGAAGTATCCTGCAATCCAGGAAGGATAAATGCAGTACGAGGAACAAAAATCTAAGCAAGAATAAATAGAGCCGTTCCAAATAAGATCAAAATTGTAGACACGGAGTCAATACAAAGATGCCACGTGGACTAACGTGCTGCAGAAAGCTACTAGCCGCAACTGCTGCATTAAATGCTCCGAAAGACAAAGTCAAGCCGCATTAAATGCGAGCCATGCCTTTGGTCAAAGTACTTCAAATTCAAAAGAAAGATATCTCCTTCAACGGATATCTTCTCCTACAAATATAAATAGAGGATGAGAAACACTGAAGCTGGTTACTGAAACATTTGAGCAAAAACTCTAAAGCTTTCAAGTTACAAACATTCAAATTTACCATCAGTTTCAGTCACTCAACCTCTGTGAAGTGAAGCAAGCTCAAAGCTGTAAGATCCTTCGAAGGATTCAGAAGCTCTCTTCACCGCACCAGTTGAAGAACATAACATATATATTTTTAACCTTATTGTTGTGTGCTTAGGTTGTTTTAAAGGTGTCGAACAGTTGATAGGAGAGATCATTGTTGTTTATATAGTTGTCTAAGTGTTAGACAGCTTCCTTGTGTGGGAGTTTAGAACCTTATGTGGGTTAGCCTTTAGAGTTTGTAGTTGTTGTGTGTACGCTGGACTCTAGTAGGTGATTGCTTTGTAAAGTTGATAGATTGTTAAGAAGGTCCTGTAATTCAATCTTGCATAACGAAATTCCTGCTCGAGATAGCAGTAGAGTGGACATAGAAGGATTACACCACCTTCGAACCACTATAAGCCATAAGTATTTTATTGCTTTCTTATCTGTGCTTATTTCTTATTTATATATATCTATCTCTGTCATAAGCATAAAACATTTTGAAAAGGATCATATTTGAGAAAACCAGCCTTGTGTTATAAATCGTATTTTTCCGCTGCATATAAACTCTAGTTACAACGTGCAGCACTGCATCCTAGTGCTGTAAGCAGTAACTGTCTGGCGCTGCAAGTTCAAGTAACTTGCAGAAACAGAAAGGTTTTTCGAAAGATTTACAAAATCGACCAAGGTTCATTCACCCCCCCTGAACCTCGGATACAACTTGGGATCAACAAGTGGTATCAAAGCGAGTTGGGTTAAAAGCCAACTTATCTGGTTACCTAACCAGATCCGTCTTAGACTTGTTGTTTTCTCTGCATCCTAAAATCTCATTCTTACAGCATATCATGGATTCCTCTAATCACAAGTTATCTATGTTTTCCATAGAGGAATATGACGATTGGAAGATAAGAATGCAGGCACATCTATATGCTATGAACGACGAGATGTGGACGGTCATCACCGAAGGACCAATCATCCCTACAAAGGTGAATCCAGTGCTCGGTAGAGACTTAGATGAAAGAGCACCGCCACCACCAAACTTCCTTGTCAAACCAAGACAAGAGTGAAACAATGAAGACAAAAAGAGAGCCAACTTAGACAATGTGGCCAAGAATGATCCATTCATCACCTTGGACAAAGGCACATTCAGCAAAGTTAAAACTTGCAGAACATCCAAGGAAATATGGGAAAAACTGGAGTAAATATGTGAGAGGACAGAGCTCACCAAAGACAACAAGATCTCCAATGCTACCCAACTATTTGAGCTTTTCGAAATGAAGAATGAAGAGACTCTTGAGCAACTAGATTTAAGATTCACATCTATTGTGAATGAACTAGAAGCTTTGGGCAAGCACTACACTCAAAAAGAAAAGAACATGAAAGTGCTTAAAGCCCTACCCACGGAGTGGGACAACAAGACCACTGCCATGAGGGTGTCCATGGACTTGAAATCCATGAGTACATTCGACCTATTCTCCGACCTCAAAGCATTTGAGTATGACATCAACAGGCGGAGAAAGGAGTCTGAAGAATCGAACTCCAAAATTATAGCGCTAACTGCCAAAGGACCCAAGGATACATCAACCACTAGTTACAGTAAACAGATGGAGGTTATAGCAGAAGATGCTGAAGAGGATATGGCTCAGCTTCTAAAGAAAATTAGGAGATTCATGAAGAGCAACAACAACAACAACACCAACCTCAATGAGGAATGACTTCAGGAGAAGTCATCCACCTCCTCAGGTATCCTCATCTCCACAGCCAAATACAAGCAATGTTAACTTGTGTTATAATTGCAGAAAATCAAGACACTATACAAGGAACTGTTCATATCCAACGGTGCACAAGTATCTTGAAGGAGAGAGAGAGAGTAGATGAGAGATAAGAGAAGAGAGGACAGACACATGTATCGAGCTCTCATAGGAGAGATGGAGAAGGCCAAAGATACAACAATCTCGAAGGAGATGCTGTGTCACGTCCTAAAATTTTATAACACTTTTGAAATACAAAACTCTGAAAAATGTGACATTAATATTTTTTTTTTCAAGCAAACAAATAACAAAATAACAAAAACGACATATCATAATCAACACCTCATCTATACCAGAGCATAAGCCAATCTCTTACACCAAACTGTCATCAGAGTTCTCCTAAACCAAACATATAACAATATGGCGCAACGATTATGAACATATCCCAAAATTTGAACAAAAATAACATGATCAAAAGCAAAATAAGCCCAAGTTTTAGCCCCGCAGGTCGTCATCCATATACACCGTCCCAAAACACCGTTGGAGCTCCAAAACATGCTAGCAAGTCCCAAAAGCTCATCAAACGTTGTCATGCTCACCTACAATGCATAAACTAGGTGAGCTAAAGCTCAGTAAGCAGAAATCATGCGTGCATTGTCATACAAATGGCTGTAAGGACTTTAAGAATAACGTGAATGCATGGCTTTGATATATTTTACTATGTTGGGCTCTTGACCCGTCTACACTACATCGCAAAGGAGCTAGCTCAATAATCTCTATACTTTACTTTACTTTGCTTTAAAGTCATGTTTATGGCCCAATATCTTCGAACCATAACCACGGCTCGCATGCCACACAGGCACACTTTTACTTTGCTTTAAAGTCATGTTTATGGCCCAATATCTTCGAACCATAACCACGGCTCGCATGCCACACAGGCACACTTTTACTTTTAAGCCATATCCATGCCTCGCATGTCACCGGCCTCGATATACTAGTAGCGGTTAACTTTGCTTTAACTTTGTTTCTTTATATGATTATGATGTGCATACAGACTCATCATGTCTTCTATGCATACATCTATCTATGCTCATGAATGATATGTACAAAATTCAATGCTCACGTATCATCTTTAATTACACATAAAAACTAATCACCAATATCAAGAAGCGCAAATTCACTATTATCATATAATACAAGTAAACACATAAAATACTATGTTTATGCATTGTAGTTGCAAATGAATTTCTACTTACCTTGTCTTGTAAAAATGGTTATTCTCAACTTCTCGTCTCTTTTGTGTCAATACCACTAAACAAAAATAATGTATAAACTGTTATATCAAATCAATGACAATTATATTAAACTAAAGTAACTTCTAATAACCTAAAACATCTTTTATTTGGATTTAATAATATTAATTTTAGTTATTATAATGGTTATAACATAAAGAATATTAAATAAAATTAAATCTATAAACTAGTTTTTCACCTCAATTTCAACTCAAAATTAGTCTATTTTAAAAAATTTATCAAATATTATAGACTTCATAAAATAATTTCATATTTTTACAGAATTTAAACAACATGTTGAAGTATAACATATACAAATATCAACTAAAACTAAGCTTTACATAATTAGTTATGAATTTTTGAAGTTTTCTGAAAATACGGTACTTTATAAGGTGAAAACATGTTTTCTTGTAAAAATTCTCATAACTTGTACAAGGCTTCAACATTTATAAGGTAAATTTCTACATCTCTATCAGAACTGATACTACAACATAGTCAAATATGGCATATATATATAGTTGCAATAATTAGTTATGATATTTAGAACAAGACCGAAAACAGGACATGACCGACACAGAAAACCAACTATATTGTAAAATTCGGCATAACTCGCACAAAACTCTAAAAATTGCATACTAAATTTCTGTACGTACCTAAGAAATGGTTCTAAAACATAGTAAAAAGATCATATATAAATTCGAAGTATACAGTTCAGAAACATAATTTGATTCGAACTCAAAAACAAGACAAAAACTGTCTCTGAACAGCTTATCTTAGAAAAATCATATAAAATCGATTTTAACTCCAAAGCTTCTGAAATTTGACACACATATTCTAGACTTTATATAATAGATTATGTTAAAAGGGTTTAGCTTAAATCAATTCCTACATCACCCAGAATATTTCGGAACAGAGATGCAGAATATGAAACAGAGGAAATCTATCACTGAACAGGGCTATGTTTGAAAAATTATAATAAATCGAATTTATGTCCAAATATTATGAAATTTAACAGATATGTTCTTCACTTCATATATTAAAACTTGGCCAAAGGGTTTAGTAAAAATAAATTCCTATAAACCTACGAATGTTTCAGAACTTACTTGCAGTTTTCCATCTTATAACACATGCATAAACTATTTTGCATATTCAAGTAAATGAAATACATAAAATTCTAAACCTAATGCCAAAGAACATCTTTGGATCTTATAATATATGTTATAAGTCATGAAAATATCAGAAAATAAGAAAGGTTTTAGCTAAAATACCTTCAAAATCAAAAGACAAGAGGTGTGTTCTTTCTTTTCTTTTGAAATTGTGTTCTTTCTTCTTCTTACTAACTTCCCATATTTTTTTTTTCTTTCCTTCCACCAGTGAATGAAGAAATTCTATGTATATACTAGCCTTAGTCCACCACCTCTTCTTAGCTTCCATCTTAAGTCTCTTGTTATTATATTATTATTATCATCTAAGAGGTGGTAAACTTCCATCTTAAGCCTCTTGTTATTATATTATTATTATCATCTAAGAGGTCGCAACTTCTGCACCTTCACATACACATATTAGTTCACATACCTACAATTATATATACTATTTATACTTATTATATGCAAATAAATATATATAAAGTTACTGTTAAGAAGCTGCATTAATTATTCACCTATATAATATAGCTTTGTATCCATGTGTACGTACATATATATATTAATATTAATCAATTAGACTATTTATATTTATATATATACACACGGCACTTCACAAATAAATAAATATATATATATATATATATAATTTTTAGATTCATTTTCTTTATAAAATTTAACTTAATTTATATTATCATTAATCAAATAATTTATATTATGCATTCGAAGATTATTCGAGTCTCAATCAATTATAATAGGGGTTTTTCAACACTAATCATATAAAAGAATAAAATAATTTAATATTTGGAAGCAAAATATAATCATGCAAAGTCACAAGTAGCACATAAGCAATAAGAAATGCATATGATGCATGAAGTGTATTGGTCAATAGGTAATGGGGTCTTGGGTCTCACATGCTGAAAGCTACAGAATCCTCTAACAGTGACACTGAAACCTCATCCTCTAATGAAGAAGCGCTGGTATGCCTAATGACAAAAGATTGCTAGGATAGTGAAGAAGATGGGGTAATCTATCAACCGTTGTCCATACTTGAAAAAGAGGAGCTGAACATGATCCACTCTTTAAAGAGGATCATGAGTGACTTTGAGCAGATCAACTCAATACATGAGGAACTAAAGGTTGAAAATGAGAACCTAAGAATCGATAATAAGATCCTCAAGAGCAGAAACATCGATATTGCCAAAATGCTGGCTGCATGTGAGTCTGATAACTAAAGGTGCAGCAAGCTGCAAAAAGAGGTCTCTAGATTAAATCTGCTGGTCACTAAGCTAGAAACTAAGAAGGAGAGCTTGCAGCCCACGATAAGCACGTTCAGCAAATCATCTAAGGACGCAAGAGATTACATAAATCAAAACAGAAGTCCTTTTGAAAGATTGGACATAGGTTACAACAATTACATCTCTGAAAATATAGCAAGTACATCCAAAGCTGTTAACTTTGTTCAAGCTGAAACCCCAATGGAGAAAGAGTTACTTTGTAACTCTGTGAAGATCTTGAACAAAACAGCAATGATAGATAAGGGGAAGAAACCCCAATACTCAGCTGCAGAAAGTAAGTCTGCATCTAAGAACTAGTTGCAGCAGAAGTCATCTGCTGTATGCAGCAAGAGGATGCAGCAACCCACAAAGTTGCAGTATAGAAGAAAATTTCCCACCTATACTGAGACCTATATGTCTAAACCTCAAAGAGGATATACTCAAGGGAAGTATGATGGAAGACCACACTACAAAGGTGTTGGTAACACATATGTTATCTATGCACACACTTTTAATAGGTAGTTTAAAAGTAAAATTGCATACAGTTAGAGAACCAACAATTCTTACAGCAAAACAGTGATTGTTAAGAAAGTTTGGGTTCCCAAAGTAACTAACCTCAAAGAACCCTTACAGAAGTGGGTACCTAAATCTGCTTAAATTCGTTGTAGGTTTCAGTGCCAAGTTGCAGCAGTGATGTATGGTATATTGACAGCGGCTGCTCAAGGCACATGATAGGCAGTAAAGAAGCTCTCAAAGACTTTCGAGAATACAAAGGACCCAAGGTTATCTTTGGAGATGATTCCAAATGAAGCACAAAAGGAAGTGGATGCCTAGTCAAAGGGAACATAAAGATTAAGGATGTATCCTATATGAAATGACTCAGATACAACCTTCTGAGCATCAGTCAATTTTGTGACAAAGGATACACAGTTTAATTCAATCTCAACAAATGCTTAATCAAGGATGACACCTCAAATGAAGTCAAGCTTATAGGAACAAGAAGATGAAACATCTATCTAGCTGATTGGAACTCCTCTATTCAACCAACATGCTTCATTGTGAAAAGTCCACCCGAGCTCAACTGGTTATGACACAAGAGATTAAGTCATCTGAACTTCAAGACTATCAACAAGCTAGCAAGAAAAGGCCTTGTAAGAGGATTGCCAGACGTAGCATACAAGAAGGAGAATGTATGTGGAGCTTGTCAGAAAGGAAAGCAAGTAAGGAGCTCATTCAAAGACAAGATACAGAAGTCATCTCACATGATTCTAGATCTTCTACACATGGACCTCTTTGGACCAGTAGAACCAGTAAGCATAAGTGGGAAGAAGTACTCACTTGTGGTAGTAGATGATTACTCCAGATATACATGGACAATCTTCCTTGCCAAGAAATCAGAAACTCAAAACAAGCTACCTGATCTTATGAAGAAAATTCAGAATGAAAAGAGCTTGAGCATAGTGAAGATAAAATTAGACAGAGGAACTGAATACACAAACAAATTTATTGAGAAATTCTGTTCTGATAATGGTATTCGACATGAATACTCTACTACAAGAACACCTCAATAGAATAGTGTAGCTGAAAGAAAGAATAGAACCCTCAAGGAAACAACAAAGACAATGATAGCAGAAGCAGAAATACCCAAGAGATTTTGGGTTGAAGCAACCAACACTGCCTGCTACACACAAAACAGATGTTTGATTAACAAGGATCTAGACAAAACTCCTTATGAAGTCTGGAATGGATATACACCAAATGTTTCATATCTGAATATTTTTGGATGCAGGTGTTATATCCTTAACAATGGAAAAGAACATCTGAAAACTTTTGATGCAAAATCAGATGAAAGAGTATTCTTAGGATACTCTACTGTAAGTAGAGCTTTTAGAGTTTTCAACAAGAGAACCTTGGTGGTTGAAAAATCAATTCATGTGGTGTTTGATGAGTCACACTGTGACACCAAGAAGCTAGAAGAACCTGCTGAAGATACAGCTCCAAGAAAAGAAAATGTTGTTCCATATGTAGAAGAAGTTCTGCATACAGGAGAAGACAACGAAGAAGAAGCTGCACCTCTGGATGCAGCAGATATTCTTACAGCAGCAGAACCTCCAATCATGCAGAAACAAGAGGAGTAACCTAGACCTATACATGTCTTTGAGCCTGACAGGACATGATTAAGAAATCATCCTAGGGATCTTATCATAGGAGATCCATCCATAGGAGTGAGGACAAGAAGGTCCATCTCTCATGAAGCAATGTTTGCATGCTTCATATCTCAAACAGAGCACAAAAATGTTGAAGAAGCCTTACAAGATAGCAACTGGGTACAGGTTATGCAAGAAGAGTGAAATGGTTTTGAAAGAAATCAAGTATGACAAACAGTTGCAAGACCAACTCATCAAGGAGTTATAGGAACAAAGTGGGTCTTCAAGAACAAGTTAGATGAATCTGGACTTGTTGTGAGGAACAAAACAAGATTTGCTAAGGGATATTGCCAGGAAGAATGAATTGATTTTGATGAGACTTTGCTCAAGTAGCAAGGTTGGAAGCAATAAGGATTTTTCTGGCATATGCAGCTCACATGAATTTCAATGTCTATCAAATGGACGTAAATAGTGTATTCCTGAATGGTCTTCTTTTAAAAGTAGTATATGTTGAACAACCTCCAGGTTTCGAAGATCAAACAGAAGAGAAGGTGTTTAGATTACACAAGACCCTATATGGACTTAAGCAAGCATCGAGAGTTTGGTATGACACCATATCTCTCTATCTGCTGGAGAATGGTTTCAAGAAAGGAACAATCGACAAAACGTTGTTCAGAATACAAGATGGAGATAATGTACTGCTCGTACAAATATATGTGGATGATATCATCTTCGGATCCACCAATAAAGAGATGTGTGAGAAGTTCTCCAACATAATGCAATCAAAATTCGAGATGAGTATGATGGGAGAATTAAGTTTCTTTCTTGGGTTGCAAGCAAAGCAGCTATCTGCAGGAACCTTCATTAGTCAAGTCAAGTACACTAAGGAGTTTATCAAGAAATTTGGTATGGAGAATGGTGCAGCAACATCCGTTCCAATGTCTATATCAATAAGCCTTGACAAAGATGAAGATGGTAAAGATGTAGATATCACAAAATACAGACAATTAATTGGATCTTTGCTGTATCTCACAGCAAGCAGGCCAGACATCATATTTACAGTAGGAGTCTGTGCAAGATTCCAAGCAGCACCAAAGGAATCACATCTTTCAGCTGTTAAGAGAATTATCAAGTATTTGAAAGGAACTCAGGAAGTAGGCCTATGGTATCCTAAGGAATGGGGATTCAAGCTTAAAGGCTACTCTGATTCAGATTATGCAGGCTGCAAGATTGATCGGAAAAGTACTAGTGGGACTTGTCAATTTCTGGGAAATAGACTTGTTTCATGGTTCTGCAGGAAGCAAACTTCGATTGCAACCTCTACAGCAGAAGCAGAATATGTTGCAGCAGCAAGTTGCTGTGTGCAGATTCTCTGGATACAGCAGCAACTTAGAGATTATGGGATTGAAGAAAAAGAGAATCCAATTCTCTACGATAATACAAGCGCAATTGTAATTACTCATAATCCGGTTTTTCACTCAAGAACAAAGCACATCGACATACGACATCACTTTATAAGAGATCACGTGGAGAAAAAAGATGTTGTGCTTGAGAAAGTTCACACGAATCTCTAGCTTACAGATATATTCACTAAACCATTGAGTGAATCGAGATTTTTTATGCTTAGAAACGAGCTGGAAATTCTAAAATTATGAGGTGAAAAAGATGGTACAGAAGCCTAGGGGAAACCTCTACATACTTACGAGAAGCAGTAAGTATAGTGTTGTAAGCTGCGTCTTTATGCAGCGCTAGGATCAAACAGCGCAACTTTCTTTATTCTTACAGTACAACAGCAAACGGGAGTGTAAGCAGCACCTGCTTACAACATTTATTTTTAAGAGTATTCATTGCTCTGTAACCTCATACCAAGGATGCTGCAATCTTAAAAAGACATTTATTTAGGTGGTAAATCGTATGTCTTTCAGCATTAAATGTATGTATGCGCGTGTCAGAAGTGGAAAAGACACGGTCAGCCCACGCGCTCAGTAATGATTATTGACGATTTGACCCCTCCGTCTTTTTCTAAGGACCGTAAGATCAATTCCCTTTGATTTATCTCAACTATTGATCTTACTACACGTCCCTTGAGATCCGTCACCATTACCCAAGGAGAGAAACTTCATTTCTTTCGAAAATTTTCCAAAGTCCAAAACCTTTGAAATTTTCTCTCTCTTTGAAAAATTAATGGCGGCCAGACAATCCATCATTTTGGAAGGACGTCTGATCAACCAGGAGCACATCTATGCTTTTGGGTTGTATGACAACTCACTGATCCGTAGGATCATCACCGTCCTTGAGAGGACTCAAATCCTAGGGCTACTGACCACTGTCTATGCTGGATTCTCGATCGAGTCAGTTCAGCATTTCCATTCCTATGCTAGGACTACGGAGGAAAGGAACTGCATCCTATTCAGGATGAATGTAGATAAAGAAGAGAGGTCTCTGACCATCAGAGACATCGCCACAACTTTCAGCATTTCTACCGGAGGAATGACCCCCAGTCAACTTGTGACATATGGGGAGAACAACGCTCAAGAGATGTGGGATCTCTTTCGAGCAAGAGATACCGGGATAGAGATCAAAAAAAGTGCCCCAAAGAAGCTCTTTAAACCGGAGTTTGAATTCCTACATGACATCTATGCATACTCCATCAAAGGTAGGACGGGGAATTATGACAAATGCACAAATCTCCGGTTCCAAATCATGTCTGCCAGAAAAGGTGAATTGAGCGAGGTTTATCATGAAGAGGTTGTGGGAGGAAGTAGAAAAGATAACGGTGAGGAGGAGCTTCAGTATCACCATCTGCTCTTTGCTCTGCAAGCTTGGTCTCCAGCTTGCAGCACCCATTTCTGTCCCCATTAGGAAGTATCTCGGGGAGAAGAAGAAGGGTAACACCCAACCGAAGGCAGCAGAAGTTGGGGTTGTAAGGAAGAAAATCAAAGACAAAAAGAATGCAACTCTAGCGCTGCAAGATGAAGCTGTAGGCAACGGGGACGACGAGAAAGATGAGGATGTTAAGAGTCCTCTTCCTGTTATCAAGAGATTGACTAACATTAGGCCGAATAGTAATACCATCATCCTGAAGTAAGGTATCTTTAGGAGGACCTCAAGAGAGACTGACCCTGAACTTGAAGTCTCTTTCTCAGATGATGATGCACCCTTGATCAGGAGGACCCCGCGCAGCAAGAAGAAGGTTGTCGCAGTTGATAATTCCCAACTCTTTACAACAGGCTTGGTTGTAGTTACTGTTGGGGATGAGTCACATCTGCCAGTGAGTGGCAGAGAAACTGATGTAAAATCTCGTCTACGGGGGGCTACTGACTTAGCCTCCTCACGCGATCATGGAGCTGCTGCATCAGTGCTTAATCCTACCCACCCTACTGCTAGAAATATGAAGTAGTAGTACAATCTCTAGAGGGAGATGAGGCTGTCTAAGGGGGAAGTTCTTCTGCAGTGGAAGAATTTCCTAAAAGTCGAGCAAGCTGTCCTGGAGTGGGCTAATTCAGACGACATTTTGGCACTCCTGCAACTTGAGTATGCAGCGATGGTACAAAAACAAGCTGTGAGCACTATTGCTCAGGGAGCAAAGGACAAAGGAAAGGGAAAAGCTCTTGCAGAATCCGACTCTGCAGAGCTATCAATGAGAGCAGTTTTGGAGGACATCCAGGTCTTTCTTGCCCCGGCTGCGGAGGTTGTAAGAAAAGACGATGACGTCGTATTTGCTTGAGAACAAATCGACATCCTGGGAGTGGAGCAGGCTGAAGAAGCTATACTGCAACAGGCGCTACAAGCAAGTGTCAAAGAAACCAGGATGCAGCATACTCCTAGGAGAATGCGGAGAGAAGACACCTCAAGTCAACACAATGCAAACTCCACTGCATATGAGCAAATGGTTTAAGGCCTCTCCAACATTGTCATGCTTCATCGTTTGGAGGAGGAGGAGCCTCAACTGGTGAATTACAGTGATTCCCCTGTATATATGGATGCTGCTGCTGCAGACTCTCAACGGGAACCTACCACCATCATCAAAGATGTCATCTCTGACATTGCTGAAGTCGTCGATGATGCAACCATGGAGGAAGTTATAGAGGATGGATTTCCTATACTGGCCGAGACAGCAGTACAGCAGGCAGTCACCCTTGCAGTTGCTGCTGAGAAAACAAAGAGGGTGGACACTGAGATTCTAGCAGCAGTGGAGCTTACAGTGCTTAATGCTGTGGAAACTGCAAGAAACCAACTAGAGCTACAAGAGCCCATTCTTGCAACAGAAGCTGTCCAGGTTACAGGACCGCCCGAGGAGACGGGGTCCTTGCAGAAGGCCTCAAGAAAGGCTGTTGTTTTGACAACACTCCCTGAGGGTGAGAAGACCTCTGCTGGGGAGGCTGTTGAGACAGTACCCACAGAAGATGCTGGAGTTGAAACAGAGGTAACCGCTGTACAGCTAGAAATACCTCAAAAGGAGGTTGATATTGTAGCTACTGTATGCTCGTCTGAACCTTCACAGGTTACAACATTAGAGGTTACTGAGGACGCTGCAGTTGATCATGCCGAATTCACTAGGATGATGAATGAGCGGAACGTGGCTACATATGGACCGAAAGATAGCGAAGCAGAACCAGTGTCAGTCTCATCCGATGAAGAGGAGACAGAAGATGAAGAACACCCATCCTCAAGCTCAACAAGTTCCCAACCCAGCAACCGTAAGGATGAGGTTGCAACTGAGGCACCAAGGCAGGATACAGCACCGAACCCCAAAGCTGTAATCCCTTACGCTGCATCCGCTGCCGTCTCAACAAGGAGGAATTTGAGCCTGGCCCCTGACGAATCGATCGACAGGGTGGTAGCTGTTGTTAGACATCTGATGCATGCTCTCCAGGAGCATGAGTCTAACATGTAAAACAGTATCAGGGTCGGCGCCCAATTCCATGCTAAAACCATGTCTGGTTTCAAGAAGGACCTTGAAGTACTGTCTGGGATGATCAAATGAACGCTCAATGATCATTCCCACAGGCTGTACATGGAACGGGTAAGGATGGAGGGAGAGTTGAAGGTCGAAGCTGTACAGACTCGCCAAGAAGTAAGGATGTGTAAGCGCCATGTTGAAAATGCTTCTGATAGGCTGCAGACTCACTCCCTCGTCCTTAACACATTTCTGGACCATGTCACGGATCAATCCGGAAGAACCAGAAGTGTGGACGACCGTTTGGGAAACCCGGAGTTGATCGTCGAAGAATTGAGGGATATCATAATCAATGTGTTCCCTCAACATGCTCAAGCCTCTAAGGATGCCCCAGAGCCAACAAGGAGACCACGCTCCAAAGTGGTCCCAACTACCTCTGCTCAGCCCCCGGCTTTTGATGATGCCAAAAAGGGGAAAGGATTTACTGATAGATACAGGAGCTTAGGGAAATCTGATGAAGAAGAAGAAGATGACCAACCTCTCAGCAAGAGAAGGAGGAGGTCTAGATCATCTGCTGCTGACATCCCCTCTCCAAAGCGTTGGAGAAGAGATGATGAAGGTGGAGCAGGAGGAGCTGGTGCAACTGTTGGAAGCAGATCAGCAGCAAGTGCTGCACACAGCTATGCTACAAGAAAGGATGCAGTACCTCCCCCTTCTCATCATACAAAGAGAGTGAGAGAGAGCCAGCAGCAAGGCTCGAGGAAAAGGGTAAGCAAAGCCGAAGCGGAAAGACATTACAACGAGAAGATGGCTGCTTAGAGAGCGGAACAAGCCAGAGTTGAAGCTGATGAGAATGCCTGGATGCAGAGGCTTGGGCTGATTGGAGAAAAGAAGTTCTTTGGCAGAGACTTCTACCAGTATCCTCCTCAAGAAATTCCCCGACTCGACACAGACAACATATCTGCCGAAATATCAGTGTTGATGGATTAAAGGCCGGATGGAGAGAACATCGCATGGAGTTTAAACATCTTCAAATCCATCAAGCTACCTACTGATCGCAATCCATCTTTTGAGATGATCACACTGTATAAAAGATCCGAATATCTCAGATACTTTAGGCTCATGTGCAGAAAGGGTAAATTTAGCAAATTCCATACTTGCCAATTTGCACTAAGGAGATATGAAGAGCTTACTAGGTGCGAAGAGCTTGAAATTCAGAACTTCTACACCAACCTAGTGAAGCAAGGCAGGATAGTGTCTTTCTACGAAGATTTCTGGCTGAGATGGATTCAGGTTTCAAAGACGCAGCAAATTTTTGAAAAATCCTATCAAGAGCTGAACAATAAAGGTTAGATGCTGAAAGAAGACCTGAAGAATCGTTATCACGAAGGTCCCTGTTTCAGTAGCTTTATTTATATATATACATGCTCTTTATTTATATCTATGCATACTCTTTGTTGTACTTTTCTGCCCTTTGTAAAATTTCTGTCAGCTAATGAAGAAATTCTTAGTTTATTGTTTTTGTTCAAGTTCATCGATTATGAACTCATGCATGCTTTTGAGTTTTCCTGAAAATATGTGATGAAGGAAAAACATGATGCATCTTTGATGAATCCAGGATTAGAATTTTATCTGTTCAAAGCTTTTCAAGCATGTAATCCTAATGACATATGATATAATGTAAAAATGAAAACTTTCTTCATAAACGAAATAATGTAAAGGTTTTGTCATCATCAAAAAGGGGAAAATTGTTGGGATTTCAATGTTTAGATTTTGATGAGACAAAATATATATGTAATATGAAGTTTTGAGTACCATATTTTTCACAATGTTTAAGTGAAAACATAGATTAGATTTGAGTCTAGATATAAGTGTTGAAAGATGGTGGTTTCTAAGTTACATAGCTGTACTCAGTATAATGGAACGAAACTACGGCAAAAAGGCAGATACAGCATTGCCGCAAGAAAGCAGATACTGCACTGCAGCGAAGTAAGAAAGAACGGCGTACAACATCGCTGCAAGAAAAAGATACAGGAGTACTGCAAGTAAGACGATACAACAGTACTGCACAAAGATACTGCAAGCAAGTCTAAGTTACAGCAGCACTGCAAGGAAGTATCAGCTGCAAGAAGACCTAGGATACAGCGCAAAGCTTACTGCTCAAATAGTCAAACAACGTTTATTACAAACGAAGAAGTATCCTACAATCCGAGGAAGGATAAATGCAGTACGAGGAACAAAGATCCAAACACGAATAAATAGAGCCGTTCCAGAGAAGATCAAAGTTGCAGACACGGAGTCAATACAAAGTTGCCACGTGGACTGATGCGCTGTAAAAAGTTGTTAGCTGCAACTGCCGCATTAAATGCTCCGATAGAGAAAGTCAAGTCGCATTAAATGCGAGCCATGCATTTGGTCAAAGTACTTCAAATTCAAAAGAGAGATATCTCCTTCAACGGATATCTTCTCATACAAGTATAAATAGAGGATGAGAAACACTGAAGCTGGTTACTGAAACATTTACACAAAAACTCTCAAGCATTCAAAGTACAACCATTTAAGTCAACTCTCAATTTCAGTCACTCAACCTCTGTGAAGTGAAGCAAGTTCAAAGCTGAAAGATCCTTCAAATGATTCAGAAGCTCACTTTACCGCACCAATTGAAGAACAAATCGTATATACTTTTAACCTTGTTGTTGTGTGCTTAGGTTGTTTTAGAGGTGTCGAACAGTTGATAGGAGAGATCCTCACTGTTTGTATAGTTGTCTAAGTGTTAGGCAGCTTCCCTGTGTGGGAGTTTAGAACCCTGTGTGGGTTAGCCTTTAGAGTTTGCAGTTGTTGTGTATACGCTAGACTCTAGTAGGTGGTTGCTTTGTAAAGTTGATAGATTGTTAAGAAGGTCCTGTAATTCAATCTTGCTTAACGAAGTTCCCGCTCGAGGTAGCAGTAGAGTGGACGTAGAAAGATTACACCACCTTCAAACCACTATAAGCCATAAGTGTTTTATTGCTTTCATATATGTGCTTATTTCTTATTTATATATTTATATCTGTCATAAGCTTAAAACATTTTGAAAAGGATCACATTTGAGAAAACCAGCCCTGTGTTATAAATCGAATTTTTTCGCTGCGTATAAACTCTAGTTACAGCGTGCAGCACTGCATTCTAGTGCTGTAAGCAGTAACTGTTTGATGCTGCAAGTTCAAGTAACTTACAGAACATAAAGGTTTTTCGAAAGATTTACAAAATCGACCAAGGTTTATTCACGCTCCTCTGATCCTCGAACATCATTTGGGACCAATATAAATGAACAAATTTTTTAAGGATATAATAGTTTTTTGGGTGGGTTATACATACCCACCTATTACTAAACCCACTCCATTAAAAATTGTTGGAAAGTAGGATCTGGTTCAAGATAAAAGTAAGTGAACAGTGGCAGATGACACTGAAGATGTTTCCACATCACTTGACACAACATTCACTTTAAAAAGAGTTTGATGTGGAAATTAAGTGTTGGGATATTTCCCAGCATCCTGCCTTGGGTCGGAGCTTAAATAGGTGAAAGACACGGTTCTGCCAGATTCGAATCCGTGAGCGCAAAGCTACATAAGTATAAGACATTAAAGTTGCGCCGTATGTCCATTGGATATCCTTTTGGTGTAATGGTAATGCGCTTGATGGTCCAACACTTGGTATTAGAGCAGGTCACGGGTTCGAATCCCCCCAGGAGCACTTTGCAGTGGATGCTAGCACGCAGCGGAGGACGGTTTGGGTGGCGAGTGGCCTGTGTGGCATGATGTCCTGTGTGGATGCCTGTGTGGCGGTGGCGCGAGATGAGATGCCGAGTCATGGTGGTGGCGTGAGGCGAGACGTCGAGTCACGATGACATCGAGGAGTGGCGAGAAGGTATGTCGGTGCCGAGTTATGGTCACGATGACATCGAGAAGTGGCGAGAAGGTATGTCGGTGCCGAGTCATGGAAGATGTCGAGAGAGTTCTAAGGTTGTTGAAGTTGAGAGGCTGACAGGTACTGGAGCGCAAAGCTACGTAAGTATAAGACATTAAAGTTGCGCCACAAAGCTACATAAGTATAAGACATTAAAGTTCTAAGGTTGTTGAAGTGGAGAGGCTGACAGGTGCTGGAGCGCAAAGCTACGTAAGTATAAGACATTAAAGTTGCGCCATATGTCCATTGGATATCTTTTTAGTATAGCGGTAATGCGCTTGATGGTCCAACATTAAGGATACTCAAAGATATAACTTTTCAAGATATATATAATTATATATCTTGAGATACCTTAGGCAAAATTTTATTCACAAGAAAAAGTGAATACAAGTGAATTCCAAAAATAGAAAAAACCTACAAAACTAGAACTCACTAAAGATCATAAAGATCAAATGAAAAACTCTTTGAGTATATTAGATCACTCAGCTTACACAAACAACTCTTGGAAAGATTCTTGGATACTTAAAATATTTCACCCTCGTTGGGATTC
This sequence comes from Scutellaria barbata, assembly GCA_028654395.1. Taxonomy (NCBI): domain Eukaryota; kingdom Viridiplantae; phylum Streptophyta; class Magnoliopsida; order Lamiales; family Lamiaceae; genus Scutellaria; species Scutellaria barbata. The sequence continues at coordinate 12,088,686 of CM053656.1, read as the reverse complement.
CAAAGATACATTACAAGATAAAGTAACTCTCCTATTTATAGACTCTTTCTAAGATAACTACCAAAACTACTTTCCTAAAATGTAGCCTCACAAAAACGTGGATCCTTGCTCAGCAAGGTCTTGTAAAATGCACAAACACTTTTCTCTAGGTTGTTACTTTATTGTTCCAGCTAAGTTGACATGGTCCACTCACGCACTCCTTGAGCTTTTATCTCTAGTTAGTTACAAAGTTGTTGCTTGTTCTTTTAACTCAGTCCAACTCTTCGTTTACTTAGTGTATGATCTGCAAAACAGTATAAACAAGATACAAATGCAAAACATGTGGAGAATTGTGAAGGAAGACAAAACAAATAAGAATATTGCTACGGATGTTAAGCAACATTCAAACCACCATTTGGTTCTGGACAGTAATATAATTAACAAAATTCGTTAATTAAAAATGTTGACTATTTAGTCAACTAAAGTTCATTTAACAAAAATAATTTAAAATAAATATATATTAAAAAAAATCCTTACTATTTATTATTTACTTAATTTTATATTATATAATTTTAAAGATAACATGATAATGTTGTGGGATGTGTTTAGAAATTTGATCCTATTGATTTATTTTAAAATGAATGTAATTAGTAATTAGGGTGTGTTTAGCAACTGATATGTGTTTAAAATGTCCTTGTCCCTTATGTAAGTCGCAACATAATGTTATTGATCCATTTAATGTCCATTCAATATTAGAGCAACCATATTGATTCATTTTGGTGTGTTTTTAATTAAAATAAAAAGTGTGTTAATTAATGTAGGTGTGTTTTTAAGTGTGTATTTTTGTGTAATTAGTGTGTGTTAAGCTCTAAGAATGCATTCTTGTCTAGGGATGAAAATTTTACCCCGTTCCATGGGTACCCGACCTGACTCGAGGTATTTGGGGCGGGGCGGGTCTGGGTTCTCCTCATACCCCGTCCTCGCCCTGAGCCCCGTGACCCGTTCTAGCCCCGCTATATTTTATATATATATATATATATATATATATATATATATATATATATATATGTGCATATATTTAAGATACATATATTTAGAAAAATAAATCTAAGTTAATTATAATCATTTAATTTTATCTTATTTGAGAAGTGCTCGTTATGATTAAAGATGTGATTATACGAATAAATTAAAATTATTTCATAATAAATCTCATAAGATAAAATTAAAATGATTATAATTATTTTTATAATTTTAAATATATGTATTAATATATGAAATTTTTGGAATATATTAAATTTTTCATAATTTTGTCATTAAAAAAAAAGGGCTGGGCTAGGCGGGGCGAACATTCTTGCCCCGAGGGTAGGACGGGGCGGGCATGGGTCTTCTGAGTGGGGCGTGGGGCAGGTCTGGGTATTCTACTACCCGCCCCAAACTCATTATCATCCCTATTTTTGTCTCATTTTTTAATGATTGGCTAATGATTATAATTAATGTGATCTAATTTGCAATCAATAAAAAATGTCTTTTTTTTTAAATAAAATAATATAATAAAAATTAGTGGATAATGGAACCCCACATGTAATGATTGTGTTTGAGATAAAATTAATGTAAATTTATGTTAAATTGATGTAAAGATATATTTTAAAAAAATAAATATTTTTAATTAGTGTATTGATATATGGACTCCACACTAAAATAATGTGTTAAAAATCCATTAATGTGGGTGCCCTTAGACCGTGTTTATCGGTCCTGGACGTCGACCAAGAGAGAGCTACATGACAAAAAAAAAAAAGAAAAAAAAAAGGAAAATGTAATGAGAATCCATGACCAAGGTTGTTGCATGACCATGGTCACGTTATTTTGCTCACTCAATTATGATGACATATGTCATCGTATGATTTGTCGAGTATATTTTATTTAAATAATTATAAATTTCGATTTATCCACTTAAAAAAAATTATAATTACAATTTTTTTATAACAATAGATAAGTGTATTTAAAAATTTCGATTTGTCGAGTGTGTTTTAAAATTTTTTTATTGGATATTGTAATTTATTTTAACTATATTCCCAATTTTTTTATTATAATTACGCTTTTTTTAATATTAAATAATTATATATATTTCTTAAATATTTAAAATATAATAAAAATTAATTATAGATACATTTGTTAAATTATAAAAGAAATAATTTATTAAAGATTGGTTGTGGTTGTGGGTGGTTATTGATAAAATATGAAAAAGATGAGATTTGATTGTAGTGTAAAATGTGTATGTGAATGAGAGAAAAATAAATTGTTTATTAGTTGATTGTGGGTATGATTGAACATAGATAAACATAGTCTTATCCTCAAATATAGCATATAATAAATGTAATTGAAATTCTTACCTTTTTGTCGTCCCAGAATAATAAATACAATTAAGTCGGTATCAATTCAACTTTCACTGTCTTTCCTGTTGTCGTTACTGCTGCTTTATTCACACTTTCTCATAAATTATCTTTCCAACTTGGAGTGCATAATCAAGAATTACAAAACTGCACGAGAGATGGAGAACGGGGGTTCGGCGGCGCCGGCGAAAGAGTGGCGTTTCAAGGGTAACGAGGAGCTTACTCAGGCCTCATCGGTCACCGTTAGAGGTGTGCTCAACATGCTCATGGAGAATCTCAACTCTGATGATACCCGACCCGTTATTCCTCTAGGTCACGGCGACCCTTCCGCCTTCCCTTCCTTCCGCACCTCCCCTTTCGCCGTTGACGCCGTCTGTGCCGCCGCGCGCTCCGCCACCTTCAACGGTTACTCCTCCACCGTCGGCATTCCCTCCGCTCGCAGGTATGGTATAATAAGTCGTTTTCCTAAATTGAAGAGCTTGATTGTGGTTTCCACTAACCTTATGATTTGTTTGGTAATTTAAAGATCATATTGCAAAGAGGTGAATTATCAAAATTTAGTAATTTGTTCACGTAATAGTTAGTGTTTGCTGGCTTATCTTATACCTTTTCTGTCACAAAGGGAAAAAAATTGTGCATAATTTTGTAAAGCATGATGGTAAATGATTACTCAGAAAAGAAGCCATACAATGTGGTGTATGTATATGAACAGGGCAGTAGCAGAATACCTTTCAAAAGACCTTCCATACAAGTTATCACCAGATGATGTTTTCCTTACCGTTGGATGTACTCAAGCATTAGAAGCCATTATAACTGTCCTTGCTCGTCCCGGTGCCAACATTTTGCTTCCCAGACCTGGCTTCCCTTACTATGAAGCCAGGGCCGGCTTTTCTCATCTTCAATTCCGCCACTTTGATCTTCTGCCCGAAAACGACTGGGAAGTGGATTTGGCCTCTGTTGAGACTTTGTGCGACGAGAATACTGTTGCCATTGTCATTATAAATCCAGGAAATCCCTGTGGAAATGTTTTCAAGTATGATCACTTGAAGAAGGTATTTAGATCCCGATTTCATTCTTTAACTAAACGATAGATAGTCTTTTGCTTGATGCTATAGTTATCAAGTGTGCGTGTTTGTTTTGTGTTATGTAGGTTGCAGAGACGGCAAAAAAGCTTGGAATCTTGGTTATTTCCGATGAAGTGTATGACCATCTTACCTTTGGAAGTTGTCCATTTGTTCCGATGGGAGTGTTTGGTTCGATTGTCCCGGTTGTTACTCTTGGATCGATATCCAAAAGATGGATTGTTCCTGGTTGGAGGATGGGCTGGCTTGTCACTAATGATCCTCATGGAATCCTTATGAAGCAAGGGGTATTTTCGCCTCACTCTTTTCTTGAAATTTTGTTTCCCGTATATGTACATGGATAGTTTACATTGTTAAAATAACAAATGTGATGATATGTAAGAAGAATTTTGAGCACAAATACTTTGAGTCTCTGATTGTGGCTACTGATGGTGTTTGTGATGTGGTTTACTTACTATTTTACCATTTCATCCATGTTTTCTTTTTGACATTTTTCAAATATGCAGATTGTTGAAAGCATGAAGGGTTTTTTGAATATCACATCTGACCCGGTGACGTTTATGCAGGTTATTCATCCATAGTTGAATCATTTATTTTCCTGGTTTTTTCTATACCATTTTGGCTTTAAGTACTTTAGAATGTCTGAAATTCAAAGGGTTTTTTTTTTCCTCTCTCTGTTTATGCAAACAGGGGGCAATTCCAGAGATTCTTGAGAATACCCCAAGTGATTTCCATGAGAAAATTGTCGGTACGCTTAAAGAATCAGCAGAGATATGCTACGAAAGAACCAAAGAAATTCCCTGCATAACTTGTCCGAGCAAACCTGAAGGATCCATGTTTGTTATGGTAAAGTCATAATAGTCTAAAATTCGTTTCATTTATAAATAAGTGGTTGCATGATTTGCAATGTGGCTTTGAATCTCAGGTAAAGCTCAATCTGCCCCTCTTGGAAGGGATTGAGGATGATTTGGACTTCTGTTGCAAGCTTGCTAAGGAGGAATCCGTTATACTTCTCCCCGGTAAAGATTCTATTCTCGATTTTCAGAAACACCAAGAATTGCTTTCTAGTTATGTTGTTGAGCTTGATTCACTATATAAGGTTAAATTTCATACTTGTAAATATGTTTAAGATGAGAAGAATCCTCGTTTGTAGGGCTCGCTGTAGGACTCAAGAACTGGATCCGAGTGACATTCGCCATTGAGCCATCATCTTTGGAGGATGGGTTTCGAAGAATAAAAGATTTCTGTCAAAGGCATGCCAAGAAACAATGAAAGTTGTTTCGTTACGTATAAGGTTTGTCGATAAAAAACCTGTAGTTCAAGCTAGAAATATTGTCCACGTATCGATCATGTGGGGATGTCAAACGTCGTGTTTGATCCGATCCTTTGATTAGTATTTCAGAATAAATCCTTGTTTGAGGGAATTGGAAGAAGATGTAGGGTTCTTCTTTATCTTCTCTTCTGTTTTATCTAGCTAAAGTAGCTTGGTGCCAAATATTTGTGGATTTCTTAAGCTTGTCCTATTTATTTACTTGACTTGGAAAATATATTATTCTAAGAAGAGTAATTTGTGAGTGATTGAATGTTGATATAAAGAGCCTCTTAATGTTACGTCGAGGTTGATTATTTCTCATTTAATGAACTAAATTTTACTTGGAGAAGGAAACAATTAATTTAAATGCTTTCTTGATGTTTCTAATTATAACAGCTAAAATTGGCAATCAGCTAATATGGGCAAACCGCAATGAAGTGAGCTTTTGGTTGGTTGGTTTGGCTAGTTTGTTTGTCTTTATTTATAAAACAAAAGCTCTTTAAGAATATAGATGAAATATGAGTGATCGATAATGTAAAATATTCTTAAATAATGATGCATAAATAATTTAGGTGGCTCATTTATTTTGTAAAAAAGAATTTATAATGAAATAATTATAATTTTTAATTTTTAATTTTTAATTTTTTTTTTTGTCAAGATGTGAAGAATATATTTTATTTACCTCCAATATGAGTTTTACTTTTACCATACTACACCAATAAGTAGAGAAGTACAAAGAAAAGGAAAGATACAAAACATATCTAAACAATCATGTATTCGGAAAGAATCTTTACTAATGCTAACAAACTCAAGTGAATCAAGGATTTGGTCGATCCTTGATTTTATTTGCATTAAGAGTAGTTCTCGCATGCATTAGTTACATGGTGCACTCGAGTTGGTTGGTATCTGTACTTTTTTTTTATTACGCTAATTTTTTATTATATTAGTCACACTTTTATATTATATTAATAATATTTTAATAATACTTCATGCGATGCACGATATATAATTAGAGAAAATGGCCCTAAATAGCCAATAATATTTAAATGTGTATTAAAATACTCAAAAACATTTAAGGATATATCAAATATACCTAAACCATTATATTTTTATTCCAAGTTACCCAAAAGTATACATTTGAATCAATAAATCACATCGTGATGAGATAGGATGGGATGGTGTTTGAAAAAATAAGAAATCTTGACTTTTTTTTTTCACAAGATAACCAATAAAAATATGGCCTATTTAATACATGAATTTTATATAATTTATAAAACGAAAAATGAAAAAAAAATGAAACAAACAACACCGCTGAAAATGGATATTTCACCGTATTAATTGAGAAGTTCGTCTAAACCTAAAATATAAGAATAAGGTCCAAACTACCCAAAAACTTTTTGAAATTCGTGTAAGACTATACTTTTGTGAATTTCATGTAACCCTATAAATATTATTACGTGTAAGCCTGTAATTGGGAATCTGAATTTCGTGTAAGCCTAGAAAAAATTATTTCATTTAAGCCTAAAAAATATATTTCGTGTAACCCTAGAAAAAGTTATTTCGTGTAAGCCTATAGTTGGGTATTTCGTGTAGGTCTAAAGTTGGGTATTTTGTGCAGACATTAGTTGGGGATTTCGTGTAATCCTATAATTGAAAAATACAACTGAAATCGTGTAAGCCTATGTTTAAATACATGTTGTAACAGTTTCATTCCAACAAGAAATTAACAAAAAATAATGCACAAATGTCTCTTTTGACTTCAATATATATTTAATTATATTAATTGTATTGAGTGATGTTGAAAGATGTCTACATCAAGAGAGGAGAATAGTTGATCTAAAAAATGGATAGTTTGGGGTATCATTATTTGAAGTTGGGTGCAATAAATACAATTAATTAATATTGGATATAAATAATACATGTTATTTCAAAATGGATAGTTTCGGTTGTTACCCTATTATAATTATGTTGTTAGAGAAATAATGTTATATATATATATATGTGAAAAAAAATACATTGTATAATATTACCATGCAATCATTAATTACATAAATTTACAATATAATTATGTTGTTAGAGAAATAATGTTATATATATATGTGAAAAAAAATACATTGTATAATATTACGATGCAATCATTAATTACATAAAATTACAATAAATTAAATGGAAGACTAAAAAAACATTTATAACACACACAGTTCAAAACTATTATAACTCTACAGATTATGTTAAAAGTTATACATATCGAAATCAATATAGCTAAATACCAAGATAAACAAATATTATATTTCTGTAAAACATTATAATTTTAAGTAATATTTGACTTTTAAAAGAATAATATGTAAATATTTTATTAGTTTTCATAACTACATAGATTGACATACATATTTTTATTGAAATTTTTAGATAAACTTAACTCAACTATCCTGTTGGACTCCTCCAATCCGAGCCCAGTCTAAACACATGACTTGGCCGATTTCTAGAGACCTGATAAGGACAGCTCTCCGGATTGATCACTAGATGACCCGATTAGAACCGATTTTTACAGGTTTTTTGAAATAATAATAACCGACCCGATCAGAACCTGATTGGAAAGATCAAGAAATCGGATAGGTAGGGCTCATAGAAGACCATTCTAACAACTACCCTACAAAACATGAAGTGGAAGAACAAGCCAACTCCTCACTTCCTTGAAGATAAGAGACAGTTGAAGAGGTGATCGTGAAGAGGTGGATGTAACCTCCTACTACTTGTATTTTTTGTTTATAAATAGTAGAATTTTTTACTTAGAAAGGGTGAGAAGGTTATGGTATTCAAGCACTACAGAGTTCATTTCTCTACTATATATTAAATACGATTCTAGCCGGTACATAAAACCGACCAGAATTAACCGACCTAATTTGCCCCAGTAGGTTCCGGACATAGTGTTTTCTACACTTTTTATCCGATTTCTTTATTCAATTCGGCCAAATCAAATCGGATTTACTTAATTTGAGTGTTTGATAAGAAATTTAATCATCAACAAATTTTGACGTCAACATTTTGGCTCTAGAAGGATGTGGATATTATCATTAAACGGACACAAAATTCCCAATTGTGAGATGAACGATGAAGAGCGAAACATAACTTAGGATTCCTAGGCCCTCCTTTCTCAACCTGGCGGATTCGATCGGTCAAATCTGGCCACACCGAAAGGGGTAGTCCAGACTGCCCCCATCACTCTAGAAACCCCCAGGACTCCCATAGTTCAACAAATGAAATCAGTACCATAATGGTCCAGCTAAACGAGAGACTGAAAGAGACCGAGTGAAAGGAAATAGTCCAGAGGATAAATGGGCAAACGGAAGATGCAGAGTCATCAGATGAGCCCATACCGAGGCAAAACTTGAGAAAAAGGATTATAAAAGATCATGGAACCGTAAGAAGCTCATCACCATGTCAAGCTCAAAAAGACGATTGAGCAAGACTAAATCGAGTAAACAACATAGAGGAGACTAGAGACATCTTCAATCAGGGGAAACTGACCTCAGCATTGGGGATCAGAGGGCCCGCTAGAAAAATGGAAGAGAGATGAGGCCCAGTGACCCTATGAAAAGAGCATCAGCCACACTCAGAGGTATACATACCTAGTCGAAGAGCAGAAGTTGAAAAAGAGACTGGTAGAAATTCAGTCTAAGAAACATAGGGTTGATAGAGGAGGTTGGAAGAGGGATGCCCCCTTCGCAGCACATATCTCTGTAATGGACACACCAGTCAAGTTCAAGATGCCACTGATTGGCCTATATAATGGCAAAACCGACCCGAGCACTCACCTTAACAAGTAATCATCCTGGATGGAACTGATGTGCAAGACGTACCCCCTCACGTTGGGGGATCGAAACAAAGATAGTTCAAGTCCCTCTCAGACTACTCGGTCGGAGGATGGGATGAACTGGCGAAATTGTTTCTATCACAGTTCATGAGGTCGACTCCAAAGGAGAGGTTGGTAAATGTGAGGCAGAAGAGGTAAAGTCCCTAAAATCATACCTGGACAGGTTTAACAAACTTATTTTGGAAATGGAACAGGTGTCAGATGACGCCATGCTGATGGCCATAATGGCCGGGTTAAGGCCGAAGATAAAATTTTAATGGTCGGTTCATGAGGAGGGATCAAAAACCTACCACGAGTTTCTGACCTAAGAAGAAAGATAGATCGGGAAAAAAGAGACAATCCCGAATGAGAAGCCATCCGACAGAGTAGAGAGGAGAGAAGAGAGGAGAAAGCCGATGAGGCCGTTTAGGCTAATAGGAGACTTCAAGGCTTTCCAGTTTAGGGGACCTTGCTAGGTAACGGAAATTTTAACAGTTACTCCTACGCAGGTCCTCATAGAGATTAAAGATAAAAATATTCTACTAGAATCGAGGCCTTTAAGAGCGGACCTAGCCCGACTAAACCAGAATAAGTACTACAAATACTACAAGTCAAAAGTCCATGACATAGATAAGTGTTGGGCACTTCTGGCCGAGCTGATGAAGCTGATAGATCAGGGTCATGTAAAGAAGTACGCCAAGAGTCAAAGACAACAAGGTCAGGGGCAGCAGCCCACGCTACCCCCATCTCCACCGAATGGAAGTGCTCGAGAAATACTCATCCTGGTCAATAATAGCTTCCACGAGCAAAGGGGCTCCAAACAAACTCGGAAGGAGCAAGTGTAGAAGGTCAGGAATGCATATCAACAATGCGTTCCGTCCAACACAGAGCCCTGACACGCTCCAATTTTTTTTATCGAGCAGGATAGTGAAGAGATAATTTATCCTCATAGTGATACCTTAGTGGTATCACTAAACATCTCTAGGATAATGGTGTATAGAGTTATGGTAGATACGGAAAGATATGCCAACATGCTCTATCCGAGCACGTTCAATTGAAAGAGGTTCCACGAATCCTAACTCGAGCCCTCCTCCGATACTACTTAGGGATTTGGAGGGAGGACAGGGTGCTTGGCACATGCGAGCTCATTGTCTTGTTCGGAACGGGCGATCACATCATCTTCACAACAACAGAGTTTAAGGTGGTTGACCTTAACTCCTAGTATAACGCAATTTGGGGTCGGCCACTCTTGACAAAACTAAAGGCAGTAGTTTACATCTATCACCTCACCGTTAAGTTCTCTTTTGATGATGAAGTGTATGTAATGAAAGGGAAACAATAAGCAGCCCGAGAAATTGACTTTGGGCTACGACTGAGAAAGCTCAATATGTTAAAGCCAATACAGGCCGGGTCGGATGATGAGTAGATGGAGGATGCATGTGAGAACATATTTACCCAGATAGTCGGGCTTAACCAAGAAGAGCTCATGGAGCTCGATGAAGTGCCAGCAAGATCGGAACAATAATTAGTTGTCCAAACTTTTGAGGTTGGGTTGTCCTTAGGCATAGCTGACTAGGAGGATGGCCGACGAATAGAGAGAGCAAAAAAGATATCCCAGGAAAAGAGCGACACCCGTGGAGGAGCTGGACATAATCCAGCTTGATCCTAGCCGACCAGAAATGAAACTGCAAATCGAAAGAGAGTAAAATGAGCTGTTCAGAGATGAACTGATCTCCTTCTTGAAGACAAGCACTGATGTATTCACCTGGAGGTACGAAAACATTGAAGGTATCCGACTAGAGGATGTCTACCACAAGCTGAACATTGACCCGATGGTTAAGTCGGTGGTCTAAAAAAGATGACGATTAAGCCCAAATAGGTATGAGAGACTAAAGCTAGAAGTGCAGAAGCTACTCGGAAAATGTTTTATCAAAGAAACCAAGTATGTTATCTGGATGTCAAACCCCATTTTGGTAAGACAAGCAAACGAGTCCTGGAGGTTATACGTCGATTTCACCGACATGAATAAGATATGCTCAAAGGACTACTTCCTACTACCCAACATCGACTAACTTGTCGATACAATCGCAGGGCATGAAATGATGAGCTTCATGACGTATATCTGGGCTATCACCAGATACCCATGACCGAGCAGGATCAGGTATACGCTATTTTTGTAACTGACCGAGCTCAATATTATTATATCATGATACCTTTTGGGCTAAAGAATGCCAGAGCAACCTACCAAAGACTAGTGAACAAAATGTTCACCGCCCAGATAGGTAAAATCATGGAGGTATACATTGACAACATGCTAGTCAAGTCAAGAAAGATAGCCGATCACGTCTGCCGCCTGGCAAAGATGTTTGATATTCTGCGGAAGTACCGGATGAAGCTCAACCCCAAAAAATGTTTGTTTGAGGTCGGCTCATGAGAGTTCTTGGGCTACATGGTTAGCCAAAGGGAGATTGAAGCTAACTCGAAAAAGATTGAGGCAATCATGAACCTAACTCTCCCGAGAAGGATTAGAGACGTGCAGAGCCTGATAGGCAGGATCGCAACGCTTAACCGATTAATTTGCAAATTCACCGATAAGTGGAACGCACAATGTCAAGCGACCTTGAAGGACCTCAAAAGCGTCCTGGTAGAGGTGTCGGTTATAGTGAAACCCCAACCTGGTGAGAAGTTGCACCTTTACTTGGCAGTAGGGTTGTAATGAAATCGGATCAATTCGAATATCATGATATTCTATTCGTATTCGTTTAACTATTCGAATACTTGTATTCATTTTCATTTATTATTCGAATCATAAAAGTAAATTGTATTTGATTCGAATATATTCAAGAATATTCAAATATTTGTATTCAAAAATTTTAAACTTAAAATTTCAATTTTTTTTTTCTAAAAATATATTTATTTTTAAATTAATATACCTATATAGTACTTAATAAACAATAAAATTCATCAATTCTACTTATATATATTTTTCGATATATATATATAATAAAAAACTTATATATAGTTATAATTATTTGAATATATTTGTGAATACCCGAATCGAATATGGTCATATTCGTATTCATATTCGGATAATATTCAAATCTGAAAAGGTATTCTTATTCGAATTCTTATTCGTATTTTTCAACTTCGAATCACTATATTCGAATTCGAATATCAAATCGAATCAAAACGTTCGATTCTTTTATTGTCCAATGTGCTGGGGTTGGTATAGTTCTAGTCAATCCAACGAACAAGTATTTTTGCTCAGCTCTACATTTCAAGTTTCCAACAACAAATAATAAAGTCGAGTATGAAGCACTCCTAGTCGGTCTGGATATGGGGAAGCAGTTCAGAATTGAAGAACTTGAGATCTTTAGCGACTCTCCTTTAGTGGTAAATCAAATATTAGACGAGTATGTTGCTAGGGAAGAATAGATGGTTAGATCTTTGAGATCAGTTGAGCTGGGCTCTACAGGATTCAAGCGAATACGTGCTGAACAAATCCCATAAAATAAGAATGCACAGGTCGATGCACTAGCTCGACTGATAATAAGTGAAGGTGCAGAGGACATCAGCTCGGTCAACATTGGATTAGTAAATAGCTCGGCACTCGATCAGAAAAAAGTTTAAGCCACCAAGCAAAAAGTAACTTGGATGACCTCGATTATCCAATACTTGGAAGGGAGAAGACGCTCACTGACCAGACGAGGCTAGGAAGATGAGAATTCAAGCTACAAGGTACACGATGCAGGATGAAATATTGTACAAAATGAGTTTTTCCTGGCCTCTTCTAAGGTGCTTGGATGAGAAGGAGGCCAAATACGTACTGAAAGAGATCCACAAAGGAGTTTGTGGTAATCATACCGGAGGCCAGTCTTTGGTCTTCAAAATCATCAAGCAGGGCCATTTCTGGCTAAGTCTAAAAAAAGATGTAATCATGTTTGTCAGAAAGTGTGATCGGTGCCAGAGGTGTTCCCCCTTATCAGATCCCCATCCGAAGACCTGAACTCAATTATGGCCCCCTACCGTTCGCCAAGTAGGGGATTGACCTGATCGGCCAAATGCAGATGAGTCGAGGAGGAGTAAAATTCACGATAGTTGTTGTCGATTACTTTACTAAATGGGTGGAGATCAAATTCCTAGTAAAAATAATCGAGGCCAAGATTACCGACTTTGTCTGAAAGTCAATCATCTACCGATTTGGTATCCCACATTCTATCATTACAGATAACAAATGACAATTCGATGCTGAGGGCATTAAAAAACTATTTTCGACCCCATATCATCCCCAAGGGAATGGCCAGGTTGAGGCCGTCAACAAAATCATCAAACACACCTTGAAGGCCAAACTTGAAGAATCGAAGGGTTCTTGGCCTGATGAACTTCCCGAGGTACTCTGGTCATATAGAATGATAGCCAAGATAACGATGGGAGAAACACCAATCTCTTTGCTAATCTTTTAATATGTTATATCCGTAATAATCTCGGCCTTCGAATCCGAGGTAGTCATCCTAATTAAGATCAACGTCCTGACCTGGAGAGTAAAAAACTACCAGGATGAGCAGAATATTGAGGCAATGGCGGCTAGCTTTGACCTGGTCGAAGAAAGAAGGATTGATGCCGACTTGAAAAATTAAATCTACAAGCAGAGAAGAGCAAGATATTAAAACTCCAAGGTCCGAGCACGAAAATTAAGAGTAGGGAACTTGATCCTTAAAAAGATTTTTCAGCATACTAAAGAGTCTAACACTAGGTCTCTAGGACAAAATTGGGAAGGACCGTACAAGATCGCTCGAGTCCTGGTCGAAGGAGCATACAAAATATTTGACCTCAATGAGAACGTACTATCCAAGTCATGGAACATCGAGCACTTAAAGAAGTACTATCACTAGCCTCTTAGGAAATTTCTTGTAATTTTACCTTGTGTATTTTTCAATTGAATGAAGTTAAATTTTAGCCAATTAAATTGCTTAAGACTACGACCTCGTCCGAGTGGTTCAGGCTGGACGGAGACTTCGGCCTAAGACTCTGATCCAAAATAGGTTACGACCTCATCCGAGGCATCCAGGCCAAATGGAACAGTAAAACTTCAATCCTAAACATCAACGACCTCGGTCGAGCCGATCAGAGGCTATGTCCCCTATCTAAGTCGAGCTACAAAATGATAAGCTTTAATGATCATAATGACCGAGCAGACCAAGTGATGGTTTTGAATTATTAACAGTCCAGCCGACCAAATGATTAAAGGGTAAGGTCTTTATAGTTACTATAATTCATACTGACCAAGTGCTCATGGTGTTTTAAAGCATGTTTTTATAAGTCTAGCTGATCAGGTGTTAAAAATTCTCTTAAAACCGACCAGGGCTGCCATGAAAGGGCGCTCATCATGCTTCTCCTTCCTGGCCACATCGATAGTGTTGATGAAAGATGGAAAGGTAACTAAGGATGTCCTCGTACTTGCACTCGTCAAAGTCCTTGTACTTGTTCACAATAGCTACCTTATCTACCGATGCAGATCGGGCGACTTCCAGCTCGACCTTGGTGGCCTCCAATCCAACTTGGAACCGAGCATTCTCCATGGCCAGATCGGCTACCCTCTAGCGATCCAACTTACCGGCCTTAGTAGTCTCAGCCAAGAGATCCTGAGAGGGGGCCAGCTGGGCTTGATGGGTCTCATTTTCTTCTGTCGTAGAGCCAGCTAACCCATTTTTTCCCTCAGCTCGACTTTCTTAGCCTGATATTTCTCCAGCTGATCGAGGTGGTAGAGATGCTCTCACTAGGCAAAGACAAAAGCCTGCGCCAGGAGAACGGATGTGCAGACATCCATATCCATGCTGGTCATGTGACCGGCATACTTTTTGAGCTCTCCGTCCAGGCTTTAATTGGGGCCTCGGCAGCTGACTCGATCCTAGTTGGTAGCCTGCTCAGCAAGTCCTAGGATAGATGTTGAGCCCGAGGGTAGCTAATCTAGAATGGGGACCTTCATCCGAGGTACTCATTGGACATCTCGATCAGCATAGGATCCTACCCGCAGATGCTGACTCAACCGGTCAGTGGGGTTTCTGATTTGTTGGTCCCAATTGGTGTCCGAGGTTTAGAGGGGGGTGAATGAACCTTGGTCGATTTTGCAAATCTTTCGAAAAACCTTTTTGTTATGCAAGTTACTTGAACTTGCAGCACCAGACAGTTACTACTTACATCACTAGAATGCAGTGTTGCACGTTGTAACTAGAGTTTATACGCAGTGGAAAATATGATTTAAAACACAAGGTTGATTTTCTCAAATATGATCCTTTACAAGACGTTTTATGCTTATGACAGAGACAGATATATAAAATAAAGCACAGATAAGAAAACAATAAAACACTTATGGCTTATAGTGGTTCAAAGGTGGTGTAATCCTTTTACGTCTATTCTACTGCTACCTCGAGCAGGAACTTTGTTAAGTAAGATTGATTTACAGAACCTTCCTAACAATCTATCAACTTTACAAAGCGACCACCTACTAGAGTCCAGCGTACACACAGCAACTGCAAACTCTAAAGGCTAACCCACACAGGGTTCTAAATTCCCACACAAGCTGCCTAGCACTAGACAACTGTACAAACAGCAAAGATCTCTCCTATCAACTATTCGACACCTAAAACAACCTAAACACACATTAATAAGGTTAAAAGTATATGGTTTGTTCTTCAACTGGTGCGGTGAAGTGAGTTTCTAAATCCTTCGAAGGATCTTTCAGCTTTGAACTTGCTTCACTTCACAGAGGTTGAGTGACTGAAATTGAGAGTAGACTTGAATAGTTGTAGCTTGAATACTTGAGAGTTTTTGCGTAAATGTTTCAGTTACCAGCTTCAGTGTTGCTCATCCTCTATTTATACTTGTATGAGAAGATATTCGTTGAAGAAGATATCTCTCTTTTGAATTTGCTGTACTTGATCAAAGGCATGGCTCGCATTTAATGCGACTTGACTTTCTCTTTCGGAGCCTTTAATGCGGCAGATGCGGCTAGCAACTTTCTATAGTGCGTCAGTCCATGTAGCATCTTCGTATTGGCTCTGTGTCTGCAACTTTGATCTTCTCTAGAACGACTCTATTTAAACTTGTTTGGATCTTTGTTCCTCGTAATGCATTTATCCTTCCTCGGATTGCAGGATACTTCTTTGTTTGTCATTGGCGCTGCTGATGCATTCTTGCAGTGCTGCTGTAACTTGGACTTTCTTGCAGTAACTTCGTACAGTACTGCTATATCTTTTACTTGCAGCACACTTGTATCCTTTTCTTACAGCGATGCTGCACGCCATTCTTTCTTACTTCGCTGCAGTGCTGTAGTTGCTTTCTTGCAGCGATGTTGTATATGCTTTCTTGCAGCGGTTTCTTTCCAGCATACTGAATACAACTATGTAACTTATAGGAACCACCATCTTTCAACGCCTATATCTAGACTTAAATCTAGTCTATGTTTTCACTTAAACATTATGAAAAATGGGGTACACAAAACTTCCTATTACATACTCCCTCCGTTCCTTTTTAAGTGTCTCATTTTATCCATTCACACAAACCAATTTTTTCATTAATTACTTCTCTTTTTACTTTTACTCCCTTAATTTACTAATTTTTTCATTAATTACCCTCTTTATATAGAATTGTAGTATTCCATCATGTTCATTTATTAGGGTAATTGATGGAAAAAAGAAGGTAAAAGAGTATCAATAATGACATAGTGACAATTAAAAAGGAACGTCATATTGGATAAAATGAGACACTTAAAAAGGAATGGAGGGAGTATATATTTTGTCTCATAAAAATCTAAATACTGAAATCCCAACAATTTTCCCCTTTTGATGATGACAAAACCTTTACATTATTTCGTTCATGAAGAAAAATATCATTTTTACACTATGTCATATTTCATCCGGATTACATGCTTGAAAAGCTTTGAACAGATAAATTCTAATCCTGGATTCATCAGAGATGCATCATGCTATTCCTTTATCACATATTATCAGGAAAGCTCAAAAGCATGCAAGAGTTCATAATCGCTAAACTTGATCAAAAGCAATAAAAAAAATTCTTCATTAACAGAAAGAAATTTTACAGGGGATAGAAATATACAACAGAGAGCACAAAGAGCATGCATATATAAAGTTACTGAAACAGGGACCTTCATGATGACGATTCTTCAGGTCTTCTTTCAACATCTAATATTTCTTGTTCAGCTCTTTCTCTCGATCCCTTCCACCAATCTCGAATAGACTCCTGATAGGATTCTTCAAATATCTGCTGCATCTTTAGAATTTGAATCCATCTTAGCTAGAAGTCCTCATAGAAAGGCACTATCCTATCTCGCTTCACTAGGTCGGTGTAGAAGTTCTGAATTTCAAGCTCTTCGCGCCTAGTAAGCTCTTCATATCTCCTCAGTGCAGATAGACAAGTATGGAATTTGCTGAATTTACCCTTTTCTGCACAGAAATCTAAAGTATCTGAGATATTCGGATCTCTTGTACAGTGTGTTCATCTCAAAAGATGGATTGCGATCAGTAGGCAGCTTAATGGACTTGAAGATGTTCAAGCTCTATGTGATGTTCTCTTCATCCGGCCTTTGATCCATCAGCACTGATACTTCGGCAGATATGTTATTTGTGTCGAGTCGAGGAATTTCTTGAGGAGGGTACTGATAGAAGTCTCTACCAAAGAACCTTCTTTCTCCAATCAGCCCAAGCCTCTGCATCCTAGCATTCTCATCAGCTTCAGCTCTGGCTTGCTCCACTCTCTGAGTAGCCATTTTCTCATTGTAATGTCTTTCAGCTTCGACTCTGCTTACCCTTTTCCTTGAGCCCTGCTGCTGGCTCTCTCTCCCTCTCTTTGAATGATGAGAAGAAGGAGGTGCAGCATCCTTGCTTGCAGCACTGCTGTATACAGCACCTACTGCTAATCTACTTGCAGCAGCTGCACCAGCTCCTCCTGCTCCACCTTCATCATCTCTTCTCCAGTGCTTTGGAGAGGGATGTCAGCAGCAGCAGATGATCCAAACCTCTTCCTTCTCCTGCTGAGAAGCTAGTCATCTTCTTCTTCATCTTCATCTTCATCAACTTCCCTTGAGCTCCTGTATCTATCAGTAAATCCTTCACCCTTTTTGGCATCATCAAAAGTCAGGGGCTGAGCAGGGGCAGCTTAGACCACCTTGGAGCATGGTCTCTTGGTTGGTGCAGGGGCTTCCTTGGATCCTTGGGCATGCTGAGGGAACGTGTTCACTATGATGTCCATCAGCTCTCCAACTATCATTTCCAAGTTCCCCAATCATTCGTCTACACTTTTGGTTCTTTTAGATTGATCCGTTACGTGGTCCAGAAATATGTCAAGGACAAGGGAGTGAGTCTGCAGCCTGTCAGAGGCATTTTCAGTATGGCGTTTGCACAACTTTATCTCTTGGCGGGTCTGTGCAGCTTCTACCTTCAGTTCTCCATTTATCCTTACTCGATCCATGTACAACCTGTGGGCATTATCATTGAGCGTTTTTTTTATCATCCTAGGAAGGCTTCAAGGTGTTTCTTGAAACCAGTCATGGTTTCAGCATGGAATTGGACGCCAACCCTGATGTTGTCCCGCATGTTAAACTCATGCTCCTGGAGAGCATGCAGCAGATGTCTAACAGGGGCTACTATCTTGTCGATTGATTCGTTAGGGGTCAAGCCTGAATTCCTCCTTGTTGAGGCGGCAGCGGATGCAGCATAAAGAATGACAACTTGGAGGTTTGGTGTTGCATCATGCCTAGGTGCCTCAGTCTCCTCATGGTTGCTAGGTTGGGAACTTGTAGAACTTGAGGATGGGTGCTCTTCATCATCTACCTCCACTTCGTCAGATGATATGAAAATTGGTCCTGCACCGTTATCTTTCGGTCCGTATGCAGCCAAGTTACGCTCTTTCATCATCCTGGTGAATTTGGCATCATCAGCTACAACATCCTCAATAACCTCTGCTGCTGTAACCTGGGAAGGTTCTTTCGAGCATGCAGCAGCTGCAGCATCATCCTCCTCTTGAGGTGTCTCTAGCTGCACAGTGGTTACCTCTGCTTCTACTCCAGCATCCTCTACGGGTACTGTCTCAACAGCCTCCCCAGCAGAGGTCTTCTCTCCCTCAGGGAGTGTTGTCAGAACAACAGCCTCGCCTGAGGTCTTCTGCAAGGACCCCATCTCCTCGATCGGTCTTGTAACTTGGACAGCTTCTGCTGCAAGAAGAGGTTCTTGCAGCTCTGGTTGGTTTCTTGCAGCTTCCACTGTATCCAGTACTGAAAGCTCCACTGTTGCAGGAATTTCAGTATCCACCCTTCTTGTTTCCTCAGCAGCTTCTGCAAGGGTGGCTGCCTGTTGTACTGCTATCTCCGCCAGTACAGGGAGTCCAGCCTCTGCAACTTCCTCCGTGGTTGCGTCATCGATGATCTCGGTAATGTCAGAGATCATATCTCTGATGATGGCGGTAGGTTCCCATTGAGAGTCTGCAGCAGCAGCATCCATACGTACTGGGGAATCACCGTAGTCCACCAATTGAGGCTCCTCCTCCTCCAAAGGATCAAGCATAACAATGTTGGAGAGACCTTCTCCCTGCATCCTCTTAGGAGTGTGTTGCATCCTGGTTTCTTTCACACTTGCTTGCAGCGCCTGTTGCAGCATGGCTTCCTCAGCCTGCTCCACTCTCAGAGTGTCGATTTGCTCTTGAGCAAAAGTGATGTCATCGCCCCTTCTTACAGCCTCCGCAGCCGAGGTAAGGAAAACCTGGATGTCTTCCAATGCTGCTCTCATCATTAGCTCTGCAGTGTCGGATTCTGCAAGAGTTTTTCCCTTTCCCTTATCCTTTGCTTCCTGAGCAGCAGTGCTCACAGATTGTTCTTATACCATTGCTGCATACTCAGGTTACAGGAGCACCAAAATAATATCTGAATTGGCCCACTCCAGGACTGTTTGCTCAACTGTCAGGAAATCATTCCACTTCAACAAGATTTCCCCCTTAGACAGTCGCATCTCCCTCCAAAGATTGTATTGCAGCTCCATATTTCTAGCCGTTGGAAATGTAGGATCAAGCACTGATGCAGCAGCTCCATGATCGCGCGAGGAGGCTAAGTCAGTAGTCCCTGTAGACGAGCTTCTACACCAGTTTCTCTGTCACTCTCTGGCAGATGTGACTCATTCTGAACCGTAACTACAGCCAAGCTTGCTGTAGAGAGTTGGGAATTATCAGCTGAGACAGCCTTCTTCTTGCTGCGCGGGGCCCTTCTGACTAAGGGTGCATCGTCATCCGAGGAAGAGACTTCAGGTTCAGGGTCAGTCTCTCTTGAAGTCCCTTCAATGACAGGAAGAGAAATCACAACATTCTCATCTTTCTCATCGCCTCCGCTGCCTACAGCTTCATCTTACAGCGCTAGGGTTACATTCTTTTTATCTTTGGTTTTCTTCCTTCCAACCCCAGCTTCTACTGCTTTCGGTTGGGTCTTACCCTTCTTCTTCTCCCCGAGATACTTCCCAATGGGAATGAGGATGAGAGCTGCAAGCTAGAGACCTAGCTTGCAGAGTAGAGAGCAGATGGTGATGTCGAAGCTCCTCCTCACCGTTATCTTCTCTACTTTCTCCCACAGTCTCTTTATGATGAACCTCACCACCTTTTCTCCGGCCATGATGGTAGACATGATCTAGAATCGGAGATCTGTACACTTTTCGTAACTTCTCATCCTGTCTTCGATGAAGTACGCACAGATGTCATGTAGGAGTTCAAACTCCGGTTTGAAGAGCTTCTTCGAGGTGCTTCTCTTGATCTCAGCCCAGGCATCTCTTATTTGAAAGAGATCCCATATCTTTTGAGCGTTGTTCTCCCCATATGTCACAAGCTGACTAGGGTCATACCTCCGACAGAAATGCTGAAGATGGTGGCGATGTCTCTGATGGTTAGAGAGCTTTTTTCCCCATCTGCATCCATCCTGAACAGGATGCAGTTCCTCTCCTCTGTGCTAGTGTAGGAATAAAAACGTTGTACTGACTCCACCGAGAACCCAGCGTATACGATGGTCAGTAGTCCTAGGACTTGAGTCCTCTCAAGGACGGTGAAGATCCTGCGAATCAGCGAGTTGTCATACAACCCTGAAGCATAGACGTGCTCCTGGTTGATTAGACGTCCTTCCAAAATGATTGATTGTCTGGTGGCTATAGATTTTTCAGAAAGAGAAAGAAAGGTTCGAAGATTTTGGACTTAGAAAAATTTCGCGAGAAAGAAAACTTCTCTCCTTGGTTGATGGTGGAAAAAAATTCGAAAAAAGGGCGGTTATGGAGTTATAGCGGATCTCAAGAGATGTGTAGTAAGATCAACAGTTGAGATTAAGAGAAGAGAATTGATCTTACGGTCCTTAGAAAAAGACGGAGGGGTCAAATCGTCAATAATCATTACTAGGTGCGTGGGTTTCTAACCGCACCTCTCCAGATTCTGACATGCGCAGACATATATTAAATTCTGAAAGACATACGATTTGCCGCCTAATTGAATATCTTTTTAAGGTTGCAGCATCCTGGGTACGAGGTTACAGAGCAATGAATACTCTTAGAAATAAATGTTGTAACCAGGTGCTGCTTACTCTCCCATTAACTGCTGTACTGTAAGAATAAAGAATGCAGCGCTGTTTGAACCCAGTGTTGTATGAAGACGCAGCTTACAACACTATACTTACTGCTTCTCGCAAGCATGCAGAGATTTCCTCTAGGTTTCTACACCATCCTTTTCACCTCATAATTTTAGAATTCCCAACTCGTTTCTAAGCATAAAAAACCTCGATTCACTCAATGATTTAGTGAATATATCTGCAAGCTGGAGATCCGTGTGAACTTTCTCAAGCACAACATCTTTCTTTTCTACATGATCTCTTATAAAGTGATGTCGTATGTCGATGTGCTTTGTTCTTGAGTGAAAAATAGGATTATGAGTAATTACAATTGCACTTGTATTATCACAGAGAATCAGAGTCTCTTTTTTTTCAATCCCATAATCTCTAAGTTGCTGTTGTATCCAGAGAATCTGAGCACAACAACTTCCAGCTACAACATATTCTGCTTCGACTGTAGAGTTTTTCATATAGGAGTTCTTGGTGTACTCACAGTTGAATAAATATTCACTATTGTTGAGTCACTAAGTTGTGGTAGTGCTAGCCTTTTCCCAACAAAAATAAAATAAAATAAAATCGGTTCCATATTCCTAATGAATAATTCCCGGTGAAGAAAATAAAGTTGCCAGCTTTCAACATTTAATAAGAGATTTTAGAACATTTATGATCATCGATTTTCTTCCAAGGTCATCTCCCGTGATTAATTGGTCGTAAGCCCGAAACGTGTTATTATTACGAACGTAAACCTAGAGAATTTATCATGAAATTTTCTACATAGTTATATCCCTGAAGTTCAAGACCTGTGAAGCCCATTCTGAGCATCTATGTTATTCTAGCTATTGTCACATTTTATGAGGACTATGTTATACATTAAAATCTATGTGATATTAGAACCCTCGAGGATCATTTCACTCAACTTACAACATGATTTCATAACTCATATAAATACATCAATAGATTTTTCTATCATTATTATCATCATAACATTATCTCACATATATCCTAGCCTAACATGACATAACTAATCACATAACACTGCACCAACTCCTGCCACGGCCATCTACGCACACGAGCTCATGCTGTGGCCGTCAGTGGCTCAGTGGCGGCGTCCAGCAAGCAGTGTGTCGATGCAGTGATATCCCACATTCACATGATCATAAACTATTAAAGCAATTCTTACAAGAAAATGTCTACACGACCTCCTTTTTCACATAAATTCAAGGTCATAAACTAGTTAAACATCTGAACATAGCATACCTTAGCGAAGACGGAGCAGAAGGTTAGAAGTGGAGAAAGATGCGTATTTAGTTCATAATTTAAATATTAAGCCCCTTTTTTTTTAAATTAAAATTTTTATAAACTTTTAAAATTGAGCAAAGCCCTATCAATAGAGCTAGGCTCTGAAACCAAAACTGTCACGCCCCAATTTTCTTAATAAAATAAATATAAAAAAATATATGATTTTTTAAAATCGAGCGTCCGGCAAAAACACAACAATCGAACAATTTAAATAAAACATAAAATCCAAAATTCATGAAGGTTTTAAAATACACCAAAATAATTTACATAAAACTATAGATTATCAGAAATCAGCAGCGAAATATTAATATACAAGCCACCGGCTTCAACTTTACATTTCTTCAAAATAAATAGATCTTCAAAAATCATTTGTGAATATAGCATAACATATTCATATACAGCAAAAATAATTATATGCATCTTTCTTCAGCTTCGTCTCTTCTCATCCGGATCTAAACATAGAAAAACATGCAAAGGGGGTGAGCGTATAAAATACACTCAGTGGGATCACGTAGTAAAATAGGGGAATTAAGCTCATAAACCACATAAGATATTCAATATTCAATTATTTCATATGCAAACATAGCATTTTCATAATCATTCATAACAATTGCATGTTCAAAAATTTACGGTTCTTAGCCGCCATAGATGTGGTTCTTAGCCACCATAGATGTGGTTCTTAGCCACCATAGATACGGTTCTTAGCCGCCATAGATGTGGTTCTTAGCCACCATAGATACGGTTCTTAGCCGCCATAGATGTGGTTCTTAGCCACCATAGATGTGGTTCTTAGCCACCATAGATACGGTTCTTAGCCGCCATAGATGTGGTTCTTAGCCACCATAGATGTGGTTCTTAGCCACCATAGATTATTCAAGTAATTCATATATATTCATGCTCATAACATCACGTAAACATTTATTTTTGCCATTCATCATCTTTCAACACACATTCATCATGTATATAATAAAACATGTCACATTTCCCATAATATAGTATTCATCTTTATCATATAATCACATCGCATCGTTCAACACATAAACCCAACACATTTCATATAGCATAATACAATTCGTAATTTAAATCTTTCGAAAGAATTATAAATACCGATTTAGCACTTTTTCCCCACATTTAATAATAATCTTAAAAGATTGCATAAACTTTATAATATCTTAATTTAAAGAAATTACCCCCACCTTAAAGTAGACGATTAAAATCTGTAGAGCCCAGGGATATCTATGGAGCGAACTGCTGCGTATCGCCTATAATCATAAAGATTCGACTTAGAATGTACTCGAACTATCATTTATTTAGAAACTAATTTCTTAAAAAAAATATAACTCTATTTCATAGTGAATTATGCCTAATTTCTTAAAATAGAAAGTCCAAATCGAACTTACTATTTCGGTTTTAATTAGATGTGAATCTAAGGTTAATAAACCTTAGATTTAAAATTAATAACTAAAACGTAAGACAAAATAAATTAATTAGCATAATATTTTTAGGCCGATATTTTAGTCTCAAAAGCAATCTTGTGAAACATCGGTTTAATTTATAATCCCAAATAAATCTTTGATAAAAAAATTATAATAATTAATGTATTAATACTTAATTCCAAAAATTGAGTTCAAACTATATTTTATTAATCAATTGGATAAAATTTAGGGCTTTATTCCCTAATTAATTATATAGATAGATCCAATTTAATATACATTAATCTATATGATCTTTCTTTATTATTTAATTAAAACTCGCCCCATTTATTAAATTCTATTTACTTATAAATATTATCTATAATTCTCATATATTCGAAATTTAAAACGTCATTTTGATGAATTCAATAATTATGATTTTTAAAGCATAATTTAATTAACTTACATTATATTTATCAATTAATTAAACTCGCTTTTCATATATCATATGCTATAAATTTAAGATAATATTCATAAGCCTAATATATTCTAAAATCCCAACATGTTATCATCATAATTTCATAATCTATTAAGCAAATCATGCATATTATCATCAATTATTAAATCAATCTATGTAATTTAAATAATTTCCATGTTCATTGATAATTATACTTAAATTAAATCTTAAAGCATGCTTTGTTTATCTATTTTTGATTACAAAAAAATCCAGAAATTATCATACTTAATTGTTCAACTTGCAGCAACATATATCATTGAAAAATTACCCTTAAATTACTTCTAATTTACAAAAACTGCCATCCCCTTCTTTTCCCCAAATTCCCAGACGCCTCGTCTCTCCTGCTACTGCCGGAGCTCACCGCCACCACCCTGACCTTGCCGGCGACTTCCAGTCACCGGCCACACGCACATGACCGACCCGACAGACCCACGGCCAACGCACAGCCGATTCCCAACCGACGCGCAGCCATCGCACAGCCCCCCCTCCCAAACCCGACAACCCAAACACATGCCCCTGCACTTGGCGTCGCTGCTCACGGCGGCGCCTCCCACCTCCTGCCGGCGCAACCCGGCGCCGGCCAACACCAAGACCACAGACCCGACTCGACACCACATCAATCCAACAGACCAAACAACAACCAAAACAATACCCACGCTCCTGCAAAAACAGAGGACTCGCCGCCGCTGCAAGCGGCGGCTTCCGACCACGACTCGCCGGCGCCTTCCAGCGCCGGCCACGACCAGACGACAACAAACAGGACGACGGGGCAACCTGCAGCAGGGCAGTTTCAGAGGCGAGAGGGAGAGAGGAAAATTGAGATTCAATTTCTTTTAAAATTTTCATAACCATCCAACAACTAACTCAACTAGGTACACATTCCGGCCCGTTTACCTTCACCGGAAAGTCGTCGGTCGCCGGTAGAGAATTAGAAGTGATCGACGGTTGATTAGAGGAGAAGAGAGGGTTTGAATCTTTTGTTGAAGGAGGAACAAGAAAAATGAAACTTATCCTATACCATTTCACATTTTTGAAACATAAGACCTCTTCTAGAAGTATTGACTTTCCTTAGCTTAATTATTTACTTAGCTTAATTAAGTACAATTACATAATATATATCATATACTCATATCTTCTGACATATATATTAATACTATATATAACATATAGCATATAGTAAAAAAAAAAAATTCTAGGTGTTACATCCTTCCCTCCTTCAAATAATTTCGTCCTCGAAATTTAGACACGTACCTAAAATCGGCAGATTCGGATATTTTGCTAAGATTTCCTCTTCTTCTTCCCAAGTGGCTTCGTTGATGTCATGATGACTCCATTGCACTTTGACTAATACGACATCTCGATTTCTTAATTTATGAATTTTCCTATTCAAAATAGCCACCGGAATTTCTTCGTATGTTACGTCCTTCTCCAGCCCTATTTGTTGTGGGTTGATGATGTGACTTGGATCGAAAACGTATTTTCTTAGCATGGAAACATGAAAACGTTGTGTATGCCGGTGCAATCAGGCGGTAAAGCTAATCGATACGCTACTTCCCCGATTCGATCCAAGATCTCGTACGGGCCTATATATCTGGGCTTCAATTTTCCTCGTTTTCCAAAACGATAGACTCCTTTTGTAGGCGATACTTTGAGAAAGACTTTGTCTCCCACTGCAAATTTTAGCTCTCGACGCCTTTTATCAGCATAAGATTTCTGCCTATCTTGAGCAGTCTTGATCTTTTCTCGAATTTTTCTTATTTTTTCCACTGCTTGCTCCACCAACTCGGGTCCCAAAAGTTGTTTTTCACCTACTTCATCCCAATACAGAGGTGAACGACATTTTCTTCCATATAGCACCTCGTACGGCGCCATCCCGATAGTTGCCTGATAGCTGTTATTGTAGGCAAACTCCACCAAATATAGATGGTCTTCCCAGCTCCCGTGCAGATCCAAAGCATTTGCTTGCAACATATCCTCCAGAATTTGTATTGTTCGTTCTGATTGTCCATCAGTTTGAGGATGAAGTGCAGTACTGAAAGCTAGCTTGGTACCTAATTCCTTTTGTAAGCTCTGCCAGAATCTGGATGTAAAACGAGGATCTCTATCCGATACAATCGAGATGGGTACACCATGTAGTCTGACGATTTCCTTTATATAGATCTGAGCTAGCTTTTCCAAACTAAACGTCATTTTGATCGGCAAAAAGTGAGCAGACTTGGTTAGTCTATCCACTATGACCCATACTGCATGATTTCCATGATTGGTTCGAGGTAGTCCCACCATAAAGTCCATGGTGATATGTTTCCATTTCCATTCAGGTATCTCCAAGGGTGTTAGCATTCCTGCTGGTCTTTGATGTTCTACCTTCACCTGTTGGCAAACCATGCACCTCTTTACAAAAAGTCCAATGCTGTTCTTCATATTTCTCCACCAGAAGCTCCTTTTTAAATCCTGATACATCTTGGTACTTCCTGGATGAGCTATATATGGAGTAACGTGTGCTTCTTCCATAATTTCAGTCAGAAGATCTTCTTTATGTGGCACACATAATCTACCTTTGAACTTAAGTACTCCATCCATGTTTACTTCGAAATTCTTTGTTAAACCCTTCTCCACTTGTTCTTTTATGATTTGAGTGAACCTATCATCATGTTGAGCCTGCATTATTCTATCCTGAAGCGTGGGTTTGATTATCAAAGCACTTATTCTTGCTCTTATGCTGCTTGGAGGCATCACCAATTCCATGCTCAGTCTTCCAAATTCTTCAATCAGCTTCTTCTGAGCAGCTATCATGTACGCTGCTTGAGCTTTATCCTTCCTACTCAGTGCATCCGCCACCACATTTGCCTTTCCAGGATGGTATAAGATTGAGCAATCATAATCTTTCACTAGCTCGAGCCATCTTCTTTGTCTCATGTTGAGCTCTTTTTTTCTTGTTCGAAAAAGTACTTCAAGCTCTTATGATCAGTGTAAATTTCGCACTTTCCTCCATACAAGTAGTGCCGCCATATTTTGAGAGCGTACACTACAGCAGCTAATTCCAGATCATTAGTTGGATATTTTTTTGTCCATGCATCTTTAATTGCCTTGAAGCGTAAGCTACCACATTTCCTCGCTGCATTAGTACACATCCCAAACTGTTTGGATGCATCACTATAAACCACAAATTCCTTTGTTCTGTCTGGAACTGTTAAAATGGGTGCAGACGTCAATCTTCTCTTCAACTCCTGGAAACTTTCCTCGCATTGCCTGGTCCACTGAAACTTCACCTCTTTACGAGTCAAACACGTCAAAGGAATGGATATTTTTGAAAATCCTTCGATAAATCTTCTGTAATATCCAGCTAAACCTAGGAAACTTCGCACTTCGTTTACATTGGTCGGTGTCTTCTAAGGAAAAGATTCGAATTGATAAATATTTTAAAATTATTAATTAACTTACAAATATTTTTTTAAATTATTGATTATCTTACAAATATTTGTTTGATAAGGCAAAGATTCGAATTGATAAATATTTTAAAATTATTAATTAACTTACAAATATTTTTAAATTACAAATATATAATAATTTTATGGGTTTACTTAAACCATTTCACCATATGATTCCTTTTTAAAAACTTATTTCTATATTTATGTTTAATATTTCTATTCAATTTGATTTTTTTACCTTATAAATAAATTTTCATTTCAACTATATTAACTTATTTTTTTCCTCCATTTATGTTAACCCTAAAATTGTTAACCCATATCTAAATTTTAAAATTATTCTAAAAGTTTTTTATAATTTTTTCTACACATTTTTTTTTCATAATTTTTCTTATCAAAATTTCATAATTATATTAGAAGTTATTGAAGGAGCAACACTTTGAAAGGTATGCAAATAATAATCAAATAAAGACCAACTTAATTGAAAATGTAAATAATAATTAAATAAATATCAACTTAATTAAAGTAAATTAAAATAAAGATCAACTTAATTAAAAAGTAAATATATGGTGAAATGAAAATATGGACAATTTCTAAAAAAAAAAGTTAATTATTAATATATAGATTGATTTCATTAATATGGACCGGTTTTAAAAAAGTTAAATATTGATATGATTGATGTCGTTAATATGTTCTAAAAAATGTAAATATTGATATGATTAATATCATTAATATCGATAAGTTTTAAAAAAATTAAATATTAATGTTGATCCTAAGTGGTGTCCGAGGTTCAGAGGGGGGTGAATGAACCTTGGTCGATTTTTCAGAGTCTTTAAAACAACCGTTCTGCACTGCAAGTTACTTGAGCTTGCAGCGATAGACGGTTACTGCTTGTAGCACTTGGATACAGTGCTGCACGCTGTAACCTGGAGGTTTGTACGCAGCGGAAATAAACTTTTAAACACAAGGCTGTTTTTCTTAAGAATGATTCTTTCAAGACGTTTTATGATGAGAGATAGATAGATATGCAGAAAATAAGCGCAGATAAATAAAGCGATAAAAACACTTATGGCTTATAGTGGTTCGAAGGTGGTGTAATCCTTCTACGTCCACTCTACTGCTCCTCGAGCAGGAACTTTGTTAAGCAAGATTGATTTACAGGACTCTCCTAACAATCTATCAACTTTACAAAGCAAACCACCTACTGAAGTCCAACGTACACACAGCAACTGCAAACTTCAAAGGTTAACCCACACAGGGTTCTATACTCCCATACAGGAAAGCTGCCTAACACTTAGACAACTAAACAAACAGCAAGGATTTCTCCTATCAACTGCTTGACACCACTAAAACAACCTAAGCATACAGCAACAAGGTTAAAAGGATAAAAAGGTTTTCTTCAACTTGTGCTTCGAAGTGAGCTTCTGAATCCGTAAGGAATCCTTTAGCTTTGAACTTGCTTCACTTCGATAGGTTGAGTGACTGAAACTGATTGTAGACTTGAATACTTGAATCTTGTAAGCTTTGTGAATTTAGCGTAAATGTTTCAGTTACAGTGACAGTAACCAGCTTCAGTTCTCCTCGACCTCTATTTATACTTATAGGAGAAGATGTCCGTTGAAGGAGACATCGCTCTTTTGAATTTGAAGTAGCCTGGCCAAACTATGGTTCGCATTTAATGCGACTTGACTTTTCCTTTCGGAGCATTAATGCGGCAGTTACGGCTCGCAGCTTTCTGCAGCTCGTCAGTCCATGTGGCATCTTCTTATTGGCTCCGTGTCTGCTACTTTGACTTTTTCTTGAACGGCTCTATTGTCCCTGCTTGGATCTTCGTTCCTCGTACTGCATTTATCCTTCCTAGGATTTGCAGGATACTTCGTCTTGTAGTTGGCGCTGTAATACTTAACTGACTTGTAAGTCTGCGCTGTATCCTAGGTCCTTGTGTAGTTGATGCTTTCTTTCAGTGCTGCTGTATTTCAGACCTGATTGCAGTATCATCTGGCAGTGCTGCTGTAACTTCGTTCTTAGCAGTACTCCTGTATCATTTTCTTGCAGCGTTGCTGCACGCCGTTCTTTCTTACATTGCTGTATAGAATTTTTGATTTATTACAGCAGTGCTGTATCTACCTTCTATCAGCTATGTTGTATCATGTCTTCTTACAGCGATACTGTATCCTGCCTTCTTGCAGCGATAACTTCCATTAAAGCTTAGATGCAGCTTTATCCTTGTTTATCCTCCATTTTCAATACTTGACACAAGACTCAATTCTAGTCTATTTATTCACTTAAACAATGTGAAAATGGGGTACTCAAAACTTCCTATTACATGATTGGTTTGTCTCATCAAAATCTAAACAATGAAATCCCAACAATTTCCCCCTTTTTGATGATGACAAAACCTTTACAATATTTCGTTCATGAAGAAGTTTCATTTTACATTAACTCATATGATTTATCCAGATTACATGCTTGCACAGCTTGAACAATTTAAATCTAAACCCTGGATTCATCAGAGATGCATCATGCTATTCTTTTCAACAAAAGCAACAGGAAAACATAAACATCATGTATGAGTTCATAAGAGTTGAACTTGGTCAGAGCAGAAAGAAAAATTTCTTCATTGAGAGAGAAATTTTTACAACATCAAAAATACAATAAGGATCACAAGAGGGTATATGAATACAACTTAATAAAACAAAGACCTTTTGCTTGCTGGTTCGTCTGATCTTCTTCCTGTAAGCCTTTCAAGGTCTTCCCTTCCTCTTGATCCTTTCCACCAGTCCCTAATGGACTCTTGGTAGGACTCTTCCATCTTGTGTCTGATCACAGGAATCTGAATTCATCTCAACCAGAAGTCCTCGCAGAATGGTACAATCAGCCCTTCCTTCACTCGGTCAATGTATAGCTGTTGAATATCAAGGCTTCCTTCCCGAACGAGCTGTTCATATCTTCTCAATGCAGTCTTGCAGGTATGATACTTGCTGAATTTGCCTTTCCTGCATAGTTCTCTGAAGTGTCTGAGGTACTCTGATCGTTTGAAAATAGTGATCGCCTCAAATGTTGGATTCCGATCAAAAGGCAGTCTGACTTCTTTGAAGATGTCGAATCTCCAAGCCATGTTCTCTCCTTCAGGCCTTTGATCCATCAACACGGACACTTCAGCAGAGATATTTTCTATGTCAAGGCGAGGGATTTCTTGAGGAGGGAATTGGTAGAAGTTATTTGGAAAGATTTTTCTATCACCAATTACTCCGAGTCTTTGAATCCAGGCATTAGGATCTGTAGCTTCTTCATTCTGGCGTCTTTGATTCTCAGACTCATCCCCACTCATCCTCTTCCTTGAGCCTTGCTGCTGGCTATCATCCCTTCTCTTATGATGATAGCTGGGCGGTGCTGCATCCTTGCTTGCAGCTCTGCTGTGTGCAGAACCTGCAGTAGATCTTCTTCCAGCAGCTGCACCGGCTCCACCAGCTCCATCATTATCTCTTCTCCATCTCTTCGGAGAAGGGATATCAGCAGCAGCAGATGATCCAGACCTTCTTCTCCTCCTGCTGAGAGGTTGCTGGTCATCATCTTCTTCCTCTTCCAATTCAGCAGCCTCCTTGCTCCTGTATCTATCTTCAAATCATTCCCCCTTTTTGGCATCATCAAAAGCCGGGGGCTGAGCATGGGCAGCTGGGACCACCCTTGATCGCGGGCGTCGGGTCGGTTCAGGAGCGGGCTCCGGACCGCCCTATGCTGCAACTTTGTTGGTTGCTGCATCTTTTTGCTGCATGCAGCAGATGGCTTCTGCTGCAGCCAAGTCTTAGATGCAGGCTTACTCCCTGCAATTGAGCATTGGGGTCTCTTCCCCTTATCCGTCATTGCTGTTTTGTTCATGATCTTTTTAGAGTCACAGAGTAACTCTTTCTCCATTGGAGTTTTAGCTTGAACAAAATTTACAGCTTTGGATGTACTTGCTGTATTCTGAGAGTCTTGATTGCTGTAACCTATGCCTGATAATTCAAAAGGATCTCTGACACGGTTTATGCAATCTCTTGCGTCCTTTGAAGATTTGGTGAACGTGCTCATCTTGGACTGCAAGATTTCCTTCTCAGATCTTAGCTCAGTGATCAGCAGATTCAATCTAGAGACCTCTTGTTGCAGCTTACTACACTTTGAGTTATCAGACTCTCGTGCAGCGAGCATTTTGGCAATGTCGATATTTTTGCTCTTGAGGATCTCATTATCGATTCTAAGGTTCTCGTTCTCAACCTTAAGCTCCTCATGAATTGAGTTGATCTGCTCGAAATCACTCATGATCCTTTTCAAGGAGTGGATCATGTTCAGCTCCTCATCAACTTGTATGGACAACGGTTGGTAGATTACCTCATCTTCTTCGCTGTCCATGTCATCTCTAGCCATCAGGCATATGAGTGCTTCTTCGTCAGAGGATGAGGTTTCAGCATCGCTGTCAGAGGATTCTGCAGCTTTCAGCACTTCATTTGGAACTATTGCATCCTTGGCTTTCTCCATCTCTCCTATGAGAGCTCGAAGCTTGTGTCTTTCCTCTCTTCTTTTATCTCTCCTCAGTTCTCTTTCTCCTTCAGGATACTTGTGTACGGTTGGATAAGGACAATTTCTTGCGTAGTGTCCAGGCTTCCTGCAATTATAACATAAGTCAATATTTCCTGTATTTGACTGTGGAGAAGAAGATACCTGAGGGGTTGGGTGACTTCTTCTGAAGTCATTCTTTTTGTTGAGGTTAGTGTTGCT
Source organism: Scutellaria barbata (assembly GCA_028654395.1). Taxonomy (NCBI): domain Eukaryota; kingdom Viridiplantae; phylum Streptophyta; class Magnoliopsida; order Lamiales; family Lamiaceae; genus Scutellaria; species Scutellaria barbata. The sequence goes on along the minus strand of CM053656.1, from coordinate 12,056,022 downwards.
GCTATTGTTGTTGCTCTTAATGAATCTCCTGAATTTCTTTAGGAGGAGCGCCATATCCTCTTCAGCAACTTCTGTTGTATCCTCACTCTGCTTACTGCAACTGGCGGTTGTTGTATCCTTTGTTCCTCTGGCGGTTAGCGCTGTAACTTTGGAGATCGACTCCTCTGACTCTTTTCTCCTTCTATTGATGTCATACTCGAATGCTTTCAAGTTGGAGAATAGGTCAAATGTGCTCATGGACTTCAGGTCCATAGACACTCTCATGGCAGTGGTCTTGCTATCCCACTCCGCTGGTAGGGCTCTCAACACCTTCATGTTCTTTTCTTTCTGTGTGTAGTGTTTGCCCAGAGCTTCTAGTTCATTCACTATGGATGTGAATCCCAAATCTAGTTGCTCAAGAGTCTCTTCATTCTTCATTTCGAAGAGCTCGAATAATTGGGTAGCGTTGGAGATTTTATTATCTTTGGTGAGCTCAGTTCCTTCACAGATTTGCTCCAGCTTTTCCCATATTTCTTTGGATGTTGAGCAAGTTTTGACTTTGCTAAAAGTGCATTTATCCAAAGTAATAAATAGAGCGTTCTTTGCCACATTATCCAGGTTGGCTCTCTTCCTGTCTTCGTTACCCCACTCTTGACGTGGTTTGGTCAGGAAGTTTGGTGGTGGCTGCTCTCCTTCTGCATGGTCTCTTCCATACATTGGATTTACCTTCAGGGGGATTATCGGTCCTTCAGTTATGACCGTCCACATCTCATCATTCATGGCAGAAAGGTGTGCCTGCATTCTTATCTTCCAGTCATCATATTCCTCTATGGAAAACATAGGTAGCTTATGATTGGAGGAATCCATGATATGCTTTTTTAAAAATGATTTTAATGCAAAGAAAACAGCGAGACAAAGGTGGATCTGGGTAGGTGACCAGATAAGTTGGCTTTTAACCCAACTTGCTCTGATACCACTTGTTGGTCCCAAGTGGTGTCCGAGGTTCAGAGGGGGGTGAATGAACCTTGGTCGATTTTTCAGAGTCTTTAAAACAACCGTTCTGCACTGCAAGTTACTTGAGCTTGCAGCGATAGATGGTTACTGCTTGCAGCGCTAGGATACAGTGCTGCACGCTGTAACCTGGAGGTTTGTACGCAGCGGAAATAAACTTTTAAACACAAGGCTGTTTTTCTTAAGAATGCTTCTTTCAAGACGTTTTATGATGAGAGATAGATAGATATGCAGAAAATAAGCGCAGATAAATAAAGCGATAAAAACACTTATGGCTTATAGTGGTTCGAAGGTGGTGTAATCCTTCTACGTCCACTCTACTGCTCCTCGAGCAGGAACTTTGTTAAGCAAGATTGATTTACAGGACTCTCCTAACAATCTATCAACTTTACAAAGAAAACCACCTACTGAAGTCCAGCGTATACACAGCAACTGCAAACTTCAAAGGCTAACCCACACAGGGTTCTATACTCCCACACAGGAAAGCTGCCTAACACTTAGACAACTAAACAAACAGTAAGGATTTCTCCTATCAGCTGCTTGACACCACTAAAACAACCTAAGCACATAGCAACAAGGTTAAAAGGATAAAAAGGTTTTCTTCAACTTGTGCTTCGAAGTGAGCTTCTGAATCCGTAAGGAATCCTTTAGCTTTGAACTTGCTTCACTTCGATAGGTTGAGTGACTGAAACTGATTGTAGACTTGAATACTTGGATCTTGTAAGCTTTGTGAATTTAGCGTAAATGTTTCAGTTACAGTGACAGTAACCAGCTTCAGTTCTCCTCGACCTCTATTTATACTTATAGGAGAAGATGTCCGTTGAAGGAGACATCGCTCTTTTGAATTTGAAGTAGCCTGGCCAAAGTATGGTTCGAATTTAATGCGACTTGACTTTTCCTTTCGGAGAATTTAATGCGGCAGTTGTGGCTCGCAGCTTTCTGCAGCGCGTCAGTTCATGTGGCATCTTCTTATTGGCTCCGTGTCTGCTACTTTGACTTTTTCTTGAACGGCTCTATTGTCCCTGCTTGGATCTTCGTTCCTCGTACTGCATTTATCCTTCCTAGGATTTGCAGGATATTTCGTCTTGTAGTTGGCGCTGTAATACTTAACTGACTTGTAAGTCTGCGCTGTATCCTAGGTCCTTGTGTAGTTGATGCTTTCTTTCAGTGCTGCTGTATTTCAGACCTGATTGCAGTATCATCTGGCAGTGCTGCTGTAACTTCGTTCTTAGCAATACTCCTGTATCCTTTTCTTGCAGCGTTGCTGCACGCCGTTCTTTCTTACATTGTTGTATAGAATTTTCGATTTATTACAGCAGTGCTGTATCTACCTTCTATCAGCTATGTTGTATTATGTCTTCTTACAGCGATACTGTATTCTGCCTTCTTGCAGCGATAACTTCCATTAAAGCTTAGATGCAGCTTTATCCTTGTTTATCCTCCATTTTCAATACTTGACACAAGACTCAATTCTAGTCTATTTATTCACTTAAACAAAGTGAAAATGGGGTACTCAAAACTTCCTATTACATGATTGGTTTGTCTCATCAAAATCTAAACAATGAAATCCCAACAATTAATATATAGATATTTCAGTAATATATACGATTTATGTCGTTAATATCGACAAGTTATAAAAAAGTTAAATATTGAGTGGTTAATATTGACAAGTTAAAATAAAATTAAATATTGAAATGATTGATGTCGTTAATATTGACATGTTCTACAAAAGTTAAATATTAATATATAGATATTTCAATAATATATATGATTGATTTCATTAATATCGACAAATTCTAAAAAAAAAGTTAAATATTGATATGATTGATGTCGGTAATATCGACAAGTTTTAAAAAATTTAAATATTGATATGATTAATATCATTAATATCGATAAAATCTAAAAAAGTTAAATATTGATATATATAAATATTTCAACTGATATTATTGATGTCAATATTTCCACAAGTTGTATATGAATTGTTCATATTGAATTGATATGAATATTGATAAAATGTTAATATCAACACAAAAATATGAATTTGTACCTATTGAATTGATATGAATATTTGATTAAAATGATTCTGATTTTGCAACTTAAAATGATTTTGCAACTTTTGATTTCAACTATATTAACTCATATTTTTTATCCACTCTAAAAGTTTTCTATAATATTTATGTTAACCATAAAAAAATTTCTATAATCTTTCTTTTTTTTTTTTCAAATAAATAGAGATTTTCATTAAGATAAAAAATAAAAGTGTTACTAGCAGAAATGCAAGCTACCATCTTTTTATTAATCGTATCTATGTTTTTTTATAATATTTCTATTAACCCATATTTTATCTTATTTGAAAAGTTTTTCCATAATTTTTTTGTTAATACATATCTGAATTTCAAATTTGTTCTAAAAGATTTTTAAAATTTTTCTTATCAAAATTTCATAAAAAAATAATAATTAAATAATAATTTTTCTTATCAAAATTTCATAATTATTCTAGAAGTTATTGGGGGAGCAACACTTTAAAAGATATGCAAATAATAATTAAATAAAGATCAACTTAATTGAAAATGTAAATAATAATTAAATAAATATCAACTTAATTAAAATATGTAAATAATAATTAAAATGAAGACTACCTTAATTAAATTTAGTTATTGTTTTAAAAATGTTGATTAATAGTTATATTGGAATTAGCCGGAATTAGCAAAGAATTAGCACCCCATTATCATAGAGCCAAATTATATTAAGATTAGAATAATTATTTAATAATATTTATAATATTCTTAATTAATTTTTTTACTTCCCTTCCCACCATGACAGAGTCTGCCCACATAGTCGTTTATTTAAAGCACCTAAACAGATTTTTTTGAGTGAAGTAGAAAATCGTGGATTACATAATTGGTTACAACCCATCAATGCAGCTGTTATGAAATTAAATGTGATCCAATTATTATACGTCTCGTGTACTTCATAATAAGATGGTGACACTTTCCTCGTTGTCTGTGTGTTTCAACATCAATAAATTTCCCTGTCCCTCCTGATTCGCAAAAAGTCCCACAGAGAGAGAGAGAGAGGAGGAGAGAGATGGAGAAGAAACTTGAGAAATGGGGGTTCAAGAATGAGAGAGAGGCGACTCCCACCATTAGAGACATTCTTGAAACATTAAAGTCCAATCTGAAGAGCGATGATGAAAGGCCACTCATTCATCTTGGCCATGGAGATCCCTCCCCCTACCCATGCTTCAGAACCACCCCTGTTGCCGAAAATGCCCTTCTCAACTCCCTTCACTCCTCTCTCTTCAATGGCTACCCTCCCTCTGCTGGCATCTCTCCTGCCAGAAGGTTCTTCTCCTTAACCCCATTCCATTTCTCGTCCATATCTTGTTTTTAGAAACTGAACATTTAGCTTGAATCTGTAACAGGGCAGTGGCTGGATATCTAAGCAATGATCTTCCATATGAGCTATCAGAAGAGGATGTGTTTCTGACAGCAGGGGGGAATCATGCTATAGAGGTGATATTAACAGTCCTTTCTCGCCCTGGTGCTAACATTTTACTCCCCAGGCCTGGATATCCCTTGTACAAAGCTCGTGCTGCCTTCAACAATCTCGAGGTTCGTTATTTCGATCTTCTTCCCGATAAGGGCTGGGAGGTGGATCTCGATGGTGTGGAAGCTCTAGCAGATGATAACACTATTGCTATGGTTGTGATCAACCCTGGAAATCCCTGTGGAAATGTGTTGTCACTCGAGCATATGCAGAAGGTGAGATTGAGATTGTTTTCTGTGGATGCTTGTTTTGGTGGGCTAATCTGGGATTCTTCTTGTTTTGAAGATTGCGGAGACGGCAGAAAGGATGGGGATTGTTTTGATTTCGGATGAAGTTTATTACCACATTGTGTATGGAAGCAAGGAGTTCATTCCAATGGGGGTATTGGGATCCCCTGTGCTTACCATTGGAACGATGTCGAAGAGGTGGCTCGTTCCTGGTTGGCGATTCGGATGGATTGCTGCTACTGATCCTAATGGTGTTCTTCACAAATCCGGGGTATATTATGTTTATGTTGGTGTTGGTGTTGTTTACTCTGGATGGATATGAATAGTAATTTGAAATGTTATATTGTGTTTAGATAATTGATTCGATTGAGAGGTATCTCTGCATCACAGCTGATCCTGCAACTCTCATCCAGGTGAGCTGCTGCATCTATAATCAAGAACATCTCTCTCTTTGGAATATTATTGTGTCACTTGTGTAGAATGTTGTTGACAGGGTGCAGTTGCTGAAATCCTAGAGAAGTCATCAGAAGGGTTCTTTAGAAAAACGAATGATACACTTAGAGAAGGTGCAGATGCATGTTATGACAGAGTTAGTGAGATCCCTTCCCTTAGATGTCCACACAAACCAGAAGGAGCTATGTCTACAATGGTACACAACACACTAAGTTTTAGTATTCTTCTTCAACTCATGGAGTGTAATTAGCTGTGTGCATTGCAGATAGAGATAAAGCTTCCATTGTTGAAGGACGTGAAGGATGACATGGATTTCGCAGTGAAGCTTGCTAAAGAGGAATCGCTTCTCATTCTGCCAGGTTAGATATATTATGATTCAAAATGTCACTCGCATGAAAAGACAAGTGACGAATTCGAATATGTTTTTATAGGATCGGTGTTGGGACTAAAGAATTGGATACGCATCAGTTTCGCCGTGGATGTGGATACTCTCAAAGATGGACTCGACAGAATCAAAGCATTTTGTTCCCGACATTCCAACTAGAATCAAATTTTATTTCGTATTTGCATCATCAAATGATCATACATTTATGATGATGTAAAACTATTATTGGTCTGGGTGTCAATGTTTTAGCAAATGGATTTCAATTCTTAATTTACTACAATGTCGCTTCTGAGAATTTATTTAGACCTTGTTTCTTTTCATTTTTCTCTAAGACTGCACAAAAAGAACACATCTCATTTTCTAAGCAATTTCACCAAATTCCTTCCACCTTTACTAAACGAGTCCCAGACTTAAAATGTAAATTGTTGTATTAAAATATGAAAACATGGGAGATAAGATATAATAATGATAAGCAACGCACTGTTGGGTTTCTTATGAACCCTTACGAGGATGGTTCATGTTAAGTACGGTGATATTTTATTTTTTTACTCATATGAAGATGGTTTATGTTAAGTACAGTGATATTTTATGTTTTTAACTTTTTACTCAATTCTTTTCTATCTAGTTTTTTTTTTCTTTTTACATAATTTAATTTACCACTTATCATTCTTTCTTATTTTATTCTATTTGTAAATAAATCATTTCAATTCACTTATATACATTTCATTTTTAAATAAATTTTTTCTTATTCTATTTCATTTTTTAATTTTTTTTTTTTTCAAACTCATCTCATTTATCTCAGTAAATTGTCAATTTTTTTTCTTTCTATTTTAGTTGCTATGATATCAATAGTACTTGAAAGAATATTTGTTAACATATATTTTTTTTAATTGTATATAATTTTAAAAATTATCTAAAATTAAGTTACTATTAAAAAAGTAGATGAGTGTGATTACCCGATAAATATGGAGTACATGAAACTTATCTTCAATTAAAACAAATGGTTGAGATCACTTCATGTATTAGTACAAAATAATTTCTAAATTTATGTACAATTAATGAAAAATATATCTTAGCAAAAAAAAATAAAAAATCAAGTATTATTGATATTAATGGCAAAAAGAGAAGAAAAGAAATTGACATGAAATTTAAAGAAATAAACAATTTACTAAGATAGAATGAGACAGGTTTTAATTACTATTGATACTAATGACAACTAAAAGAGAAGGAAAAAAAATTGATAATTTATTGAATTTAAAAAAACTGATAATTTATTAAGATAGAATCAGATGAATTTGAAAATGAGAAGCACTTATGTGCCCCGGGGGCACGGATCAAAGATCCATGCCCCAACCCGCTCCATACCCGAATCCTATGCATTATATATATAATTTTTTTATATATTTTTTTATTCTCTCCAGCGTTGTCATTTCTTCTTCTTCTTCTTTTAAATCCCCTCTCCTCTCCTCCTTCGCCGCCGCCTTCTCTCTCAGTCTCCCCGAAAATGGCAGAACCACTCCCCAACTTCTCCTCCTCCGTTAGACTCAAGTACGTCAAGCTCGGGTACCAGGACCTCATCAACCACATCTTCACCCTTCTCCTCATCCCCGCCACCGCCGTCGAGATCCTCCGTCTAGCCCCGACGAGATCGCCGTCATCTGGCACTCCCTCCATCTCGACCTCATCCAAGTTCTCTGCTGTTTCTTCCTCATCATCTTCGTCGCCACCGTCTACTTCATGTCGAAGCCCCGCTCCATCTTCATTTTCCTCTTGTTTTCCTCCATTTTTTTTTATTATTGGATTTTTCTCTATTTGAAATTCTTGATTTAGTTTTGAATTTTGTGTCTTCTTTTCGCTTGTGAAGAGATTTGATTTCTTGATTTAGTTTTTAATTTTCTATTTTCTTTTCGCTTGTGAAGAGGTGCAAGACTTTTGTTATTTAACTGGTAATTCCATGTGTAGTACTTTTTATTTTCTTATAACTTAAAACTCTTTCTATCTTAATCCGATTCATAGCAACATACGAGATAATTGATGCAACAAACAGTATAGTTGGTTATTAATTGAGTAATATGATTTTGAATAAATTTTGTGGAAGAAGATGATGAAAATCTTGTATTTAAAATTCTGGTTTATTCTATAAGTATTACATATATGTTCTACAGGTATTATAAAAATTTTGATTATTTATGATGTTATAAATCAGAATTATCCCAAAATATTGATATATGATCAGTGATACCTTTCAAGTATTACTGATATGATCTATAAGTAGTACATATATATTTTTCAGGTATTATAAAATTACATGGTTGAATTATTTGTAAGTAAAACCTTCAAGATATTATGAAAAAAAGTATAGGGTATTATTGGTTTATTCTATAGGTATTACATATATGTTCTACATGTATTGCAAAAATTTTAACTGTTCATGATTTTATAAATCATAATTATCCTAAAACATTGATATATGATTGCTCATGACTAGTGATACTTTTAAGGTATTACTGATATGATCTATAAGTACTACATATATACTCTTCAGGTATTATAAAATTACATATATACTCTTCAGGTATTATAAAATTACATGTGTAATACTTATAAGGTAAGTGTAATACACATGTGTAATACCTGTAAGGTATTTTTTAATACTTGAAAGAACATATGTAATATATGTAAGATATTTATGTAATACCTGAAATAAATATGTGTAATACCTTAACAACATACAACTAATATCTTCATTGAAAAATCTTAAAATTTCAAAAAAAATTCTCAAAATCAACAAATCATGATTTCATATTATTTGAAATAATTGATTTTCAATATTTTAAAATTATTGTAATAAATTGTGATTTGAAATCAATTATCTAAATCTATGAAAATGAGTACAAGAGAAGAAGAAGAAGAAGAAGAAGAAAAAAAAACTTCATAAATGACTTTATGAAAATTTGATGAAGAATAAGAATAAGAATATAGAGAAGAAAAATATAGAGAAGAAGAATAAGAACAAGAAGATAGAGAAGAAGAATAATGTACAAAACAAATAAGAAGAAAAGAAGAAGAAGGAGGGAGAAGAAAAAAAAAGAGGAAAAAGAAGAAAACAACACTGTTTTTACATTAATACCTGAAGGGTAATAGTGTGATACCTTAAGAATAAATGTATGATACCTTAAAAGTAAATGCGTGATACCTTAAAATATAAAATTTAGGAGGTGCGCGGCGCACACTAGCTATGGTATGGCCGCACACACGAGTGGATGCGCATAAAAACGGCCCACGCGCCGGTTCGAGTTGGGGACACGGATCCTAGATCCGTATCCCTGGTGCATATAAGTTTTAGTCTTTGAAAAAAAAAAAATATATATATATATATTTAAAGAATGATATAGAATAAAACAAAAAATTTGAGATGATCAAGCTTACTCTATAAAAATTTACAAATATATGAAACTTAATTTAAAATGATTTCTAAAATTATATATAATTAAAAATATATATGCGTTAGCAAATCAATTTATTGTATCTGTTAGCATGTCAACAGAATCTCCAATTCATGGAAACCAAATCATCTCATATCTTTGACCAAATCATAAAATATTTTTATTGGGTTGATATCCCATCCTACCCCAATATATATAACAAATCCTCTTTTATACCATATTCCATATAAAATATCTTTTTCCTACCACAATCAATATAAACATGTATGTTTTATACCCTTTTTCAAAAAATACTATTTCACCCTTGTTGACTTTTATAAATTTCCAAAATGCCATTTATGTCATTAGCAATTTTCTTTTTCCAATCCTTATACTTATTAGATCCGGATTAGCCCTCTGATCAATATCAGGCCCAACATGCTTCCGTAAATAAAATAAAACTGAGTTTAAATCATACCTCGTCTTTGTCTCTTAAGTTCCCTTGGACCTCGGTTCAGGTTTTATGGATCAAAGATCCAACCACTCGCCCGCAGTCTATGGTTCTGAAACCGATTTTCTTGGGAACCCTGATCACACTCTTATTGTCCTTTTTTATTTTGAAACCCTGTCCAAACAGTGGTTTCTCTTGTGTTTGACAGTAAGAGCATATCCGCTCTCCCCATCTCCCGATATGTATCATATTACATATCTTCTTCCTTGTTTGTTCCGTGGCTGGAACCTTGTTTTCCCAGATTAATTTTCTCTTATTTTCAAAGAGGTTTTCAGCAAATCCGGTAGTTGTTCCTGTCATGGAATTTAACAGGAATGATCCATTCACAGAGTTATGAAATATTTTGAATGGATACTTCACTTTGTCCATCTCGGTGAGACAGACCCAAAGACCCCAAGCTCGCCTCGTAGATATATCATTTTCAGTCAAGGCGACTACCAAAGGGCTGTTTTCTGGGGGTGTTTTGGCTCGATTTATCGCCCCCATCTCAGGTCTCTGTAGTTTTATGAATTGAAAAATTGGATGAGACCCTTTTCCTGTAATTTCTGGAGCAGCAGAGATAATTTTCATCTCCAGTATATCTCCTCGACCCAAGTATGGGTTGTTCTGCCATGAGTCATGCACAGCAGTGGATATCCAATCCGGTAATTTGGAAATCTCCGGAAAGCTGGGTGCGGTAGTAAAGACTGAAGCAATTGCTCCAAAATCGAACCATTCCCGCACATCATGAGGGTTTACCCCCGGGAGCATCCAAAGTCTTGTATACTTGCCAGACCAATCAGCAGTAATTCTGTTTGGATTGATCCCATTTCTTGTTACCAATTTCTCCCATATTTTTTGGTAAACCTGCAGAGGAGAAATAGCTTGATTAGTGTTAACCTGTCTAGGGCCAGTCTGGGGCCTTAGGTTAACCTCTCCCTCTTTTACCCCAGAGGTGCTGGGTTGACTCGGGTTGTCTGGAATTGCTTCCTGACCTTCCGAATTAATAATTTTATCGGAATCCGATAAAACACTTGGTTCGGCCTTATCAGCCTTTTCACCGATATCCGATGAAAAACTTTTATCAGCAGGATGTCCTGCTTCGGGTATAAAAGTACCCTGTTTGTTCATCGATGATGAACTCCTCTCGTATAATTCTTTCTGCATCACCGATGGTGAACAGGCCTTGTTAACAGGTTCTACTAATGCATTCCACAAATCATTATTTGAAGTTATGACTGCACGTAGAGTCATTTGGACTTTGTCCAAATCAGCTTTCTGGACATAAGATGCCGCTTCGGCTCTTACCCTTAGTTCCTCAAAGGCCTTGTAATGCACCTCAAGGTTTTCCCTAAGGTGTCTTGCTCGTATTGTGATGGAATCTGCTTCAAGGATATCCATCTCTTGTTAAGAAATCTGCAAGAACATTCTCATTAGATTTCACAATGACAATATCAAAAAGATAATATTGGCATCCTGCTTGCCACCTGATAATACGTGCTTTTTCTATCTTGGATTCAAGTTTGTTTTTCAAAAAAGCTTTAACGTTAGTATTATCAACTTTTAATATAAATTCTTTAGCTAATAAAAATAAAGGCCATTTTTTAAAAGCCTTCCAAACAGCAAAGAATTCTTTCTCGTTAAAATGCCAAACTCTGGCCTGTTGTTCTGTAAACAACCCTCCAGTGTATCTACATGGTTCTTCCCCCGTAGATGTCTTTCGCATGAGCACTGCTGCCCATCTGAAATCATTAGCGTCTGTGTAGACGACTAACTGATCCTCATCTTGAGGAATCGCGAGTTTTGGCAAGTTACTACAAACCTGTTTTAACTCACGAACTCTTTGGGAATGAATATCTTCTCATTTCCATTTGGTCTTCTCATCCTTTTGTAATAAAGGACGGAAATCCTTTCGATATTTTGCCAAGTCCTTAATGAATGAACCTGCAAAATTAATCACTCCTAAGAAGCTTTGAAGGTGCTTCTTATCTCTAAGAACATCTGAAAAATTGCAGATTTTCTCCACAATATGTTCCTGTAGTTCCATTCCTGCATGGTCAATAATAACACCGAGAAACTCGATTCTATTAACCGCGATTATTGCCTTCTTTTCAGAGAGCACTAATCCTTCTTTATGACATGCTTCTGAAAATATTTCAAGATGCTTTAAATGATCTTTCATATTCTTAGAGGCAATTAAGATATCGTCTATGTAAACAAACATAAACTCAAAATAATCTTTAAATAGATTATCCATCTTTCGTTGGTATATCTGAGGTGCATTCGCAAGACCCATAGGCATTACGTTCCAGATATACTGACCTTGTGGTGTAGAAAAAGCAGTTAATTTCTTAGACTCTTTTTCTAACTTAATCTGGTAAAATCCAGACTTGCAATCAAACTTTGAAAACACTTTTGACCCTTTAATACAATCAATTAAGTGTTCTCTACTTGGAATGTAATAACCATCAAATTCGGTAATCTTATTAATACCTTGATAGTTAATTACTAACCTTGCTTTTCCTCTCTTTATTTCGCCATGGTTTCTTACCAAAAACCCTGGGCTACTATAAGGAGAAATACCTGCTTCGATCAGCTTGAGATCGATATACTCTTTGATAATCTTTTGCATATCCTTTCGATCTTCAAGATTCATCTGTATCGGCTTGTATCGAACCAACTCGTATCTATGTTGTTCTTTTACTTTCAACGTTGCTTCGATCTGGTTTTTGTCCCACCAGGCTAAAGGATTTTCATTGTAGTTTCTCTGAATTAGCCTTTTAACATTTTCGAGAGAAAGTAGACTTTCCTCATTAATGTCAATTTGAGGTGGTCCTTCTTGTAAGACATTCTTTAGAAACTGAATAGCTTCTTCATGTGCCTCCTCCATTCCCTCTTGTCTATATGACAAAAGAGCTTCACCAAATTTCCTCTTATCCTGCATTTTTGGATGAGTTAACTTGGCTTCATTATCACCACGTTTGCTGTGAAAATTAATAGGTATGATCCTATTAAAAGCCTTTTCTCGCCGCAAAACCTGTATCATACTACCACAGTTAGTAGTAAAGGTTAACAGGTTCTTGTGATTATCCTGCTCATATTTTGCAAAAGTTTGGATAAAATTGTTACCAAGCAAAATATCAGCACCTGTATCATGAATATAGATTGGTGGCATTCTTACTTTATACCAAGGTGTATCGAATGCGCCTCCGATCATTATTCATGTTTCTCGAATACCTTTATTGAGTATAAGGATCTTCTATGAGAAGTCTCTTCCTGCAATAAGAGGTAATTTTTCCACTGCTTCGCTGGGAAAAACTCCTGGCTTTGCTGTGCAAATGCCTGAACCTGAGTCAATATAAGCTGCAAAATATTCCGTCTTATATTGGTCATATAATATCCCTACAGATATATATATAGAGAAAATACTTGTCATTCAGAATCGTTTGGATAGATTCCTCTTTTCCATGATTCTAATAAGTTTATCCTTGAGCTTCTAACATTATGCTCACGGATCAACTCTTGAAACCTTACTTGATGAGTCTGTCCATTATCCCGCATTTCTCTAATGCGTTCCGTCAACTCATCTTTCTCTTTTCTGAGATCCTGGATCTCTTCATCAATACACCTTCCTGGCATATTTTAGAACCTGTCTGGATTGTTTGGATAAATCCTTCTCCTCCAGCGTTCTAGCATGTCTATTCGTGCGTTTATTTGACTAATTCTTAACGCAGCCTCTTGTATCCTTATGACATCTTGGATACTTCTTTGTTCTGGTAGATTTTGCTCTCGCAAAGATCTTAACAAAGTTATCGCCTGGTCTCTTTGTATCGTGAGATCAATGATCTCTTAATCTAGCTTGATTCCTGGCATAATGGTTTTATTCTACCCTGATTGTATGTCCATCAAGGTCGAACTCCATCCATTTTTCATCTCTTCTCCAGGGCTTATGTTCCTCAAGGAAACTTAACCCTAGGGTCATAACTCCTTTAGTTATGCCTGCACTTCCTGTAACAGATACATGATAGCCTGCTATTTCTAACATGCCTTCGTATCTATTAATACTTGGTTGTTGTAAATGATATATCTCCTCACAAGGAAACAAATTATCAGTTTTAGATATATCAAAAACAATATGGATTTCTTTCCATTCATTATTAGGGCATCTGATTTTTACATTTCTTACCCTAATTTTTTGTGGATATAAATCCTCACATGGTTCTTTTCCTTTTAGGCTTAGAATCCTACATTCGGAAAAGGACAGCCTGTTACTAATTTCTAAATCAAACCTTAATGATCTATTATGTAAGATAGGTTTATCCTTAATTATCAAATTAACACCCCCTAACCTTGGTATCTGGATTGGGTCTGGTGTTCTAACCTTTGCAAATTCCTTAAAAATTATAGGAATTTCTATATACTCTTTCCTAAGAAACATATCTGAATGATGTGTGTTGGAAAGCGCATATGCAATTCTATACGTGATAGAATATGGACTATTTCCTTCTTTCATAAGATCAGGTCTTTTAAAATCCTGATGAAGCGTTTAAGACTCTACTAAAATCTTGGTCAGCTAGGTTGTATGCAATCCTAAGATGAATGTCAAACATAAGTTTGCCAGCATACAAATTACCTACCATGGTACCAAGACAACTTTCTCTTAAGTCATTGATTCTTTTATCCATTACAGATAAATGTAATTCAGAATCAATTCCTTCTTTGAAGGTAGCTTTAATCACTACTTCAATGGTTCCAATATGGATCCATTTCATCGTGACCGCTACTTCTTCTTTGAGATGACTCAGTTCCTCAAGAATTTCTTCTTTTGGAATAAGTTGCATCTCGACTTTATTACCGGTTAGATCTATTGGAAGAGAAAACTCACCTGAGTTCACCCGGTAAATGATATGGTGCTTGCGCTGTCTTATCCCGATCTTGTCACAAAATCGATTAAGACTTCCTTTCTTAAATCCATCATATGGACCTAATGTTGAATCCTGTCTCATGATCTTTTCCATCGTCTTTTTAGAGATGGTCATTTTTGAGAAGAATCCTGATAGACTGTCCGTCGTCTGGAGTCTATCTTCCGGTTCGCCAGAGCTACTCGTCTGATTCTGTAGATGATCCATCAGATCCTTCGGAATCAGATTCAAACTCTTCTTCATAGATGCTTTCATCTGAAGAGATGTCCTCGAACTTGTAAACTGGCACCAAATCACCATAGAAGACAGCATCTCGGATGTCGTCTGTGTACTCGAACTGGCACACATCTTTTTGCTTTTGTGGGCAATCGGGCGAAATATGGCCTCTCGCGCCGCATGTCCAACAGTTGCAATCCTTGAAACTTTCATTTGCACGAGTGTGAGCTCGTTTGAAAGTTCGTTTTCTGGTTGTTCCTCCTGCTGGCTTCCCTGTGGATCTAGATCCTTGTGAAGAAAACCTGGAAGGACCAGTCTTTTGACCAGATTTATAAGATCTAGCCTTTGATTTGGACCACCATGATCTTCCTTGTTTGGAAGGTCTCCTGTATGATCTCCCGGACTTAGATTGAAACCTTCCCTTGAAGTGTTTCTTTCTCTTTCCGTGTCTTTCGCGTTGTGGTTCTCCGATGATACTCGAAAAATCATTGTTGTCGCAACAAAGAGGGGTCTTCTTTACCATTCCTCTTAGTTTCTTCTTGTTCCTTTGTAGTGTCGCCTGTTGACACCATTCTCATATACTGTCCTTAAAGAAGGACATCCTCCTGGCCACTGAATCGACTCGGCCTGTAGGTACCTTGTAGGTTTGCATTAGCATCTCCCTCCATGGACTGCATATTTTTGCAAAGAATAAATCTGTTGCCACGTTCCATGGTACATCTGCTTGGAAATAATATTTGCGGAACCAATATATATATTCATCCGCATAACATATATTTCTTAGTTCGAGAGCAAACAGAGCTTGCGTATACTCTCTTTTCTTCTCGTCTTTTCTTTTCTCAAAATATCCATCCCCGAGGAAACATATTTTGAGCAGGTGACCCATCCTTTCGACAATTGTTATAACATTCTCGTTGGATAGGATCTCTTTTTTGAGAGAGGCTTCGGTCATCTCCCATGCCTTCTTGGCTGAACCTTGCAAACTATTTACCAGTATCTGGCAAAAATGATCGTTATCAACATCCAGTGTTGATGAAGCAACTTTCATGGATGACATCCACTCATCGATCAAAACTTCCATATTTCTGAAATCGATGATGTCTGTTGTGAGCATCACTCCAAACGGATGGGTTGGTTCAAGCATCGTTTTTGCCCAAGGGCTTTTGGATACTCCTTTAAACCTTCCCTGTCTACTTCTGGCTTGTCGAGCTATGTATTCTTCATACTCAACCCCGTCTTGCCACCACCTGGGTTCGGGAGGAACCGGTACTTCAGGTACTGGTGCTTCAGGTACTGGCGTACTTGTGCTTTCCTCTTCCTTCTTCGGAATCGGCGGAATCGGCTCGTTCATCCTGAGGTTTACTAGATCCACAATTCCTAAATTGGAAAGGGATTCAGTTAACTCTGCAAGATCTACTCTTGAGACTTCCATCCGACTTGTCTTATGAGATCAAGTAGGAGTTCGTCGTTGCTTTTAGGCTTCGAAACTTCCGTAGCCTTTCCTTTGGAAATAATTGGAATATCTCCGAATGAATTTTTCATACGTTCGTTCATTGATCTTCCAGTTCCTTTGGATGGTCTTTTCTTCAGATCTACAATTTCTTGTTTCAGATCTGAAATTTCTTTTTGGATCTCGGATAGAGATCGGACAATCTTCTCCATCTGTCCACCATAATAAATGATGGTCTTCTGGATCTCCCTAAGGTCTTGCGTGACCTTAGATGTGTCTGGAACAATTGTGTTCCAATCTGAGCTGGATGTCATTACTGATATCATGCACTTGTGTTATCTCGAAAAAATTTCGGATACATTTTCTTGATTTTCTCCTCCGTTAGGCACAAGAAAATAATATTGTACACCATAATTTAATTTATTTCTTCAATAAAACTTGGCTCTGATACCACTTCACGCATCGGATCTCAATAAATATAAGTCATGGAAAACATTTAATTATTTTTGGTTTTTAGATAAAATTACTCAGTATTTGGCGTTGTTAGACCTTTCAGACCATATCACAAGTATAAATACAAGTGTTTTTTGGGGCACGAGAAAGGTTTCCATCCAAGATACCAAGATAATTATATCCGATCATTAAACCTCAAGCTTAGCACAATTGGTTTGGAATTAAGAAATTTAGAGTGGAAATAGCATTGCACACGTAATGTCAAAGGGTATTTTGATCTTTTACCAAAAATGGGTAGAAAAGTGCAATGTTATATGTTTTGGGGTATAAAAGGGTAGATATTATATTAATTAGGGTATTTGGAGTTATTCACCCTATTTTTATTTCCTTCTATATAGTTATTTGTTGTATCTTGTTGACTATATCCTTTGGTGTGTGCTATTCAAGACTACAGTTGAGGTGTTTCTTGATTGCATATTAAAATTGATTTACATTATTGATCTATGTATTAAGTTGTGTTCGACTATTCATGGTAGATATACGGCATTTTCATAAAGACTAAGTGTAGGGAAACCAGTTTCCAAACTTTGCAATTTTATTTTAACTTTTAAATTTTAGTAACAAAAGTAAAATCATGACTTTAACCTATTATTACATTTTAAATAACAAATATATATTCTAACCATCTAAGTACACATGAGTAATTTTGTAATTTTAAAAATAAAATAAAGTTAATCTCTATAAAAGAATGATGTTTTGATAAAAAAACTAATATTTTATTTTATTTTCTTAATTACATAGATTTTAATATGGTATCTGACGTGACTAATTATTTAGATATGTGGACTCCAATTGTTAAAGAAAATATAATATAATTTATTTTATAACTATATTTACAAAATTAGGATTAAATCATTTTTCTTTTTTCAATTAATCATCTCCGTGTATATAAAAATAATGGAGACTAGAAGACTACTATTTCTTTACGGGAAAAAGAGAACGTATTTGAAATTGGAACAAATTTGTTTCCTGAAAAATCATTGTGTACCCACATATAAGATATGCCGGTGTTTGCACGCTTTCAAGATTTTATTTTCTCCTTAAATAATGAGTAAGTGGAGTTGTCTCTACTCCTTACGTGTTTTATTATTTATTTTTTATATCGCATAAAACTTCCCTCCATCAAGTGTACAGATAAGGAACAGAGATGTAAATGCTACAATTTAAGCCCAACAAACATTTCTTCAATCTTATTTGAAATATTATCTGAGTTTTAAAGTTTAGGTTTGAGTTTATTTGATAATTAATCTAATTGAAATTGAACGACTTTAATCTAGTCGGATTTGAGTTGAGTTCGAGTAGTTTGAAATTTTTACACTTATTTTATCTTTTTATAATAATCGAGCTTGAGTTCAAACCAGATTTTAGATTTTATCAAACGCAAAAATATGTTCGAGTTTGTTTGATATATCTATCGAATCAAGTTCAAATAAAACTTCTAACAAATGATTTTGAATCTAAGTATCGAATAGTTTGTTTTATTCTCAGCCCTAATAAGGAATTTGTGCAATCCTGATCACCCGATTCAAAAGTGAGTTTCACGCACCCCACACACGCTTCCACATGTCCATGTCCATGTTTGTGCCCATATTCTTCTCACACACTCATAATCTTTATGTTATGTTCGCGTAACCTTTATGTCGTAACTTTTATATTATATTTACGCAACATTTATGTTATATTAGTTTAACCTTTACAACATGCATATAATACCTTTAAGAATTTTATGTTATAATAACATAAATTTTTTATTTCTTTTAAGTTAAAGTACTATATAAAGGTTATAATATTTGTATATAAAGGTTATTTTAATATAACATAAATGTACTACATGAATTTTTAGGTTGAAAGAAAAGTATAAGTAATATCACTTAAAAATTATGATATTTGTACATAAAGATGATACTAACATAATATAAATGTTATACTAATATAATATAAAGGTTACTGCATGAATTAAAAAAATAATAATATAATTTTAAAGCGGATCCAAATCACATCCAACCCGTATTTGGTTGCTCCATATAACTGGTACACATAAGTATTACTCTTGTTTTATTTGTTTATATCACATGTATTACGTTTATATCACTCATGAAAATAAAATACATAATTATATGTAACGATATCAAATCTATGATTCATTCTTTACCTATGATATACAATCTTTATATATATATATATATATATATATATATATATATATATATATATATATAATTATTCGATGACATTCTCTCAACAACTCAAATAATATTATTAATAATATTAATTAATTTTATTGTAAATATAATTTTTCTAATCTCATGTCAATAATTTATTATCATATATATAAAGATAACAAAATAATAGATTTTCTATATAAAAAATGTAGGCTTTCAATATAAAATATAAACTAAATATATTATAAAAATGTTTAAAATTTTGAAAGTTATTTTTCTCAAAGCAAAAAAAAAAATCAACAAAATATGCGAATATTAACATTAGTATTATTACTAGCATATGGTCCGTGAAATACATGAGATTTAATACAATAAAAACCATTGTTTTGTATTTGGATTGAATTGAACCGATCGTTTGGTAGGTTAGTTAAATTTTGAAAAGAAATTACCTAGAATCTCATCCCATTATAACTTATTGCAAAATAATAAAATAAAAATGTCACTGATTTTTGCGGACATAGTGGCAAACATAATTTCCAATGTAACTGAAAATAATAATAATTTCTTTAAAAAAAAGATTGTTCAATAACTCTGTAGCCTCATCATCTCCTCGGCTCCCATCATATTATTTGTAAAAATCAGTAATCTCCTTTAAATTTAGTATTATCTCTTTATAGAAATAATCGAATATGCTTTTAATGTAATATCAAATCTTATATGGTAATAAAGTAGTTCAATTACCGATGTAGTTTAATTTGAGGAGAATTTATATATATAAAAAATGGGTTTGGCTCTCTTAAATGTTGACAAGTGGCTCTCTTCAAAGATACCACCTCAACTTTTTCAAATTCTTTAAATAATAATAAATAAATATATATATATATAAAAGTGTGTCAATTATCATATAAAGTAATAACCATCAAAAGATACATGATTTGCTTAAGTTAATCCATTTAAACAAAAGTTAAGCATAAAAAATGTATGGAATTAATTGGAAATTAAAAATTCATAGACACATACATCAATAATAAATGAAAAAAGAAATCCATAGATATATATTGTTATGTTGATTTAATTTATTTTTCCTTTTTCCTATACTAAATCAATTTGATTTGCTAATTCTTGTTAGAGATTTTTAAGGAGATTTGTTATCTTTTTATAAGACAAAAGATTTGTTTGTTTCTCTAATCACGTGTTTTGCAATTGAAGTAAGAGAAAGAGTTTTTGACTGTGTCAAAACACATGTCCTATTTATTAGGAAAGTTGTTTTACTTTTTATGAACCAAAAACGTGACTTAAAGATTGAAGAGGAAAGGAAGAACGTGTCTTGTAGGATAAAGATCATGGAGCATGAAGATAATGGAGAAGTGCTACAAGATCATGGAGGCTAATCAAACTTCTATATATTGCGAGAGGCTGAGGCTGAAGAAGGGTATGTCAAGTGAAGAAAAATGGAGCAAGAGCTTACATAGTTAGAATTCTTTAATCTTAACAGTTTTACTGTGTTGCTCTTGATGTTAACCACATTCTTTGTAACATTTCAGTGAGATAGATTAGTCAAGTGGTTAGGTTTGTTTTTCATGAGAGTTTCAAAGAGAGTCTTTTCATAAGATCTCTTTGTGTTTTCTTTTGTACTTTGAAATTCATTTAATAAGAAGTTTTGCCCTGCTAGTGTTCCACAAATATTTTATATACTTGTGGATATTTTCCTTTATCTCTTTAAATCAGTTTATTCCGCTGTGTTATTGTCAGTGTTGTCAACATCAAAGACAACATTGTGACTCTGGTTATTTTCTTATAGCATAGGAGCATCCGGACACTTTCAATTGGTATCAGAGCTACCCACTTGATACAAAGTGGTTGGTTCTGTTGCTCATGCTAGGCATGGATTGCTGCAATCCTCAAGGAAAGTTACCTGTTCTTGATGGATCTAATTACACATATTGGAAGATCCGTACACGCACACAAATCAAGTCCATTGCCTCCCGAGCATGGGAAGTCGTTGTCAGAGGATTTGATCCCCCAAAGAAGATTTCAGATGGAGACGTTCTCAAACCGCCGGGTGAATGGACGGCCGATGAAATTTTGAATTCAAACTTCAATGAGAGGGCAATTAACGTCATTTTTAGTGTTGTAGACATCAAGATTTTCAAGCTGATCCAGACGTGCACAACAACCAAACAAGCCTGGCAAATCTTAGAAAGGCAATTCGAAGGAGATAGCTGCGTGAGGGAAGCAAGACTTCGGCTTATCATGTCTCAATTCGAGACTATGAGAATGGAAGAAAATGAAGACATTGGAACGTACTTTGAGAGGCTACGTGATATCTCCAACCAGAGCGAGGTTCTTGGTGATCCAATTAGTAGGAAACAAATGGTGTCTAAAGCAATTCGCACGCTAACTCCAAAATACAACATGAAAGTTTCGACGGTCGAGAAAGCTCACAATCTGGCTATGATGGATTTCGATACTCTCCAAAGTATCTTACAAACTTTCGAGTTGAATTTGTTGAACCAAAAAGTCGTGCAAAAGGAGAACATTGTGTTTCAAGCTTAACCCGATGGTGATAGTTCCGATAATGATGAACCACTTGAAGAGATACAAGAAGGACAGGATGTTACTTTGATCACAAAGAAGTTCAATTCGATGGTGAGGAAAATAAACAAGAAGAAGTTCGTATCAAAAAATAAGAAGCAGTTTAAGGTTGCTGATCGCCCTCAGTGGAAATCTCCTAGAACTTCATCAAAACCATTTGGAAGATCGAGTTCTGATCGTGGCAGAAACGATCCCAAACATCTTGACTCAATCCAATGTCGTGCTTGCTCGGGATGGGGCCATTATGCCAATGAGTGTGCTAATACCTTGAGAAAGTACGGGAAAAAGAATTTCTGGGTATCCCTGAGCGATAACGAAGATGAGACAGAAGAAGCAGCAGAAGAGACTGAAGATCAAACATTGATGTTCACAAATGTTGACTCTGATGTTGCCACTGATGTGGTCGATGATGTTGTCATGTTAACCGACACATTAGAGAGGTATGATCTGTTCAATTTCATTTCTCTAACCTGTTTAAATGTTGTGGTTGATGATGATACAGAGTCAAGAGATGATGATGATTTGGACAAGGATGCAGTAATTGAAGAACTTCAAGATCTATATACATCACTTCTTAAAGAATGGAAGAAGCAATGCAAGCAAGTTGAAATTCTGTCTAAGGAAAATGATGTTCTGAAATACTCGATGGCAAAACTGGAGACGGCACTCACACAGAAGGATATGGAGCTTGAAAAGACTCAACATCAATTGGACTTGAACAAAGCAATTTTTGACAAATAGAACACAAGTTTAGTCAAATTGAATGAGTTACTGAGTTCAGGTAGTATGGATAAAATAGGTATTGGATTTGTCAAATCTACTGAAACTGTTTTTCCAAATCTCTTTGATGAAAAATCCAAAACTGTTTTTGTTAAAGAATCATCTAAATTCCCCAAGAAAAACCTTAGAAAAACCCTAACCAAGATATACACGGATTTATTTCTTAAGTGAAAAATCTGAAGCTTTCGCATATTTCAAAATGTTGTACAAAAGAATTAAAATCTCTTTTGATTCAAAAATTTTGGGAATTAGAACTAACCATGGAAGGGAATTTGAAAACAATCTGTTTAACTCTTTTTGTGAAAAGAAAGATATTTTCCATGAATATTCCGCTCCTAAATCTCCTCAACAAAACGGAATAGCCAAAAGAAAAAATCGAACTTTGCAAGAAATGACTAGGGTTATGCTAAGTTCAAAACATTTGTCTAAACTTTTCTGGGCTGAGGCATTGAACACGGCATGTCATATTGGTAATCGAGTCTACCTTAAACCCGGAAGCAAAATGACACCGTATGAAATTGTGAAAGGAAGAAAACCAAATTTGAAATATTTTCATGTATTTGGTTGCATTTGCTATGTTTTAAACAATCGTGATCAACTTGCAAAGTTTGATTCAAAGAGTGATAAAGTTGTATTTCTTGGATATTCTACAAATAGTCGAGCATACCGTCTATATAATTTAAGAAGAATAAATATTCAAGAATCAGTAAATGTTGTGTTTGACGAGTTTTCTGATCTTACAGGTAAAACCTACAAGGATGCTACAACTGACTTGGTGGATCAACCTGTAATCGAATCTGTTGTTGTAAATGTTCTCTCTGATGTTGGCACATTAGAGGAAACATCTGCCGCTGAAACAGACTCTGAAGAAAGCAATGATGATGCTCAAAATCCAGTAAGGAGAGACCCATCTTCTCGCATCAGGAAGAATCACCCCACCACTCAGGTGATAGGGGGAGTGAACGAAGGCATTAGAACACGTAAGAAAGAAAAGAAATGGTAAGGCACATATGTATGTCAACTACATACTCTCAGGTAAATTCTTAATGTTTTGTGTCTCTCATTGAGCCCAAGAACATAAATGAAGCTTTAAAAAATAATTTTTGGATACAAGCAATGCATGAAGTACTTGAATAATTCACTAGAAACGATGTTTGGTTTCTTGTCCCTAGACCATCCGATACAAATGTAATCGGTACAAAATGGATTTTCAAAAATAAATCAGATGAGTCCGGGAATGTGGTAAGAAACAGGGCACGCTTAGTAGCCCAAGGGTACACACAAGTCGAAGGAATCGACTATGATGAAACATTTGCACCCGTGGCTAGAATTGAATCAATTATGTTACTTCTTGCAAGTGCTTGTCATCTCAAAATTACCTTACATCAAACGGATGTGAAAGGGGTCTTCTTGAATGGTATTTTGAATGAAGAAGTCTTTGTTGAACAACCTAAAGGATTTGAGGATCCTTTCTTTCCAAATCATGTTTACAAACTCAAAAAGGCTTTATACGGATTAAAACAAGCTCCTCAAGCTTGGTATGGTCGATTAACGACATTTTTGCTTGAGTTTGGTTTTATTATGGGAGAGGCCGATCGCACTCTTTTTATAAAATCAAATGAACATGATTTTATGATTGCTCAAATCTATGTGGACGATATTATTTTTGGTGCTATCTCAAAAGTAGACCTTGATGAATTTGTGAATGCTATGTCTTCTACATTTGAAAGGAGCATGATTGGTGAATTAACCTATTTTCTAAGTTTGCAGGTGAAACAATTGAATGATGGAATCTTTATTTCTCAAAACAAGTATGCAAGGAATCTTGTTTCGCGATTTGGACTAAAAGATGCCAAGTCTATGAGGACACCTATGGGAACGACACAAAAGATATGTAGAGACAATGTTGGCGACAATGTCGACGACACTCTATATAGATCAATGATAGGTAGTCTTCTTTACTTGACTGCGAGTCGACCTGACATTTTGTATAGTGTAGGTGTTTGTACAAGATACAATCTCAACCAAAGAGGTCGCATCTTCAAGATGTAAAGCGCATCATTAGGTACGTCTCAGGTACGGTGGATCTTGGGATTTGGTATACTAAGGATATAAATTTGACCTTGGTTAGATATACTGACTCGGATTGGGCTGGGGACATTGATGATCGAAAGAGCACAAGTGGTGGCTGTTTTTACTTGGGTAATAACCTTGTTTCTTGGCATAGCCGAAAACAAAATTGTGTTTCTCTTTCTACAGCCGAGTCCGAATATGTTGCGGCAGGTAGTAGATGTACTCAATTACTTTGGTTGAGACAAATGTTGAATGATGATGGTTTTGAATCTGAATCTTTATGCCTATTTTGTGATAATTCAAGTGCTATAAATATCTCAAAAAATCTTGTTCAGCACTCACGAACTAAACATATAGACATTAGGCATCATTTCATTCGAGATTTAGTTGAGAAAGGCATTGTTCATCTTGAATGTGTATCCACTGAAAATCAGTATGCTGACATTTTTACAAAAGCCTTAGATTTTGAGAGATTTTCTTCTTTAAAAAATTCTCTTGGATTGTGTGTTGTTTGATCACATTTACACAGTTTACGGATGTTACACCTTATGTTATTCACATTGTTCATAACATCCATTATTACTGACTTTGGTTAGTATTTCTTGATATGCAATTGACTGGAAAAAAAATAATACTTTACGAGAATATTTGTGCAAAACACATCATGAGATCTTAATTGGTTCTTGATTTAAAGTGTACATATGATTTTATTACGAAGCATTTGGAGCACAGTGTTCGCGGCGACGATGCTTTTCAGGCAGCCTAATAATGTGTTTTGAAAAGAAAAAGGTTTGTGTGACCTAACACTAAGTACTCGGGGCACGGCACTGGCTATGACAATGCTTCCTTGTCAAATGTGTATGGAGATACCACAAACCACCATAAAAAGTTAATCCCACAACTGAGTAACCAGAAGCACGGCGCTCGCTACGACGATGCTCTCTTTTCAAAAGGTTGGTTGGGATTAACATAAGCTGTACACTGTGTTCAAGCATGTGATTGGATATGTTGTCTCAAATGTCCTCAACATTGTCGAAAACTTTTTTCAGACAATCCGCATATTTGTGTATGTTCTAAATTTATGCTTGGATTAAATCTGGTGAGATTTTCGTGGATACAGAATTTGAAAGAATTTATGTTGACTCTATCTTAAATATGTTCGAATGAAATTGACTCATTTTATTTAGGTTCTGTTTTTGTTGCAAGATATGGGTAAGTATATCCCTAATTTTTAGGCACACAGATTCAAATTTATACCATAAAAGTCTCACGTCTTCCAAGGTAAAAGGGCTACATCCTACTTGTTTTCCTCGGTTTTCTCGAACTCCTTCTTCTCCATTGTTTCTCACTAGTTTCTGCATCTCTTCAACTTCGACGAGCCATGGACCCAAACCAGCAAAAACTCTCTGATTTACTCAACCAAATCCAAACTTTGCTCCCAACTATCGGTGCGCCGATTCCTTCATCGGTTCAGCCTGAAAATCCTGCATCTTCAAATCCCCAATCTGAGAAACCCCAATCTGAACCGACACCTGTTGTTTCTGCTCCGGTATCTGATATGTCCCCAAATGTTGCCACAGAAGAGGCAACATCCCTGATTTCGCCAGTTCCTCTGAAAACTATGTACCCACCAGAATTTCAACCCATGAATCCAATCTCTGTTGATGATTACCCTGATCCGTCGCTAACTTTCGCCACTCAGGATGTCTCTAGTTCCGTTCGCAGGTCAAAGAGTGTGCTAGACCACTTGTCTTCTTCAGCCCCCAAAAAGTCCAAGACTTCTCTACCGACTCCTCCAGCGTTTAAGAAACCGCCCGCTCATGAAGCTCCGACTGTGATATGGCCAAGTCGACATCTCATCGATGAGTCAGATAATAAATCGTTCTATTCAGAGGGTGACTCTGAATCCTCCTCCGAGTTTGATAATGAATCCGACGAGGACTTTGCTGGAGATGATGATGTTGCTGACTCTGATGGTGGTTCAGATGAGGAAATGGACAAGACTATCTCTGAAGTCCTTGAATCCTTGAAGAAGCAACAGGATATTGGCGCTGATGTTGCCACCGAAGGGACAACATCAGTCGGCACAAGTTCGCATCGGAAGAAGACCACTCCTCCTAGACGGCAACACTCTGAATCGGAACAGGATCTCGTGCTCTCTCCTAAGGGCTCTCCTTTCCAGGTAAATTCAGCCTGAACTTCAAAGTTTTACTTTGGGATTTTGCCTGCTTCGTGGACTACTCTGTGCAATCGTACTATTCTCGCTGAGAGGAAAATTAATATGGGTATCTTTGCTGAGTACCAGTTAATTGCTTACTTGGATGATAGACAGCTAATGCAATCTGTCATATGCTCAATCTTTTCCTGCTTTCGTGATTTATGAGTTTTATGAAAACATGCATAAGTCGTTGGTTGTTGCTTTTGATCGAAAGTTTGGGAGTATGTTTGTGAGGGGAAGAGTTTATTCTTTCAAGTCTTTCGATGTCAATACTGTTCTGGGTTTAGAGGATATTGATGAAGAGACTGTGGTTATGGATATGAATGTTGTGGCTACTAAGATTACCGGTGGTTTGGTTCGAAAGTGGACGAAGAAATTTCAGGCGTCCACACTTACTTCTCTTTATGCTGTCCTACACAAGATTTGTGTGCATAATTGGCTGCCCACAACAAACACCACAGCAGTTACAGAGGAGCAGGGCATGTTGCTTTACAGACTTGGTAAACGTCTTCCTGTCAATATGGGATTGATCTTAACTCATATGGTTCGCTTTACAGGAAAATTTAGTGAGGGTGGAATTTTGCCATATCCGTCGCTCATTTATTTAATTCTCCAGTCTCAAGGCTTTCAAAAGAGGAAAACTGATGTTCTCACTCACGAGGCTCCTCCACTCACCATTGTCAAAGCTCTGTTGACCGAAAATCGGGTGCTGGATTTGTCATTTCAACCGAATGTTGCCCCTCCGGGTCCCAACATTCCCCGTAACATTCTGGCTAGCAGTTTGGAACGGCAACTACGTCTTCTTGATGACCATATTGATGGACTCATCTGTGTTCGTAATTCCTTAGAGGCTCTTATTTCTGCTCAAAAAGGGGGAGACAATGATGAAGGTGGCTCTGGCGAAGGCGATGCTCGTCAAGACTAATCTTTGTTTTATATGTTTCAGGGGCAGATTAGTTTTTGATGGATAATTCTAGATTTCATTTCTGTTTCAGATATTGATGGATTGATTTGCTATAAGTCTTTGCTGATGGATTGATTTCCTTTTTAATCGAGTTCTTCTTTGGTATATGTTATCTTTGGTTATGATTGCAGATTTGAAGGGGACTTATTTGATTTAGTGTTTCGAGCAGAAAAAGTAAAAAAGGGGAGATTGTTATGTTGATTTAATTTATTTTTCCTTTTTCCTATACTAAATCAATTTGATTTGCTAATTCTTGTTAGAGATTTTTAAGGAGATTTGTTATCTTCTTATAAGACAAAAGATTTGTTTGTTTCTCTAATCACGTGTTTTGCAGATTGAAGTAAGAGAAAGATTTTTTGGCTGTGTCAAAACACATGTCCTATTTATTAGGAAAGTTGTTTTACTTTTAATGAACGAAAGACATGACTTAGAGCTTGAAGAGGAAAGGAAGAACGTGTCTTGTAGGATAAAGATCATGGAGCATGAAGATAATGGAGAAGTGTTACAAGATCATGGACGCTAATCAAATTTCTATATATTGCGAGAGGCTGAGGCTGAAGAAGGGTGTGTCGAGTGAAGAAAAAAGAAGCAAGAGCTTACATAGTTAGAATTCTTTAGTCTTAACAATTTTACTGTGTTACTCTTCATGTTAACCACATTCTTTGTAACATTTCAGTGAGATAGATTAGTCAAGTGGTTAGGTTTGTTTTTCATGAGAGTTTCAAAGAGAGTCTTTTCATAAGATCTCTTTGTGTTTTCTTTTATACTTCGAAATTCATTTAATAAGAAGTTTTGCCCTGCTGGCGTTCCACAAATATTTTATATACTTGTGGATATTTTCCTTTGTCTCTTTAAATCAGTTTATTCCGTTGTGTTATTGTCAGTGTTGTCAACATCAAAGACAACATTGTGACTCTGGTTATTTTCTTATAGCATAGGAGCATCCGGACATTTTTGTATATTACAATTATGAAATTTTGAAAAATAATTCATCACCCAAAGTAAAATATGATATTTATTTAACTACAGTAAAATAAAAAAAACTTTTAAGAAGTTATCTAATAATAATAAATATTTCTAACATAATTTTTTTACGTATATCTTAAAATGAATTAATATTAATATAATAATAATAATAATAATAATAATAATAAAATAAAAGTTGGGTTTGGCTCTCTTTAATGTTGACAAGTGGCACCCGCACCCTCCAAAGATGTCACCTCAACTTTTTCAAATTCTTTAAATAATATATATATATATATATATATATATATATATATATATATATATATAAGTGTGTCAATTATCATATAAAGTAATAACCATCAAAAGATATAGGTTTTGCTCAAGTTAATCCATTTAAGCAAAAGTTAAGCATAAAAAATGTATGGAATTAAATCAATAATAAATGAAAAAAGAAATCCATGGATATATATTACAATTATGAAATTTTGAAAAATAATTCACCACCCAAAGTAAAATATGATATTTATTTAACTACAGTAAAATAAAAAACAAACTTTTAAGAAGTTATCTAATAAAAATAAATATTTCTGAAATAATTTTTTTACGTATATCTTAAAATGAATTAATAAAATTTAAATGTGGTTTAAACTCTACATATCAACTCACAGATTATGGTATCACATACCTAATTATAACTTGTAACTTATTAATAAATCTAAACCCAAATTTTAGATTTATTTGGATACAATAAATAATATATTAAGTTTAATTTTACTTCCAATTTTTCCAAATTTGGATTTCACAATGCACGATGTTTTTAGATTTGTAATCACATTATTTTAATTTTCATTCACATTTAATCTTTTCAAAGTAAGAAGAAAATTATATGAAGACAAAACAATAGGAGTAAATTAAATATAGCAAAACCAATTAAATTGAAAACACATAATTAATTCATCATTTGAAGGCATTGGAAAATTATTTGTTATACAATAAATATTTTCAAAGTCATGCGTATGTGTCTTCATTGAATATTAAGAGTATTTATAGTTAAACATATCAAAATATAATTTTTTACAATTACATAATTTAGTATCTATTTGATCATTTTTATAAAAAATACAGAAATCTACCAAAATAATAAATTGACTGAATAAAAAACTACAATATATATATATATAGAATAACAAATATATAAAATATAAATAAACAACAAATGTAAATTATATGAGTTATGAAACCCATGCAACGTACGGGTTCATAGTTAAAAGAATTTGGATACTCTTTTATACTAAAAACACATTAATAGATGTGGATACTAAGACGACATCATTTCATGAAATGTGATGTAGTGTTTATATATTGTAACAGTTAGAATACATATCGTGTTTTTATACATATAAAACAAAATTACTAAGATAGTATTTAATACTACATTACCTGATGTTGTGTTTAGACACAAAAGAAGATTATATACCCTATAATTAAATACATACCTATATTCATCAAAAAGAATGGTCGGATTGATATTGTTTCCAACTACAAATGTTGAAATTCATTTCATAACAGTTAAAATACATAAATGCATACATACATATCTCCTTTATAAATTAAATAATAAGGAGAACTATATACATAGCAAAATATTTATTCATTTAGTAAAAGCTATATACATGATGCCCTAAGTTATATCATCCTTCAAAAATTTAAGATAACAGAACATAAAAACAAAAACAATAATAAATAATCAAAACTATCAACATGGTCCTAGAGTCAAATGAAAATGTCAATTTTAACGGTAACGAGCCCATTTCCTGCCCTACCGTTAAAGTAGAGGGAACCCACCGGCGCCGTTAAATGTTAAAAAAGTGAAAAAGATGCCAATCCCCCAACGGCTATCCTAGCCTAAACTCTTCCAATTCAAATAACACACTCACAACCCATGTAACCTCCATATTCAACAAAACCAACAGAAATCGAAGCTTTAAACACAGAATCCATGGAATCAACACCACTCTCTCAGGCATCGGAGCCCCGAACCCGACCCAAATCCGCATCAAGGCTCTCGAAGCTTCGCCATTACAGAGAATCACCAATCCCTCAATTGTCCCTTGAAATAGTCCCTTCTTCGCCCAAAATCTCTACTCCATCGCCTGCATCAACAATCTCTCCTCCAAGACCTCCTTACACTCTCCCACTCCACGAGTTTCTGATGCTATCCCCTTCACCTCGCAAACGATCGAAAACCAGATTACTTGACATGGCTGATGATGCTGCTGCAATTGAGGCCGGTGGAGTTAGAAAACGATGTAAGAATCGGAATTCTGGATCACTTTGCGGTGCTTCTCCGAGGAGTAGCCGGAGATCGAGGAGAAAGTTGGAGCAAGATGTGAGGGAAGAGAGAGAAGTTGTCATTGCTGGGGAAGAAATTTTGGTTAAATCGAGAAAGAAGAAACATGGTGAGAGATCTAAGAAGGATAGATCAGTTTCAGCTCCTATAGTTACACCACAGAGTATGTGTATGATAATACCAGATCTTTCTGTTTTTCAAATTTTCCTGGTTTAATTCTTCATATTTGATTTGGATTTAGGAACAATCAATGGTGATAGTTACGATCTTGATGCAGTCGGGGAGATTATAAACGATTTAGTTACGTGGAAAGATGTCTCGAAATCAAGCCTTTGGTTTGGTTTTGGCTCTCTTTGTTTCTTATCTTCTTGCTTTACAAAGGGTATTAACTTTAGGTATGTTTTCATAATCTTCTTTGAGTTGAGATTTTCTTGAAATTTACCTTAAAAATGTTGTGTGGGTGAATTGATTTTGCAATTTCGCAGCATTTTCTCGTTTCTATCTCAAGTAGGACTTTTCTTCTTGGGAGTGTCGTTCTTCTCCAACTCCCTGCGCCAAAGGTATGATTAGTAAAGCTATTTCTACATCATATTGCGTATGCTTCATAGGATCGATTTTCGTGTACTCATTTGTTGAGGAACTCAGGGATGCGAGTGAAATTAAGCGTGATTTCAAGTTGAAAGAAGATGATATACTGAGGATTGGGAGATTGATACTTCCAGCTGCAAATCTTGCGATTTCGAAAATGAGAGAAATATTTTCAGGAGAACCAGCCATGACCCTTAAAGTAGGGTTTCTTGATCTCTAAACTGTTTTCTTACATTGATCATTTAGATGATGATATTTAAAGATGGGTTAAATTGCTGATTTTACTGCTTATATAGGTGGTTCCAATCTTGCTTATTGGAGCAGAGTATGGCCATCTTATTACACTATGGAGATTATGTGCTCTTGGTAAGTTCATCAAAGATTTAAATCGGACAAAAAAGAATCTTGATTTGTGAATTTTTTATTTTAAAATTATTTGCAGGTTTCTTTGTCAGCTTTACAGGCCCAAAATTATACTCAGCATACTCTTCTCAATTATCCAATAAAGGTTGGTACAATGCCCACAAGAGATTAAGTATGAAATTTGAACAAAACTGAAAATTCATGTGTATTGATAATGTTATAATTGGATGTAAAACAGTTGAATATGTGAAAAATTGGGGATTGGAAGCATGGGGAGGCTGCACGCACAAAAAAATGGTGGCTGCATCAATTGTCACGGCTTTCTGGAATTTGACATCCATCAGAACTCGAATATTTGCTGGTAAAACTCGATTATTGTGATTTCCTCTTTGCTACTTCAATCAAAAACAGTCATCTACGAAAAATGATTTTTACAACATTTTTCTTGTGTGCAGCGTTCTTATGTCTGGTGATACTGAGATATCATAGACAACACTCAGAAAAAAGGATCAAGGAAGACGCAGTGGAGGAACAGCAGGAGCTACAGCATTCAAAAGCAGTGGCCCAGGAAGATGCAGAAAAGGGAAAAGAGGAAATAGGAAAGGCAATAATAGTCCCAGTCGAAATTGAATCCAAGAAATAACACTATTGATCTATCTCTATAGCTAAGACCGAAATCATCCGGTCTAAAAAACTGAACCAGGTTCAATCAGAATCTCTGTACTGCTGCTGTTATGGCATGTTTACAAAATAAAACCTATGTATATGCTCAATTTTCATCAGTTTGTTATTTGTGTTTTCTGTAAGTGGTTTATTCATTCAAGTGATAACTTAAGCGTGCAAGTTCCCTTCCTCAAATGGTGTAATGAACTTGCGTAGACGTAATGAAAAAGACGGCCAACAGACCAACTACTCCACAATTATTCACTTGTAAGTTGACCTCATAAACATATTTATAGCACACAATGATATGGAAGAAATAACCAAACAGCTCATCCATGGCATTAAGGGTTTTTTTGGAAGGTAAGGAACAAACTATCGCCAGAGCTTCAAAGGAGATGCCAACAAGTTGAAAACTTCCATTATGCATCATCACAACCTGGCAAAAAATAATCTGTTCAGGTTTGTCGTTCATTATATTGCTTTTCATGTAAACCAATTCATTTAGTGTTTCCAACCAAGAATAACCCAATCATGCAAGGCTTATTACAGGATTTTACCATCAACTACTTTCAGAAAGAATTCATAATAAATGAAAGACAAAATTTGAAATTCGAAACAACAAAGAGGGGCCAAGACGAAGAAATTCATATCTGTGGTACATACACAACATCAGAAATAAAGAAATGTTGCCTGACACCTCTGAAAGATGGTACTGATCACAGGTCATCATTGCAATCTGATAAAATATGTGAGAAATCAGTAGAATACTTTGAGAACTTGAAAAATTAATAATGCATGAGCATCAAATCCTTGGTGAACAAGTTGGAAAACAAAATCAGCAAAACAATGGTGTGTAGACATTATTATTAAGAAAAAGGGCAGCATTTTCTAGACATCCTTCTCCAGCTTAATTTAAACTTTCTTCACATTGCACGACCAGAGTTAGAAACACAATAAATATTCCTTGCCTTCCAAAGTTCATCACACATCATTGCAAGCTGATTCAATAATGATAGAATATAAGTTAGAATCAAGAATGACTTTTCTATATTATAATGTTAATCATCCCTATTAATCACTTAATATCTACCCAGTGAAGGAAAATACATGTTATTCCAGTTCATAAGCAAACATCTGGGGGAAGAAAAATATAAAGCGAACAAAAGATTCAGGGCATGGATCTGAGTGAGTGAAATTTTTTAATACATGTAAAGAACCGGCAAATGAAAGTTTAGTCAATAACTTGTCAAACATGCAAAAACAGGCAAACATCTATTCAACTTAAGCATTGTCTTCTTGTAGGTATAAAACCAAAAGAGAGATTCCAAGTAATTCATCTTCCATAACAGGCAGAATGAAGAAGGGACTTCTTTATCAAAATGAGGAAATAGGCATGTTAAAGATAAGACATCTGATTGTCCACATTGAACAAGGACAAAAAAAAAAAAAAAGAGTACAGGAACTGAGCCCCGCTCCATTTAGTTATCATATTTTAGAAACTCAAGCTCACCGCAAAGAAGATCCTCAAAGGAGGACTGAAAGGATATAGAGGGAAATGATTTGAGTTACTACTAGACTAGGAGGATATAGAGGAGAAATATTCGAGTTACTAGACTGGGAATAAACATGCAAAAGTAAAAATGCTTTAAGCAGGACTCTATCAATGAGAAACTAACTCACCGGAGAAATAAAAGGTGGACATGGACAGCAAAAGAGGGCTGTACATCGCTAGATACCTAAGTCAAGAATGAAAAAAACCATTGGTTAGGCAATCTATCAGGATTTAGCAATTTTAAGAAGTAGACTAATGTAAAACTAAAGAGAATTCTCAGTAAACACTGGTTTATGGGTTTATGGAGGAAGATGAAAGACCAAAGGGTAGGAATCTTACATCTGATAAATCATCAATAAAATAATGGAAAAGTATCTCTGATGAAAATTGCTTCAGTTCAAAAAAAAAAAAAAAAAAGGCATAGGTTTAAAAATGCATGGAGCAGAGTTTATGATGGTCGTAGGTATAGCTGATGGTTACAGGAAAGCCATGTCCCAACATTCAAATGATATGATATTTGACTACTTTTTTACTTCTAGAGTAAGCAAAAAGTAAATACT
Organism: Scutellaria barbata; assembly: GCA_028654395.1. Classification (NCBI taxonomy): domain Eukaryota; kingdom Viridiplantae; phylum Streptophyta; class Magnoliopsida; order Lamiales; family Lamiaceae; genus Scutellaria; species Scutellaria barbata. The sequence goes on along the minus strand of CM053656.1, from coordinate 12,021,568 downwards.
GAATAGCGCTGGTTGAGATAAGACGGTAAAAGCCCTTTATTTGTTATTTAGCCAAAAAACAAAAAAAAATTGTTGTTTTTTGCCAATTCAAGAAGCCTTCTCGTGCAACTAAATCATGGAACTTTAGCAAGAACATAGTCATAGATTATACAAAAAAACAAGATAACCTGGAAATGTCAACGGTATAACAGAGGAAAAGGAAAAGAGAACAGAACGTTCCAGAGGAAAACTACTACTGATGTTTCCATTCATTAGAGTATTAAATCAACTTTCTTCTGGTGTTTCCATTCATTAGGGAAGAAAAAGAAACAAAATGTTCCAGAGGAAAGCTACTACTTGAAAACTCGCACGTGCACTGGCTACTCACATGCATGCTAAAAGCCTACACTTACATCTCTTTTGTATGCAGAAGAAATCGATAATTTACAAAAAATTTAAGCAAGGTAAACAGTTCTGTATATCCATGTACATGCAGCACATTTATCATCTGCTTCAAAATAAAGGTCCAAGCATCTGCTAGAGTGAATTAGCTAAGTGCCACAATACAATGATAATTCATTAAATGTTTCCTTTCCATGATGTCCCAAAAAGTGGCTTTCCATAGAGGGAAACTATTTGCTTTTAAGCAAATCAAATAAATAGATGAGAACCAAACTATTGAATTCAAGGAACGGAAACACATTCCCAAAACTACCAGTTTACTAAAACTAATGGAGGAGATCACAACTCCAAGAAGAAACTCCATTATCTTAAAGATAGTTAAAGTTTTGGGCTTTCCAACTCCAAGAAGAAACTCCATTCGAACTAAAAAGGACAGATGATGAATGCATATGCAAAACCCTAGGAACAAACAATCACGATACACTACAAAGCTCATGAGACAGCACTAATCATTAAGCTAAGAGCTCACCTAATAGAGTCAAAGTCCAGCAAAAATAAAAAATAAATAAACTCATTCAAGGAAATAAAGTTCACTCCACAGTACCTTCGGGGAGCCAACCATAACCGCATCGAGAGACGGTGAGCATTGACGTCATCAACGCTGATGCAGTAACGGTGTGGTACGGCTGCATCGACTCCAAGCACGCACTCAATTCAGTTGGGGACCTATCAAATTCATTCCATAATGAGAAAATAAATAAACTAAAAAATCAAATTCCATCACAACATAGCGTAGAGTTGATTGGAACGCAATTTGAACTGCATACGGAAGATTCTGAAGTTACCGGAAAATGCGATGAGCGAGTAAGGGAGTTCTTGAGGGGAGGCGGAAGGGAGACGAGCGAGCAGGTGTTGCTTGAGAAGCTAGCCTGGTGGCGGCATGACGGACGGTTGATGACCGGAAAACGGATCTGGCGGCGGATGATGCGGCGGCGATTGCCATTTCTTTTCTTAAATTTATGTAATTCCGAAGAATGGATGGGGGGTTTTTGGAGCTAAAACCCTACCCAGAAGGAAGTGTTTGGATGCGCGTATTCTGTGATTCGTTAATCTGGAAATTAATAAGGAAGCTTCAAATTTTAAATAAAAACAGTCGAATATTTTATACAAGCTGTGATAGATTTATTAGAAATTGAATTGTTTTTCTTCTACATTACACATTTCTGCATACATATTCTAGAATGATTAAGTAAAATATTTAATGAAATAAACAAAAGTACAAATTTATTTCAAACCATCTTCGATTTTTTTACTTTCACCCAATTTGAGTTATTTAATATTCTTTGCCTTGTATAGATTTTTTTTTTTTAAATGTGTATGTACTTTATCAAATAATGACAAGAAAAAAACATATTGATTTGAAAAAATATGTTATAGGATCCTACACTTTCTAATTTTTCTTTTTAAATTTGATCTATCCGCCTCTATTTACTATATTTGTTCGTGTTACTTTTAGGGATTTATTTTTATTTGCCTTAAATTATAGTTTGTATATCTTATTATGCAAGGACCCAATTTCAAAGCATATGAAAATACGAAGACCGACACTAATTTAATTAAAACCTAAGTTTCAAATAGATAAAAGTATATATACACAATGTATTCACAATACGAACCCAAATCTGCCGTTTTCATAATTGCTTTGAAGTTGAAAAACTCAGATTCCTCAAATTTTATAATATCACTTCCTCCCATCTTACTTCCCAAATAAATAGGAACTTTAATCTAATAATACAATATCGACTAGACCTCCAGATTTATCAAGAGAAACAGAGGAATCTCAATAACATGTCTTTTTTTCACATGGTGCCAAGTGCTTCTACTTTATGTCAATACAAATAATCCTCAACAATATGAATAACCCAAAAAAAAAAGAACCTCAGAATTTGCTAGCAATACAATTTGTCTCAAACTCAAAATCCAAGTGAAAGGGAAGATTGGATGAACTCATATCTAGAGTATCAACGCAATCACCAAGACACATGAGAAGGAGACACCATAACTAGATTAAAATTGGTTGAATTCTCTGCCTATAATCGGTTGATATGAGCTCCCAGCCATCTTCTTACACACGTACATTTGCTTTGATAACGAACTCCAAGTTTTGTGTCACAGAAAGTGTAGCATGTTTCTCAATTTTACCAATTGATTGATGATGTTCACAACAATGTATACATTGAGCCAAAGGGCAAAGAAATCATTCAACTTCTTCGATGATTCTTCTTTTACGTAATGACTCCCTTGGCATACTTCCTGGTGCACTGTGAGCTCTCCTCCTCTCATCTTTCTTTCTTTGAGCTTCAGTCATGAGACGACGCATAGAAGCTGCTTTATAGATAGCTTTTGGCAAGTGTCTGTGCCTGTTAACATCACAATTTAGAAGGGTAAGATTTCATTCCACCTACAGATGAAAAACACTTATCTGGGTTTGTAGGACTACAGGACAATAATCATTAGGCCTGCTCTCCTATAACCTATCCACCATGCGCACAAACCTAATGAGCCTACCACTGATGAGGCAAAACCAACAATGGAGGTACCATTCATGATTATCATGATTTAGAATTGACTCTCTTGCACCACATCAGCATTGAACACATTAAGCATGTTATGGTGGGTAGGAGAGCATTTTAAAGGTAACCGAGTTACAACCCTCTGTTTCTTTTTCAACTTTCTCCCCAACCCCTAATTCCTTCTAAGTGACTGAATTCACATCAGCGGACTAGGAATATCCCATTTTAATTTTCTAATATAAGCATAAGAGCCAAAACCTTGCATTTTAGCACTGATCATTGGAATAACATTTAACTAACATTTACAGGCTCTGGACTGAGGAGCAAATGCAGCATAGTAGAAACCCTTGAAGAGAGCAAACATATCATTGTTCTCCTATATTCTAACATGTTGGAAGAATCGTCATAGCTTAAAACTAGTCAAATAATTTACAGCCAACCTCCTTATATTAAATAGAGCCTTGCATATAATTTAATTGAACCATGTACCTGACTATGCGTTTGACCTCAGGAAGATGCTTGTAACGATTCTTGACAGCCTCCAAGTATTCGTGCTTTTTATGCTCTCTAGGCAAAAGCTGCAAATGGTGACAATGATTCACTTATGACAACCAATAGATGAAATTCCAGATTGTTAGACTAAATGAGAAAACAAAGAGCTGTTTGAACTAAGTTATAACTCAGATGAACTAAATAATTTAGACTACTTGATCTTTTGACATTCCATAAGCATTCTCTACCAGGTTTGTAAGCTACAAGCCTACCAATAATCAAGTCCACCTCCAACTATACAATTTCCGGGGTGTTCCTCTAAGCCCTTATAGAGAGAGAGAGTTAAGAACTTGTTTGTTTTCAAAGTATCTTTTTAGTTGGTTACTATATCAAGCACTGCAATCTTATGTGTTTCATCCCATTTTCACAGGAAATAACCATTTCTGTGTGTTCTCAGTTTCCAATTAAATGGTCTTTGACTTATTTTCAAAACCCACACAATTATTACAAAAAAAAGGACCCCATATTAACAAACATCAAAATAGTCAACCAAACATATTTTCATACTCAAACCCATAACTCAAGTCAAACATCCAAACATATTTTTATTTCACACAAAAAACCAATGCAAACTCGTGAACTATAATAAAGATCGAAAATTGAAGTTATAAACATAGCCAACCCCCCCCCCCCCCCACACCAATCCCAACTCCTTGTTTTAGAGAAAATCTTATCAGTGTCCCTATGTATATCTTTAACGTGAGATTATTTTTTTAGAACAGAGTGAAATGCATGACAGGTATGCAACAAAACAAGAAAGTATAATTATTGAACAAGAAGAGATACATACAACTCCCAGTTGCTCAGATGCTTTAGCCTTCCAAAGTCGAAGGTTGGTATCGTCACTCCCAGAGACAACATAACTTCCATCATAGGTGAACTTTACACAAAATACCCTATATAGATGAAAAAAATATGGATGAGGATCTTAAAATATAATAGATGGTGATAAACATACTGATCACACCAAATCCCTAATTAAAATAGCAACTAATTCAAGTGAGTTTTTAAGAATGACTGACAATTAAACCACATCATCATATAGACAGGGATGCGAACATTAAGAGTGCCAGATATTAACTAGACCTTTGCATTCTCTTAGTATGATAGATTTCTCGGCTGTGACCAGCATTATATTGGAATATTCTAACCTGCAAAATGCAATATATAGTGACATCACACTATACGAAGTAGAAACAGAGAGTGTTTCACTAACCAAAAACAAAGGAGAATGAGTAGAAAACTCACAGTTCTATCATAAGATCCAGTTACAAATTCACGACCACTTGGTGAGTAATCAATATCCATTCTGCAAAAGGAGCAAAAAATTAGGAAAATAACTTGTTTATACAAAATGATACATTACCACTTAAAAACATTTTACACTACAAAAAATTAGTATGGTACACTTACACTGCAGATACATGATCTTTATGCACGCATCGGGCCTCATCCAATTTTCGAACATCATAACTATAACAATTGCAATCTTCATTTGCCTACATGAAAGTTATATTTAAATTCATAATCATGTATATCTGAACATGATTTAACACAGGTACACCTAGATCCTAGCTTATATTTCATGCATTTGTAGAAGTTTGTGATCAGAAAAACAGCTCAGATCAAATTTACACGCTCAACAAGAGTGAATAAATCATCAGTATATCACAAGTTGGTATATAAGAAGCAATTCATATGTAGTGTTTTCTGGAGAAGATCTTTATACAAGTATGTAAAACAGTAAAAAGAACCAAATACAGCTAGAATCCTTCAAGTAAAGGAAATGAATGGATATAACATTCACAGAGAAAACATGTAAAGGCTTTTATATTTACATTTGGATTTTGGAATTTCCTGACGTAAGTGTTAAATTTTCTGTAGAGCCTCTTTCAATCTTCGATTAAGCATTTGAAACAAACAAGAAAGAAAACAATTAGTTTCACAGTTGCCTTACAGCTGTAAAGTTCATCGGCTCCAATGGATTCCACGCTATAGAATTAGTTTTTGTCTGTCAAAAAGAATGATAATTAGGACAAGTATCTATAAAAACACATATAAATATGGCCAAGTAACGATTATCTAACAAGGATAGATAAACGTATGGCCAAATATTGTTGTTTACAAAATGTAAACACTTTGTGTCTCATAAGAAACAAAGTTTTACATTTTCAATTCTTCAGCAACAAAAAATTCTAGTAAGATATGGGCCTATTAGTATAATAAACATAAAGAAATCAATTGATATTTACTGTTAATATTTCAATTACATTTTGCATCTTCATTGAGAAATGTATTGTCACAAATTGAATTCTCCTATTTCCTTTTCAGGTGGCCAAAACATATTGCTCCTTAGTGCAACCTTTGGTAATCATTGGCATCAGTTTTACGGATGAAATCCAGCAAGTGCACAAAGATAACATAAGATTTCAATCTCCATGAAAAATTGAATTAAAGCATTAATTTAAGGAAGAAATGTGCGCTCTTCTCTGATTATTATTAGAGTTGCACGCACAATCTTCACAGCATCTTCAACATCTATTCCACTCACAAATATCCAGTTTCAAGGTACCACCAACAAACCAAAATGCATGTATAATATTCTGATAAAGAACTTATTCACATTAACATCATGAGTTTATAACTAATTTAAATTATCTTGACTAAGACAACTATCAGCTAGCTATAAAAACAGAATTTTAATTTCATGAAACATAATACGCTAATAATCAAACAATTCAAACTCTTGATCCAAAACCGTAACGCGACATGCAATGAATATCAGTATGGTTCTACCACATTCCTTGAACTTCAGCAGCATTAATTTCTTAAGATTTTAATTTCAATATATGAAGAATACACATAGTTTGTCACCATAACCAGCTCTTAGTGCACCAAAGTTGGTATCAAAAATAAGTTTATAAATCACAGTGGGTGTAAGAAATAAAGTCAATCTGATCTCAAACTGTCTGTGCTCCTTCAGCAATACATCAGTGTCTTACCCACCGTTTCATTAAGACTCTCTAACATTCAAGTAAACTTGGGGCATTTAGGTATAGCTAGTTAAAAGAGAAATACTGAAGTGGAACTACCTACTTTGAGCTTCACTCCTTAAGCATAATAATCCAAAAGGACTTCAGTTCAAGATCTTCAATTATGTGAAAGCTACCGATAGTTCAGTTGATACACACAAAATTGACCATATATTGACACAAAAAAGTTTTGCTACAACATAAAGTTCCTGTAACCTGAAAATGTAGGCTGAAATATGCCATTCAACATAATATGATCATACACCCTAATCTTTAATAGGATAATTAAATTATCACTCACCCTCATAATAATCTTTCTTGCAGGAGATGATAATCGTAAATCATATATAGCAATGCTTCGATCACTGCAATTGCAAAGTGAAATGAGATTAAACACTGAATCTAAACTCATATGATAATAAATTGCTCCTGTATGGACATACTCATAAACAAAAAATGCAATGATTTCAACAGTAGCTGCTTGTGCACTGCACATCATGTACTTAAGGGACTCATTTTTAGACATGAAGATAGAGCATCTGAAATTTATACTTGTAGTATTATATAATTTTTGCATATCAACATAAATTATTAACTCAGGGATTCATGTGAAATGCAGACCTGGCTGAAGTTGCTAACATATTTGGTTCTGCTGGACTAAACCGCACAGATATAACTGTATCTTTGCCCCATTCAAAACTGTTTACAGGCTGAGACCTGATTGTCAAGAGAAACATAATGTGTTAGGAACTTCCTCATTTCTAAATTGCAACAAAAGATTCAATGATAAATTCAGAGGAAACCTGTTGTGGTTCCATATATCTACTTGAGCACCAGCTGTAGCAAAAAGCTCACTATTACATTGGTGATCAACAGCCCTGAAAGAGAAATATAAAGGTGATTTACACAAAAATTTACATAAAGAATCATCAAATAATATTATTCTTGATCATATGATCCAGAATAAGACATTCAAATATTTTGCATGAAAGCAAATGAAATTTACCAGAAGGCGTTTTTCCAAACATGGACTGCTAGTGCCTGCCACAAAACCCAAACCAAATAGTTGTTCAGACAAATAGAAGATTAACCAGGGCAACCAAACTGGAACAATCAAATAGAGAATGAAGAACCACAAACCTTGCCTTCATTATCTAAGGAGTCATCAATTTCCTTAAGAGAAGAAATGGGAACATTCCAGAGCCTAACACTGGAAAGTGAAGTCGAGTTAACATCATCAGAACAAAATACCAATTAATCCATTTAAATCATGTATAGACTAAAATCAAGTCTAGAATATAGAGATAAGGCCTCACGTGGAATCAGTCCCACAGGACACAAGAACACGGCCATCTGATGATACCGTCAGACCCCGAACTGCACCTTGGTGTCCAGGAAAGTGGCATACTGTTCGCCTGATGCCATATCAACCAAAAGAATTCAGTGAATAGACACCATAGAAAATTGTGACTGCAACTAATGCTTTTAATTTCTTCATTTGAACAAGGAACATTTACATGTTCAATGTGTATAAATGTGAACGGAAGAGAGTTTAATATATTATCTAAAGTTTAACCAAAAACCACATGCATAACAAATCCGAGGCAGTCATTGGTGTTACCTAGTGGCCAAATCCCAAAGACGAATATCTGCAAATGAAAGAAGTAGACAAGTCTTAGTCTTCAAATGATTCAATAAAATACCAAAAAATCATCTTGAAACCCCCACCTCACATGAAAAAAATTCAGAAGTCAAGTTAACAAAAGCTAACATCAAATCAAGTACTACATCCTATCTTCAAAAAAAACGAATCAAGTAATTCCTTTAATCTACCAAGAATAACAACTTCCCAAATATCATTGGATTCAGCTATAGCAAACTATAAGATCTCAGAATGAAAGGAGTATACCTCCATCCATAGAGCCCGAATAAACGCTCTTTAAACGAGTTGGGTCCTTAGCCATAGACGAGATTGCGTCAACGTGCCCATCCATTGCCCCAACAAAAGGCCGAGCAAATATCTTACCAAAAAGAAGGTAACAGTTTCATTCATTCACCCATGAATCCTCGACAGTTAGCTAAAATAATTCAATATCATCGCACAGAAACTAAAATTGTGACACCCAGATATGTGGGAGACAAAGGTACCTTATCTAATTTAGCTGCATTAACAGCGCGAACATACTCGACAGCTTTCTCTTGAGGTCGAAGACTAGGATCGAAATTACGGAAAACTCTCTGCAAAAAAAGTCCAAAAATCTCAATTTCCGTCAGGAAAAAAAAAAAAAAAGATAATAGGAAGGATTTAGCAAAAAGCGCAATCTCATTGAGAAGGAGAAACCTGAAGGTCCTGGCTTCGTTCTCGAGTAAATTCATCCGTAGAGCGAGAAATCACTTTCACCTTCATTGCTATTCCGCGTCTGCAACTTGGACGTGAGAAGTGAAGATAAAACCCTAGGGACCAGTTTGGTTTTAAGGTTTAGGCGAGTTCCCTCAACCAATGCAAACGAGTGTTTGGTTTATGGGTTTACAAAATACAGGCCTGATTATGATTGGGATAGCGTGAGCGATAAGGATAAATTTGTAGAAATATTCTATTATTTATTTCATATGTTGTATGTGGGATTATAAAAGAAAAGATAAGATAATTGACTATAGTATTCTCATCAAATACCAAATATGACATTATATATGTAAAAATCACAACTCCATGTCGATGCATAATTTTTACCACAACGTGTGGGATGAGATTATTTAGCATTTAATTTATAAAATTTCAAGTATAATGTAGGTCCTAAGATATTTAGACACTGCATACAATGAACTAATTGAACCTGATCTAACATAATCTTGAAACATAAACATAGTTTAATGATAATTGCTTAAATGACCAAAGTTACTCCTACACTGTAGCTGAGTTTGATTGAATTTAGTGTCATATTTTTACTCTACCTGCAATGGATTCGTGCTTCGGTTGAGTCGAAATGAAAATGAATTGAAAACTTTTGAGATAATTCCTTTCCATCCTTGAGTAGCATTTCGAAAACTGCTCTTTTCGTTTCATTATTAAGATTTTTTTCTTGTATGTTGTCATCGTCATGGAGAATGTCGCCTTCTTCGGGAACTTGATTCAAATCAATTTGTAAATTTTGTGGTGAATAAGAATAATCATCATCAAGTGAAGCACTATTCATATTTTCTTTACTTGCAGGTATGAATATGAGATATGCTTGTATCTATTTGTTAATGTTGAATTTTTCAACATAATTAATTTTTTTTATTAATTAAATTAATTATCTATTTATCTATGTTAGAGATAATTTGTTCACTCAAATCTTGGAGATTTGTTTAGAAGATATGTTCTTTTTTAATCACGTTGTTTTGCAGAATTCAAAAGAGAGAGTTTTGACTCATTCAAACACCTTCTCCTATTTTATAGGAAAGAGTTATTTGTGTATTTTCACTTCTCTAATATAAACAAGTATGTGAGTCTTGAGAGAGAGAAAAAGAAATGTCATAAAGATTGAAGAGGAAGAGGAGAACGTGACTTTAAGATCATGGAGATGAGGTAGCTTGAAGAGTGGAGATCATGGAGCACTAAGATCACGAAGAGAGTGGATGAGTGTTACAAGATCATGGAGGCTTTTCAAGGTCGAAGGCTTGCTGCTGGAAAAGGTAGAGATTTAAGCGTGAGAAAAGCAAAGAAGAGCAAACACAAAGAGGCACCATCCATAGTGTATTTGATCTTAATTTGATCAAATCTTGTTGTTAACGAGTCTAACTTATTTCCATATAATCATAGAGTATGTCTACTCCAATGATTGTCTAGCAAGATAGGTTTCATTGTGTGATCATATATTTTAGTTGAGAGTATACGTTCATTAGGTTTTATAGATTCATTCTTTGAACATATTTCTGTGTCTTTCAAAGAGAGTCTTTCTTGTAAGATCACTTTGTGTCTTGTAATCCCATGTACATTTAATAAGATCATTTTTGTCCTGTAGGCATTCCACGAGTATCATTATATACTCGTGGATAAATCTCTCGTTATTTATTGATACTCGTTTCAATTTTCTGTTGCATGTTGTCCGTAGTGTTGTTAATATTACAGATAACATTTCGTCTCTGGTATTTTTTTTTTTAATTTTGCATTTGTCTTACACAAGAGCATCCGGACACACTTTCATTATTTATAATATCTACATAAAAAAATTAAAATAATTCAGTTTTGATTCTACAAGTTTCAAATTGTTTATGTATGTTTTGGTATTGCACATTTCAAATTAGTTTTGGGGTAGGAGTATTATTTTACCCACTTCCATAAAATTGAGTATTTTGACTTTTCTTTCACTTAATTAGATTGCTGCTTCATTCATTTAGTCAATTAAAGATGCATTAATTATGCTACTTGTAGTTAATCATTCATATTGACCATCACTTTAAATAAGGTCACAATTGGAACTTTAGTTGTATAATTTGCTTTTTCAAAAAAAATCTTAATCAATGTGCAAAAGACAATCAATCTATTAGGACAAAGAAAGTATTTAGTGGGGGTTAGTATTTAAATATATGATATATTGTTTGTCTTTTATAGCTCAGTAATTTCATTTTTGTGAATTTGAAAATTGGGAAGTATTAATGATTATCGACTAGTAATTTGTGTTTTAGTGTAGCTCTAGTGCGTCGAGTACAAAAACTTAGTGAGTCAATTTTGAATATTTTCGATTTCAGATTAGTCGTGTTGATTTTAGGGTTTGGTTCTCCTGACTGGAGTTTAGGTTCGTGTGTTAAAATGTATATATTAAAATCACAATGTATATGGTATATTTGGATCTCTTTGCTGGAAGTGTGGATCTTTTATTACATTCGATATTACATCTTATGCTATATAGTATTTAATACACGCCACAAATTAATTTGTGATGTCATGGAATATACGTGGCGTGCAAAAACCAACCACAACTGTTGGGTTCTAGTTTTATTTATTTTATTTTATTTTCATTCTTTTAATCAAGTTTTTTTGCATTCATTCATTTGTGGTGTCATTATTTATTGCATATATTTTTTATAATTTTCTAAATATATATTATAATATAATATTTTAACAATAAAAACATAAAAATCAGAATATGATAAAATAGGATGCAAATAGTTCTCATATTTTGTTACTAACAATTATTATTCATAATTCTCTTATAAAATAGGTGTAATTGTAAAAAAAAAATAAAAAAAAATCATGACTTTTTCAAAAATTACAAATTTATTTTCACTTTACGATAATTGTAAAATAAATTATGATTTTTATTCATTATTATAATTTAAACCACATTTATACTTTTAGATGATCGAAGTCCACGTGTCCGGAAAACATATCACGTTATAGGCTATGTCGGATGCCACATCATTATATAATTAGCAAAAAAAGTCACAATTTTCATTCATTGTTGCAATCTGAATTTATTGTTTAGTGCCTAAGTTCATGTGTCTAAATATATAGATTGTTTAGTGCCTAAGTTCATGTGTATAAATAAATAGATGACTCAAGTAGGGACTTAAGAGAGTGCAGCAAAATATTTAACTTTAATTAATTTGTGTTTTCAAGGATTATGTGTGTTGTATTTTGTCTATATTTTGTACTTTTTTGCTTATGTTTTCGTTGAATAGACTTGATTTTGAACTCCAATGACTAGACTCAGACTGTTAGTTTAGAATATATATGTAGTAATTGATGAATTCGGTTCTCTTGTCAAATAATGCAAGAAAATTTTCTTTTGTAACCATGTAATTACATATTTGCAAATATAACATAAATGTGTGAGTTCTAATTTTGAAAAAAAAAGTTAAATATTTGAATGCTCAACAATAAAAAGAACAAGGATACAAGTTTTTTAAAAGGTTATAATTGAGAGTTGTGATTTATTTATTTTCAAATTAAAGAAAGATGTTTAAATTAAGATATACTTGAAATGATGTCGTTTTGAAGTAGATAATATTTTTTTTTAAATCGTGTAGCTTATGTGATGTTTCATGTGGAAATTTATTTGGACACATGAACTTGGACACCAAAGAATAAATTTGAATTGTAAGAATAAATGAAGGTTGTGACTTTTTTTTTTTTTGTTAATTATATAAAATGTTAGGATTAAATTACAACTTTTGGAAATGTGGTTATTTTATTTTGCAATTTGATCTTTAAATTTATTTTTGTTGGAATATTACATGACATCCGACATGACATGTGACTTAATATGTTTGCCGAACATGTGGACTTCAATCACCAGAAAATATAAATGTGGCCTAAATTACTATAGTGAATATAAATAGTGATTTTTATTGTAATTATCAAAAGGTAGGAATAAATTTACAATTTTTTAAAACGTCATGATTTTTTCATGCAACTGCACCTATAAATTATCTCAAAAGTATCCTAAACCAAGAACCCAACAATTGTTGCTGGTGTTTTAGCCCAGTAGAGGATCCAAATATTTGGATTATGAATCAAAGTTTGGAAGAAGAGCACATCTATTTTGAGAATAAAAAATTGTCAACATAAATCAACCATTTTCAGCACGTGGATTTGGGCCTGCCTTCATAGTTTTATATGGGTTAAGCATATTGTTGTTTTGCAAATTTTAATGTTGATCATCAACGATGATAATTCACTTGGGGTGTTTTTGAATTTGTCTTTTTAACTTTAATTTATGTGGTTCAATTTAATTAATTCGTTAGACACCAGTGAGACTACAATTTCCTAGTGGCTCTCTTTAAAATTTAGGGAATGTAAAAAGTCACGTGCAACGGACTCAGCTCGTCAACCAAGTAGATCAGGTAATCCAGTTGGAACCATCAAACTTCCCATTTTGCAAACTACAACTTCTGTACATTTTACTTGTAAACAGCACTTAAGAGAAGAGTTTAGTTGTTGATGTAATAAAAAGTAGAAATTCAATGGAATTAGATTTTAATTGGTTAAAACCACAGATCAGATCTTGTCCGATGGAATTTTATTATTAGAATTTGTTGACTTTCCAGAAAATATGAAATATAAGATTTGTTAAATATGTAGCTGACTACCTTCAAATAAAGGCTGAATCTTCAATTCAATTCTCACCACACACAAATGTGTAGAATTGAACGCAATTGTCATAAAGTATCTATCTTCTTCAGATCTTGGAATTGAGAATTCACCAAATTAACGTTAAATCAATTGATGCAAGATTAGTCGGACCATCATAGGTAATGTACAATGCAGAGTTGCAAGATACTTGGCGGTCAGAAAAGGGAAACACGAGACAGAGCAGAATGTCTTAATTACTAGATAAAGCTGAATAACTTAAAAGTTTACACGTATATATCCCACCATCCACCAATTCAAAACAGAGTACTAAGCATTGCCATCTAGCACCAAATGGACGAAACTCAAAACAAACCCGAAATTAGAATGAAAATAGAAACATCGCGCTCATCACCTCGTCAAGATCATCCATACCACCGAAAAATTACTCAGGTTCAGTGCGATTCTGGTGCAGCCAAGTGCAATGCAAAACCAACTTATGGTCAATGTGAGGACTACTTCATAAGCAACCAATGAGCATCAATTATCTTCTTTATAATCGGGATTCTCTTTTAAGATGACAAATCCCTCAAGAATGGGAGAAAGTGGAATATATCTGCAAACACCATTTTAACATTAGTGTTAAGTCTAGTTTGATCAATGAACAGAATCACTACATGCAAAACACATCTTACTTTTCGGTTGCAAGCTCGGCCCTGTCTCCAGCAGACAGAAGAACGGGAGTTGAGTGGGTCTGGAAACCTGTTATGGTCTTCGGGCGACCTGCTTGACCAACTACATCAACAGCTTGTCCCACACGGACAGGTATTGAGAGAGGTTTCAGGTTTTCATCCACAGTCATCAGCATTCTTGGCTGTAGAGAAAATATGCTTTAGTGAGCAGGAACGGCGTTGAAAATGCAGAGGGAGGGAGAACTAAAAGAGAGAAAAAGAACCAGAAAGAAAAAAATCGGGAAGCCAATAGTTCAAAATGACAATTCAGCACACCTGCATGGCCAGGACGAGGAAGTATAGAACATAATGATATTTTCCCAAAATGATAGCTTTCATATCAAGACATGCATGAAGCATAATCACGAGTCCAGCCAGTGAGGTCCTGGAAGAAAGTAGAAAAGTGGGTAAGAAACAGGGTCAAGATTTAAAATGATGAAGCAATAACATAGAAAAATAAAAGCAAGTTTCAATAAAATACATAGAGGTGAAAAGAAGTTGCAAAGAGCTAACATGCACTGAAGCCTTGTACAGAAAAAATTTAGAAAAACTTGGAAAACAGACAAACAGACAAACAAACTTGATCTCAAATAATACAATTATAGTATAGCCTTTCCACATTGAGCATAATCAATCATTAAGCCTCTTGAGCACCCAGCCAGAGCTCTTGATAGTTTTCTTTGAAATAAAAACTAAAATTACAGCTATGATTTCGGATTGTTTTTTAAATACAATTTTCCTAAACATTGGCTCAATCTTACATTAGTCTGATATATTCCCACACAAATCAACTAAGAAACAACTTAAAAACTCTTAAAAAGTATAATCATGTCATGTATTTTTAGATGCATCCTTTTCATTTTCTAATGAGAACCATAAGTCGGGCCAATCCATGATTTAGGGAATAATCACAATTAAAACTAGAAATGAGTAATTTTTAAGGCGATAACTTACGGGGACATCAGAAATCGTTCAGAATGGTATGGAGAAAGTGTCAACAATCCTTTTCCCATATGGACAAGACCTTGAGCAATGCGCACCTGCACAATTTGCAACACATTTTAGATTCTACAAGAAATATTACAGTATTTGGATGTGTGTAAAGAAGGCTTCATGGTTCATTAAGTTGAATTAAACCCATACACAAAAGAGAAGGCTGGCATCTTTATAGTAATAGCTTGACAGATTTCGAAGCATTCCAGCTATCCTGGCGTTGTTGGTTCCAGCACCAATCAAACCCAAAGAAATGATGGCAGCCTGCAAATTCACAATGTATGCATTAGAATAAACAAACAATCCACTTCCACTTTCAGAATAACTACCTGAATAACAATTGAAAAGAAAAAGACCAGGCTGCCTAAATCATAGTACCATTGCAACTTCTGTGTCTGCATCATGACTCAGCCTACTTAACGTGTCCATGACATTGACCTGCCCAAACCACCAAATGAATCAAAGAAGTAAATATAAGTACAAAAGATGAGGATTAAAGGAGATATAGGATGCTTGATCCCTTACTAAGAATAAATGAATCCTCAAATTCTATTTAATAACTGCTTTAGAATCTTCATGGCGATAAGACTAAGAACAGAATACCTTTGGGTTTGATATACAAAGGAGACCAAGAGCCAAAGGAACAGCCCTTCTAATGTTCTGCTCCCCATACTGCAAAAGATGCTCTAATGAACGAATGGCCATCTCAAGCCCCAGTTCTTCAGCCATTGCTACCATAGCAATTCCAAGAACAGCTGGTCCCTGGTATGATTCACCCTTCTCAAGATGTTGCGCACACTGACCAAGGAAGTGCTGTACCTTTAAAACATTCCCAGTTCCAGCATATGCACAAGATAGCAGGGTCATGTCACAATGTTTCCTAATTTTCTCATTAAATGTCTTTGAAACCTCAGCAGTAGCTTCAACGCTATCCTGTCATAGATAGGGATGAAATGTTAATCCAAATAGAGCATTTGGCGTCAACAGAGTGAAATCTACAACAATTTTATGCAGAACTTCTGCTGATGATGTAGCTTAGTCTAGTTAGTAAACCAAATAGATTACACTGGGAGATAACCATAGCTACCTGCTTCCCAAGATAGAGCAGACCAAGGCCCAAAGGCAGGAAACGAGCAAGGGGATCACCCAATTCAGACTCACTTCGATCCATCAATGCAAATATGATTGCCTGGGCGACCTCTTCATTACAGGAACCCACATATACCAAGCCCAGAGAGATTGCAGTAAATGCCATAACATCTAGAGGTATCTTTCCATCTCCAAGTATTGGCATTAAAACACTGCGAACCTGAGAATATCACAACATCAAGAAAATCCAGTAACATCAGAAATAGGACTACAAAAAACATACAATTGCACTAACAAAGGGAGAATAATCTAGGATGCCCTATTGTTTGACGAATAAAAGAGAGGAAACTCACTTGCTCATTCTGTGAACCTGCATATGCAAGACCTAGACCCATTATTGCACCTATTTTAGTTGTGGAATCTTCTTTGTCTACATAGTCTGCCAACAAAGCCAATGCCTGACAAAGCAAGCAACAAATGTCAGAAAGAGCCAAGTCACTCATTATAATTCCAGACTAGTTCAAAGTAAATGGCCAAAAACTTTCTATTTCATATTTTTTATATGTTGGTTGCATATACTCCAGAGATATGGACACAAGTGAAGCTTACAGGATCACACTCATTCTGAACGTTACAGTTTACAATTCCAACTCCTAATAATGCACCAGCAATGACATGAGTGTCAGTGCTGTGGAAATACTTGTCAAGTTGAGCAAGCCCAGAATCAACATCCCAAAGCAGAATCATGCCCTACAGCGCATAAAACACAATAATTATCCAGACTCTTGACGAAATATCAAAAGAAGAAGCAATAGATAGTACAGGTACACACCAGACTAGCTGCAGCACTGGCCTTCCCATGTTCTTTATTCTTAAAGAGCCAGCTTGAGGACGAACCACTACCACTAGATGCTTCAGATGAAACTGTCATCAACTTATCCTGCACAGACAAAAATGAACACCACACAAGCATCAAGACAAAAGGAAAATATGAGCATACTTGTCTTGTAATGAAATCAAATATGGTTTTATACAAACCTGGCCGAACCCAGCATTTACAAATGCATTGACAAATGTCGCTGCCAAATTCTGCCTAGCAGAATCAACAGTACCCCCACCACTACCACGGCCATCAAGCAGATGTGCCTGCAGAGGGCCCACTTAAATACATTAGAACTGGAAGTATTTAATTTGAGCATAACTCTTATGTCTGGGAGTGACAAAGGAAATATTAAAAGAACATAAATTAATCAACACAAGACAATAATACCAATGAAATTCACTCAAAGAACAAAGTTTACAAGGACAGAAAAAAATGCAAGATGCAGCAAGCATGGCCAACCAGAACAGTAACATCTAAGAGACTCAGACCTTGTAAATATCCTCAGGAGATTTGGGCTCCATAACTTCAATATCACGAGCAAGTGTAAGATAGCCTTCACTCAACTTAGTATTGTTGATGATATCTTGCAATGGTTCCCTTTCATCATCTTCTGCAATCATTCCTTCATCAAGTTCAAATGTAACACCCTGTTTATAAAAAGGCAATAAGCATGTTGTAATATTAAAGTAGGGAATTCAAATGAAATTAGTACAGGATAGTCCAAACACAGACAACAACAGTCATTAGTCTCCTAATGTTTCAGTGGCAACGTAACTTGGTACAGAAAGCAGAGTCCAGATACTTACATGGCGAGCCAGAATGAAACAAAATTGCTGTCTTTTCAGAGGATCAGTACAAACTTGAAAAAGCTGTTTTACATACTGCAAAAGGAATCCAGTCATCAGATTTAAAGCACAAATCGGTTATATTAATTGTCCAGGAAAATGAGGCCTGAACATCATAATATCTGTGATCTTCATTGCCTAACCAAGATAGACTTATAAAATCCATCCAATATTTTAATTTAGGACAAGAGCAGTAGGCATCATAATCACAGTAAGTACATACCTGCATATTATCGAGATACAAGGCAATCTGGAGTGCTCTTGGATATTCTTCAAATTTCATATAAATTGTATGTGCAATGTCCAGAACTAACATGTCATCTGGTCCAGGGAGGTATCTAAATAATTTTCATAGGCAGCATCGAGATTAGTTAATGTTACCAAAAGTAGTATAATTATGTAACAAATGAAGAGGAAGAAACACGGTAAAATTTAAACCGTTCTATGGATTTCAACTGTCACTCAATTTCAGTACATGGGGAACTGGTGACAATTCTTTTCTTGGCACCATGTGAAAATCATGGAAAGCAGCATATCTTAAAAGAACAAAAATTCTTGAAGACATAGTAGAAACACTAAAAACTGGTGGATTATTAAGGGCATCTTTGGGCATGGGTCAGTCCCATGCACTGAGTCCATTCATGTAGATAGGATTCTAATAATTACGAATCCCTTGAGAGCAAAGTTTGATATAAAAAACAACCATAATAAATGGGCTAGACTTGGACTGATAACCAAGTTATTTGACAAGTTTCCTGTATATTTACATATAAAATTCGGTCATATCTGTGTTATCGTCAAATAATGAGAAACGACTCATTTGCTAAAAGCAAGTTCAGGTGATCTACCTAGTGACCCAAACCTGCCATAAGCTTGCCATGCACTTGGTACTACTTGCCTTACAAAGGCTGAGCTTTACTTGGAGTTACTTATACATCTCAAGAGAAACTGTGCATCTGTCTTCAAACATCCAAGCCTAGTTCATGGACACCCCTAAGGGTTAAAAGCATTTACTATTTTTATTTATGAGGACACCTGAACCAAGATATCATTGATTCTCAATTGAACAAAAAGTGTAGGCTGCAGGATTACGAAAAGAAACTATTTCTTTATCAGAAGTCAGAACAGACATCATAATTTGATATGTTATACATCCAAACATACTGCATTATTATGAATCGGGTAATTGTTCTACATCTGTGAGAAATAGAAAGATAACTGCAACTATATGAATTAGCTCTGTTAAAATGATTAGGTCAGTTGCCGGTAGGTAAATTCCTGTATCTACATAGAGAGATCTCCTGATAAGACAAAGATTAACTAAAAGAACCTACATAGTCTTATTCTGTTGAAAAGCCATTGCACATGCACTAAATCTCAATATTGCAGGTGGCCTCTGGCTATATCAAAACTTATATAGCAAATTAATGCAGCAAAAGCCAATTGGCAAGAGACTCCAGAATCTACTTACTTAGCTGAACTAGTAAGATACAGACATGTCCTTTTATAATTTGTACTATCCACATGCTCCACTAGCAGATCGAGGTCTTCAACCTGAAAGTCAAACTACACATTTACCATTTCTCCAAATTTATCAGCAATAGCATGACTGCGAAATTAAAGAATGGCTGTAATACCTCCATAAGAAGATCTACAGCTTCAGGCTCAGCATTATGCTGCAAATACATGAAAATCCCATGCTAAGTTTAATGTTTCAAAAATGAAATCAGATATAAACGCTTCAAATCTCAAAAAAATCACAGCTTGTTATTGCAGATATGAAGTCTTCCATCCCAACCAGCATCACAACCAACCAAGCCATCCACTAATATTCTCCAAAAAAAAAAAAGGAAAAAAAAAACCCCAAAATGCATACGGTTAATAATAATTGAAAGGGATCATACCTGCATATGGAATGCAACAATTTGCACCACAAGGTCCATTAGATCTTCAATTGGGCCTTCTTCACTCTGAAATACATCATGCAGGGAATTATATTCTATAAATAATGCATACCAATCCTATCTGGATGAGCTATACATCAGAATTTCATTTCACCACCCACAGCTTGAATGAAAGTACTAATACAATACAAGCTATTTAAGAAAAAAAAAAAAAAAAAAAGAGGCTGAGAACATATAAATGATTGCAAACAGCATTATTTCTTCATCATTTGAATCCACATACAGTTGGGACTCTAATTAACATAACAATTAAGTGTAAAAGAACTGAGTTAATGTACAGTATTCTCTACTGGAGCAAAATATTAAATCAAAATAAAATAATAAATAAAGTAATTAAATGATTGATATCTAAAAGGAGGACACAGGACAAAAAAATACTCAAATTTAAGCGATCCATGTTGGCAAATTCATGCACTTGATAACACTTGTATGATGGAAGTTCTAACCTGCCGTTTTGAATACTCTTGAGCAATTTCCCCAGCTAAATTTCTACATTGATAAATCAAAATGTGTAAGTAACTTCAGATTAACCTCATTTACAAGGTTTTCCGCTTACAGAAAAAACAATAAAAGCTTCACGCCTAATTTATGTTTTCTATAAAAATTACAAATACAAAATTAATAAAATTCCCTGTAAGTCTCATATAGGTATTATTCCGTGGGAAGTAAGAAGTGCAATTCCTCACCTGACATACTCATGACCCCAAGAACAAATATCACCATCTGAGCCAACTAATCTGTATTTCAGGCTCTCCTGAAATTTTAGGAATTCAGAGTTATGATTACACATTCAACATACAGAAATTTTGTGAAGAATGCTATCAAGTAAAACAAGCTTGATACCAAATGAACTAAAAGAACCAAAATAAACATGAACTAGTGAAAACAAAGGGAGGGTAGATTATATCTGAGGCAGAACCTTAAGGCTACATCAATTGACTAACATGCTAGGGAAGGTTCTTTCAAGTGCTTAGAACAACCAATCCCGACTTATATTTCAACCGATATCCATACTTCCTTCAATAAAAAATAGAAAAGCATCCTCAATTGCTTTTTACTCTTTGGAACAGAATACAATTAGGATAATATAACCTCTGAAGTTTGGCTCTTTGGAACAGGCTTCAATAAGAGTCAAATATAACCTCTGAAGTTTGAACTACCATGTTAGTATTTGCCATACTTTATAAATATATATACAGATCGCATGTTTCCAGTATCTAGACAGAGAATAATGGACTTGATGAGCTCATAACAATTGAATTCAACAAAATGACAGAATCCCATTAAAATTTACCAGAGTCAAATTGAGATTCTTCAATCATCTAATAAATAACTTCATAGCTTAAAACTAACTTCATAGCTGAAGAAGAATTTCTTCTACATCTTCTGCAACAAAATATTCTGAAGGACACAAATTTTTCATTCAATTACGTGGATGATAGTGGATACCTAATAACCTATGCAAACTATTAGCTCATGAAACAACTTCTATATTAATTATGCAAATTATCCAAAACATCTTTAGGATTTTGTACACAACATGCAATTATACACAGCTGAATGAACATACTAAGAGGTGAATGCATAACGCAAGCACTTCATTACAGCAATTAGATTGAAGTCTAGCCTTTTTTTCTAATCCTATTGCATGTTTCCAAGAAATTTCACACAAAGAAAACAATTGCCTTTAGAAGACAGACACTACAATGAGGAAAACGAACTGTAAACTATATGTTAATGCAGCAGGTGGTATGGCATACCCTTTCTCCTTCAGGGGACATCGTCAAGGCCAGAACAGAAAGTATATCTGCAAGCAGTTTCTGAGGGGGCAAACAAAGTTAGATGGGAAACAATTTATACAACAGAGATATACACAACAGAAAAGTAAGAGAATAAGATAGCAAATACTATTACCTTTAAATCAGAATCTGCCATTTTTTCATAATGTGCTTGCAGAGTTCCATAATGAGGCCGTAAGAACTTCAGTGGCTTTGGAACTGAAGTCATAGAACTGGTTGCAGTGCGTATTTCTTGCCTAGAAAAGAGAAAAAATAAAAGATAAATAACAACTACAAATTAACTGTGACCAGTGTTTTCCAGTATTTGAAGCAAACCTCAGTTCAGGTTGGAAGTAACAAAAATTGGAAATAAATTCCCAAATAGACTCAGATATCAATTATCAAAGTGACTTTGCATACCATGCATGTTTGGATAGAAAAGGGGTTGATTGCAAAAAATTACATGACTTTTACCACTTTTGGCAGTTTAATCAAAGCCTTTAAAAATTTGCAATTTGATGCACAAACTCTTTAATTTTTGCAATTTGATGGATGAGATAACTTTCCAATGAGATTTTGATGACATGGCTCTCGAAACTCAACACCCATTGCCATGGTGAACACCACGTAATTCAAGGTTTTTTGATTACTGAAAGTACTTGTAATTATGACATATTAGATTTAAAATGGTAACTTTAAATCCTTGTAGTACGTGGAAGAGTTGAGTTTTCACTTGGCTAAGTGATGAAAACATGTCTACCATGGCATTGGGTGTCGCCAGCTCAGGGAACCATATTATCAATATTTCATCATGAAGTTAGCATCACATTGAAAAAATTAAAATATTCATACATTAGTTTGCAATTTTATAAAAATATTTTATTAAATTGCAAAAAGTCATAAAAGTTGAGCATTTTTTTTCAATTAAACCTAAAATCAAACAGCATACAGTAAATGCAGGAAATTCGAAGTCATGTAGGTTTTATGATGAGAAATCAAGTTAATGGCATCACCTCTATTCAAGCAGCCATATTCACCTTGCATCTTCTCTGTTAAAAGTTAAAAGATATTGGGATGGTTGTTTCCTTTAAGGAGTTCACTAAATCTCAATTTGTGTGGTTAATTCATTTTGATTTCTTAAGAAAAATGTGTCCAATCATTGATTTTTATCTAGTACAAATTATTCTATTTCAAACTAATTCCAGTAGTCTTTAGCAAGAGCAAAGGTTTTAAGAATGAAAGTAGGCTCATCTGCAAGTACAAAAAACATGCTCCTCAAAAATAACCAACCCAAACATGCACGCTCCAAATGACTATCACTTTTCGGCATAAGGAATATATGGAACTCAGCTTGTCAAATTATCAATTAATTAGCTTACCATAACTAGATTTCAAGAGACATATATTTAAGACAATTACAACACAAAGTTCTATATATCACGTTTTGGATAAGGTTCTGTTTTTCACACACATAATATAATGATGCTTTAGATACACAGATCAAAGAGGGGACTTTTCATGTATATTTGATGTGGAAGCTACTGGTTTGTTGGACACATACTTTTAAACATGGAAGCTGTTACATATTGTGAACCAAGAGTCCCCAAAGAAAAACACCTTGATGATTTTAGAGTCTTATTTTAAAACCTTTTCATAGTAAATTAAATGTAAGAGTTGAGCAAATACTCATATCAAATATCAGCAGATCCCGGCTAGGTCAAAGGATATTGAAGTGCCTGGTGCTAGCAGTTTAGGATGATGAATACATGTTATTAACAATCACAATCATGTTCCTTGTTCTTGAAAGTGTCTGTCTGCCAGTACCTAGTTACCTCAGAACTGCATTCCAATCCTGGGTGCATAGATTCTTTTTTCATTGCCTACTTCCTTCCTAGATGTTCTTTTTTTTCCTTTCTAAATCATCTTCTTCCTTTCTATAATTACAACGCCATCAACCATCTCGCAATTTCATAAAATGAATAAAATGAGAGTACACACCTCATGCTCTCAAGCGCAACTTTCTGCAGTCCAGGATCTGAATCTTGTACTCTCTCAACGTACAACTCCAACTGCTGCTTCAATGCCAAGTCCTCCTCCGACTAAAACACAAAACATAAAGAGTACACTAAATCTATAGCTTCCACTTCAAATTTCAAGCAACAATCAACAAAATTATCTATACTAACAAAACCGAACAATTTTGAAACACGTTAAAGTAATTAATCATCCTACAACTTACGAGATCTTCGTCCTTCTTCTCATCCTTCTTTTTAAGGTCTTTAGCAGGTAGCTTAACAGACGACTGGTCTTTCGTGGCTCCGGCACTGCCGCCACTGCCGTTATTTGGTTCCGCTGGTGCCATGTGAAAACCCGAGTGACCTTGGGGGAGATTACTTGGAGCGAACAACTGAAAATCGAATTGAAATCCTAGATTTGGAGTAAATTAAGCACAAAACATAAGAAATTAAGGAGCGATGTATAAGCTTGTGCCCTAGAAATAAAAATATAGAATGATAGAAAGAAACAGAGAAGAAATAAAGAGGAGTTTTCCTTTTCGCCAAGCAAACTCTCTACTTTCAACCAAGAGATACAAATTTGGGCTTTTTGAGCCGGCCCATACTTCTAAAATGGGCCAACAATTTGTAACAAATAGCTATCTTTTGTTGGATTTAAGGTTTCAATAATTATATGCTCCGATTTTAATAATTTTATTTTGTTGAATCCAAGACCCCAAAAAAGAGTTATATTGTGATTTATTGTTATATGTAGGTTTTTCTTTTGTAATCAAATTAATTTGACTTTTGATTTATTTTAATCAAATTTCATCATTTAATTTTACTCTGAATAGCAAAATGAATATATTGCATTTTGAACTTGTTAAGATTTACCACTTTACTAATTTACCCCAAACTCAATTATAATTTATAAATACATCCTACCATCCATGCTCCTTCAAACTTGCTCAATTTGAATGTTTTTTCCATCTTCTGAAGCCATTCATCAATAAATATCAAAAGAATTGGAAAATGAAGCCAATGGACTACTGTTTGAATATGTTCTAGTTTGCTGCATATTTGAGTTATGTGTTGATTCGATTGTTATTATTGTTACTAAGTTTAAGAGGCAAAATGATTTTAATTGAAATTTTTAGGGTATGAAATGACAAAACATGTCGGAGTTTAGAGGCCAACAATTTATACTATTTTATATAGAAAGAATTTCATAACAAGATCTAATTTTTTACGTAGTTCTCATTTCAAGATCCAAATTTTAAAAGTTCTCAATAAGGGACCTAATTAATTCTATTTTCTTAATTAACGGCTTTAATTTAGAAACAATCTATCAAAACAAGCACACTTAACTGACTAAGCTAACGGCAGCTTCAATGTTTTATTTTTTTATTTCTTTTTTTTTTTTGCATTTTTTATTTCTTTTATTTAACATATCTAAATCATATATATGGGAACAAAATTAAAGAGGAAAAATCTTCATCTTTCTTTTCATTCACGTCAAGAAGAAGAATTATCTTTCATCAATCCTTCAAACCCTTAGGTTTTCTAGTTTTCCCTTTTAATTAAATCCTCCTTCCTGACTTTTTTTTCTTTATGTGAGAAGAAGAATGTTTCTTCATCAATTACTTTTCAAACAAACCATAATTTTTAGACAGTTTCAAAGACATATTATGGAAAACCTGCAAAATGATTAATGTTTTATTTTTTCCCCTGAAGCCGATTAGAGGATCAAATACGCCTTGGGACATCTTTGACTTTACAAGAGAAAGCTCGTTGGAGAAAAAAAAAATCTTTTGATTCAATTCATTATTTTTATCTCAATCTCTAGATTCATCGCCTCTTTGACCCTATTTCCCATTGGGTTGTGAAGAACAGCATGAACAACATCAAATTCTTCTTTTTATATTTGATTCAATGGTATTATTTTTTTTTTATTTGATCTTGAAGGTGAACAAATGAATTATGCATTTTTATGGTGATAACATCAGATTTAACTATTCAACCAAATTTCGTTATATGAAGAGGACATTTGGATGAAGCCTCACTTGATCAAGTAATTGCAGTAACTCTTTCATAATTTTAGATTCTAATTTTGAAATAATGTTGTGAATGTTTTAGAATTTTAGATTCTGATTTTGGACAAAATTGGTCATAAGAAATTGATGAGTTGTGAATGTCTTAGAATATTATTGTGCAGATTTTGACTTTTTTGCTAACTTTCTTACACTTGCAGACTCAAGATAGGTGTTTTGCTTGGTACTTGATCTTCAACTTAGATGACACCAAGTGAATGAACTTGAGATTAATGATGGTGACATGAATGAGAATTTGACAAATGGATCCAAGAGGTAGATAAATTAATGAAAGACGCGTGCAAACTTGGAGATTGGAGCAATAACAGAGAGCATTTTTATGATACATTGTTGTTGGCTTAATTTTTGCATTACTCAAATGTAATACACAAATAAAGGAAAATTTTGTAACTTGATGTTTTGTCTGTACTGTATCTCAAGAGTGAAGAAAAATGAAATGAGAAGTTTACGTTGTTTGTACATATAGAATTGTTTTGCTTATGTTGATAAATGTGTATTTTTATTGTTTTGCTTATGTTGATAAATGTGTACATATAGAATTGTTTTGCTTATGTTGATAAATGTGTATTTTTATTTGTGCAATACTAATGATCAAGTTTCTGTGTAATGTGTTGAGATGGGATGGTGTTGGGTTTATATGCAATAGAACTAATTATATGCAATCAATAGTGTGCATAAGCTGAGCCTTGCTCCTCACTCTTATTCACAAAGAACTAGAATTTCAAGAATGGAATAGAGACACACTCATCACAAAAAAAAAAAAAAAATTGGATCCATTTTTATGAGCATGTGGTGGAGATGAATTTAGACTCATATATATTATCTTGAAATCATAAATATTTAAGTCCATCTTTTTTGACATCAAATTGTCTCTGCTTTAGTCAGAAGTACTATAAATTCAAATTAGAATTGCTAGCTTTATCATTAATCAAGTCAATAAAATGATAAGAAGTGTACATGTTCTGACTTTTTGGGCTTTCTTTTAAAAAAAAATTTAGAAATGAGATTATATTTATTATATTTAAAAATAATAATTGTCTACATAAACTAGCAGAACAAAAAATCAATTTAAGCATTAAAGATGTAGTTTCAGAGTAGTATAAACCAAAATAATCAAAGTACATCACTAAATTAAATGAATCATTCAAACAAAAGATAAAACAATATATATGTCTCAGCTACGAGCTATAACACACTAGATCATGATGCAACCATATATTCTCCATTGTCTGACATAGAAAGGTTAGATTGAGAAATAACAATTGTTGATAGTCCGCCCTTTAAAAAAATGATTGCAAAATAAATAATTTAATGTTAGATTAGTGATCCTTAAATAAAATAAAATAAAAACAAGTTTTACATTAATATTAAAAAAAAATCATATATGTTCATCCCTTGGAATTTTGCAACTTCTTTTATTATGACCAAATCCACTACATTTACTACATTTTGTTGGCCCATATATATTTCCGTTTGGCTTTATGAAGATCTTTGGCTTCAACTAGGTCTTTTGCCTTTAGCTTCTTTGGCCTTCCTTTCGATCTTTTATAAAGAGGTGGTAGGATAGGTTCTTGACCACTTTTGGGCAAAAAATGAGCCCTGTTAATGGATATATACAATAATCATAGGTCTTCAAACAAGTCCCCTGATCAAAAACTCACTTACATAATCTTCATGTTTCCCTTTGATTTTATCTATGGCAGCAACAACATGCTTACAAGGAATTTCAGATATGTCCCACTTCCTACAGGTACAAGTATGTCTGGCAAGGTTTACCACAAATTCTCAGACCTACGTGATACCTCAAAAATAACCTTTGACAATCCCCACATTGAGCTGTATTCCACACTTTACTATCCACTATAAATTTATTTTACTTCTCTAGTATATCAGGACATATTAAACAATTTTTTTTCTCATTTTTTTCTCCCCTCTCATATATTCTTTTCATTGTCTGGACACGTATACTCTCAATTAAAGAAATAACTCCACCACCTCTATATTCTAAAATTTTACCATTGAAACACTCAACAATATTACTGGTAATTGCAGCGGACTTAATATGAACCTTGTTAGTCCCAAGTGGTGTCCGAGGTTCAGAGGGGGGTGAATGAACCTTGGTCGATTTTGCAAATCTTTCGAAAAACCTTTCTACTCTACAAGTTACTTGAACTTGCAGCGCCAGACAGTTACTGCTTACAGCACTAGGATGCAGTGCTGCACGCTGTAACTAGAGTTTATACACAGCGAAAAATTATGATTTAACACAAGGCTCGTTTTCTCAATATGCTCCTTTTCAAAACATTTTATGCTTATGAGATAAA
The DNA here is from genome assembly GCA_028654395.1 of Scutellaria barbata. Classification (NCBI taxonomy): domain Eukaryota; kingdom Viridiplantae; phylum Streptophyta; class Magnoliopsida; order Lamiales; family Lamiaceae; genus Scutellaria; species Scutellaria barbata. The sequence continues at coordinate 11,993,264 of CM053656.1, read as the reverse complement.
TATATATAAGAATGAAATAAGCACAGATAAGAAATCAATAGAGCACTTATGGTTTATAGTGGTTCGAAGGTGGTGCAATCCTTCTACGTCCACTCTACTGCTCCTCGAGCAGGAACTTCGTTAAGCAAGATTGAATTACAGGACCTTCCTAACAATCTATCAACTTTACAAAGTAACAACCTACTGGAGTCCAACGTACATACAGCAACTACAAACTCCAAAGGCTAACCCACACAGAGTTCTACACTCCCACACAGGGAAGCTGCCTAACTCTTAGACAACTATACAAACAGCAAGGATCTCTCCTATCAACTGTTCGACACCTCTAAAACAACCTAAACACACAGTAACAAGGTTAAAAGTATATAAGATTTGTTCTTCAACTGGTGCGGTGAAGTGAGCTTCTGAATCCTTCAAAAGATCTTTTAGCTTTGAACTTGCTTCATTTCACGGAGGTTGAGTGACTGAAACTGATGGTAGACTTGAATGTTTGTAACTTGAAAGCTTGAGAGTTTTTGTGCAAATGTTTCAGAACCAGCTCCAGTGTTTCTCATCCTCTATTTATACTTGTAGGAGAAGATGTCCGTTGAAGAAGACATCTCTCTTTTGAATTTGAAGTACTTGATCAAAGGTATGACTCGCATTTAATGCGACTTGACTTTCTCTTCCAGAGCAATTAATGCGGCAGTTGTGGCTAGCAGCTTTCTGCAGTGTGTCAGTCCACGTGGCATCTTTGTATTGGCTCTGTTTCTGTAACTTTGATCTTGTCTCGAACGGCTCTATTTATTCTTGCTTGGATCTTCGTTTCTCGTACTATATTTATCCTTCCTCGGATTGTAGGATACTTCTTGTTTGTGATAGGCGTTGTTGACTGTATGGACAGTAAGCTCTGCGCTGTATCCTAGGTCTGGGTGCAGCTGATGTCTTCTTACAGTGTTGCTGTAACTTGGACCTACTTGTAGTATCTTTAGGCAGTACTGCTATATCTTTTTTTTACAGTACTCCTGTATCTTTTTCTTGCAGCGATGCTGCACGCCGTTCTTTCTTATTTTGCTGCGGTGCTGTAACTTCTTTCTTACAGCGATGCTGTATCTGCTTTCTTATAGCAGCATCTTTCCGATAAGCTCGATGCAGCTAAGTAACTTATGAAAACCTTCATCTTTCAGTACTTATATCTAGACTCAAAACTAGTCTATGACTTCACTTAAACATTGTTAAAAATGGGGTACTCAAAACTTCCTATTACATATATGTTTTGTCTCATCAAAATCTAAACATCGAAATCCCAACAAACCTCAAAACCAGTTTTGCTCCATATCTCCATACCAATATCATTTAAATATTTCCAAGCTTCATAACAAGTTCGTTGCATCTCGTTCATTTGAATATTGCAGTCTGTAATGGTGGTGGCATTCACTGTTGTCCAAAATAGATTTGCAACATGTTTATCCTTCCATCTCCTTTTAAAATTACGAAACATATGTAAAACACATAGCCTATGATATTTGGATGGATATATGTCATCCAAAGCTGAAACAAGACCGTATCATATATTAAAAATAAAATGAAAACAACATATAAATGTTAGTTAATACCATTCCTTGGTCCGAAATAAAAGTCCATCTTTCTCCATGAGAGGTCGTAAGCCCAATATCTTCAAATAGATTCCTAAGAAACCATGACCATGACTCTCTAGTTTCTGAAGAAACTATTGCAAATACTATAAGAAAGAGACCATTATTCGCATCTTGAGCCACAGCTGCCAAAAGTTGGCTTCTATAATATCCCTTCAAGAAACATCCATCTATAGAAATCAAAGGTCGACATCCAACTAAAAAGCCCTTCTTACATGTATCTATGCAAATATATAGCCGATCGAATCGAAAAGGAACTCCTAGAGCTAAAATCTTAAAAGTAGTTTCGGGATTAGTTCTCAATAACTCCTCAGGTAATCCTACAATCTTGTATATTGATTATCGTGATTACCATCTATAGATTGAAGGGTAGTGTTTCTTACTCTATACACTTTTGCTATACTAAGCTTTATATTAAATTTCTTTGCAATATGAGCTTTTAATTCCAACCCCGTAATATTTAGAAATTTTTTCAAGTATTCAGTCACCTTTTTGCTCAACCATTTGGTATCAATAAACCTGTCTTTTACATCTCCCTTCTTACAATTATGTTCTCCATAATATGTTTTCACCTCATAAGTTTCAAGATGACCCACTTTTGAAGAATAAATATGCCATGGACAATCAACCACACATTTGGCTCTACATCTTTTCTTATCTTTCCTTGAAAATGACAAATTGTAGTTATTGTGTGCACCATAACTTTTAACAGATTTATAAAACTCATCAATAGAGGAGAATAACTGGCCTATTTTGAAAGTTACTTGCTCATGTAGACTTTGATCACATGTTGACTTGACTTCCTCTCCGCTATCTGATAAATAAGAATTTTCAATGCTCCTCAATTCACTGCATGATTTATTGGACCAGTAGATGAATCACTTAGATAACTTAATTTAGGGGATGGACTACCACCAGAGAAAATATTAGGAAGTGTTTTGTGTGATTGACCATCAATATTGAAACTTGAATCTCAATCCTCATCAAATGAATCTTCCATTACAATTCTGGGAAAAAGATCAATGCATAATTGGTGACAAAATGTAAGAAAACAACAAACTAAGAAAAAGTAAAAATAAATAAAATAAGTTAATGCAAATAAAGTATAAATACAGAAATTTGATATTCTATAGAATATATTTTATTTAAATTATTATATTTGAAATTTTGAAACTTTGTTGCTTATGAATAAAGGAATTTAACTTGCATCTATATGTAATAGGTACAACCAACGAATTCAAAGTGATTAGCAATGCATATTTGTGTAAAAGAAGGTTTTGAAACCATGCATATATATATAACAGGTAAAATCATGCAGTGAATTGAATAAAAGAATCAATGCCTTCTTTTTGTATTTGCATTATAAAAAACAACCAATGAAAATAATAAAAAAATGATAAACAAATTTAGAAGAAAACTTTATTCGTAACAGATACAAACACTAGAAATTAGCAAAAAAATGAAATAAATTGTAGTTCAAAGGACGAATGTAATAAGAGTTTAAAAGCAATATGAAACTTAAGTGAATCAAATATTTTAGAAATTAGCTAAAGTGGAAAATTTTTAATTCAAAGAACGGATGCAATAAAAGATTAAAAACAATATTGATCAACTTAAGTAAATCAATTACGAGCATCATCCAATAACAATAATATAGTTATTTTCTCAAATTTTAAAAACAAATTAATTGTCTAATTAACGTTTAAAATTCTTAAAAATACTCATTTAAATGACAAAGTTAAAAGATGATCAATACCTTGATAGAAAACTAGAAAACCTAAGGGCTTGAAGGATTGATGAAAGAGAATTCTTCTTCTTGACGTGAATGAAAAGAAAGATGAAGATTTTTCCTCTTTAATTTTGTTCCCATATATATGATTTGGATATGTTAAATAAGATAAATAAAAAAATGCAAAAAAAAAGAAAAAAAAAACATTGAAGCTGTCGTTAGCTTAGTCAGTTAAGTGTGCTTGCTTTGATAGATTGTTTCTAAATTAAAGCTTTTAATTAAGAAAATAGAATTAATTGGGTCCCTTATTGAGAACTCTTAAAATTTGGATTTAGGAATGATAGCTAATTAAAAAATTGGATCTTGTTATGAAATTTTTTTATTTTATATACTCAGGATGTGTTTGATTGAATTTAAAATGGATTATAAAATCCATCAACCCAGTTAACATGTTTAGTTGGAAAACTCTAAACCCTTAAAATTGGAAAGCCTGTTTCTCATATAGTCCAATGGCAAATATTACATTCTATGTTGGAAGGATGATCCACTATCAAGTCAAAAGCATCTCCTATTATGAATATGTTAATTGACTAAATTGTTCATCAACTTTTAATATATATCTCACATCTCAATTTCCTAATTTCTAAAATCACTTTCAATTTTCTTACTACATAAGAGGATATGTATGAAATTCTATGCTTCAGTTCTTATCTACGACATCTCTATATGAAGATTTAACTCCAATAAAGGTCATCGATGTAAATATATAACTTCTTTGCTTGTTTTTTTGTTTTTGTTTTTCTCATTTTTCCTTTTTAATTTCACTTTTGGTTTAGGAGTTTAGGGTTTACTTCTTCAAATTAGATAATTTGAAATATGTGTGATTCCATCTATTTACTGCAAGATCTTGTAGAAACTCATTTTCTCTTTGTATTACTTATTAAGTTGATCTTTTATTTATTTATTTGTTTGGTTGATCACTTTATATTATTGGATGTTGTGATAATCATATTAGAACCTGTAGTGTGTAATCACCAATCTAAGTAAGTTCTCATATGATTTACTTATCCAAGTTGAAAATGGTATGAATGATTTTGTTCATCTTTCATCTAATTTAATGAGATTATTAGAATGTTATTGTATGCCATTTAATAACATTGATAAAATATTTTGAATGTTTAGATTTGTTGATGTGTAACCCATGTCTATTTAAATAGTTGTGAACTGATAGTTTACCAGACTCATCTATGATATTTGGTTCATATTAATGTATAGTTTTTTTTGAAAAAATTATGCAGTAGATATTATGTAAAAATGTATAAATGGCGCAGTATTGGAGTGATGTATTTTATGATGTTGATTAATTTGTTGCAGTATCAATGGTCGATGTAAGAAGGAGAAATGTAGAATTTTTTTTAGTTGTTGAGGAGATCATACTTCAAACATTTTTCTTATTTAGTCTTGTGTTAACAAGGATCGAAATATGATTCGAAATATTTGTAGGCATCATGATTGTAGGATTAGGTATTAGATGGCTAAAGAATTCCATAACAAGTAGAAACATGACATATCTTGTTGGTATTAGTGATAGTGACTGTTTCAACAATCTAAGAATGAACGGTGATATATTCTCTCGATTATACTATCTTTTAAGACATGGAGAAGGTCTGTTGACACAAGGTATATGTCGGTCCCTAAAAAAGTTGCATTATTCCTGGGTGTCATAGCCCATTACACAAAGATTCGTGTACTTGAATTTGATTTCAAAAGAAGTGAACAAACGGTTAGCAAACATTTTCCATGTTGTGGTAAATTTTGTTTTGAAGCTCTATCAAACACTCCTAGCCACACCAATGCTTGTGGACGATGAGTGCATATATCACAGATGAAAATGGTTTGAGGTATTTATTTTTAAGCAAAAAAATTATATTTGAAGTTATTTTGGCATTTTCATTCTGTGTGTTCGTGGATGATAAATCCTAAACATAAATTTATTCTATGTTTTAGGGTTGTTTGGGTACATTAGATGGAACTTATGCTAATGTTACTGTTTTTTAGGTTGATAAGGCGTGATATCTAACTAGAAAATGTAGTGTATCCGTTAATGTTTTTGATGTCCGTGATCGAAGAATGAGATTTGTATATATATTGACAGTTGGGAGGATTCAATCGTTGACTCAAAAGTATTGCGAGATGCTATTAGCCAACCCAACAGATTAAAGGTACCACAAGGTAATTCCCTTGATAATAACATTAGTTGTTGCATTCTACATTATTGATTTAAAAAAACTAGATTTGACACCATAAAAAATTGGACTCATCTGTGTACTATTGACATTTGAGCAACTAAACCATATATATCTACATTTCATTTTATTGGTGTCAGGTCATTACTACTTAAGTGATAATGGCTACATAAATGGAGATGAATTTCTAACGCCATACAAGGCAATGAGATACCACTTGGGTTAATAAAAAAAATGATGTGTCTTCCTAAGAAGTCCTACATCCTACCCTATTAAGACTTAAAATAGAATGATATTAGCTTGTGCGCTCATTCACAATTTTATACGAAATGAGATGTTAATTAACCAATTGAAGCAAGAATTGTCTAATATACTATTGAATCATGATCATGAAGAAGCTATTGATTTTATAGACACCATTGAATCATCATAAGCATGGTCAAACTAGCTAGATAATTGTTGAAAATTAAAGCTCATATTTTTGAACACCAAACTTGCAACAGCTACACTTAGTCCGATAAGTCTTGTTGGGATTTCATTGTTTAGATTTTGATGAGACAAACCAACCATGTAATAGGAAGTTTTGAGTACCCCATTTTCACATTGTTTAAGTGAATAAATAGACTAGAATTGAGTCTTGAGTCAAGGATTGAAATAGAGGTTAAAAGAGGATAAAGCTGCATCTAAGCTTTAAAGGAAGATATCGCCGCAAGAAGGCAGGATACAGCATCGCTGCATGAAGGCAGGATACAACAAAGCAAGGAAGAATGGCGTGCAGCATCGCTGCATAAAAAAGATACAGGAGTACTGCTAGAACGAAGTTACAGCAGCACTGCCAGACGATACTGCAAGCAGGTCTAAAATACAGCAGCACTGAAAGTATACATCAGCTGCACAGAGACTAAGGATACAACGCAGACTTACAGTACAGTTAAGTAAATACAGCGCCAACTACAAGACGAAGTATCCTGCAAATCCCAGGAAGGATAAATGCAGTACGAGGAACGGAGATCCAAGCAGGGACAAAAGAGCCGTTCAAGAAAAAGTCAAAGTAGCAGACACGGAGCCAATAAGAAGATGCCACATGGACTGACGCGCCGCAGAAAGCTGCGAGCCGCAACTGCCGCATTAAATGCTCCGAAAAGAAAGGTCAGTCGCATTAAATGCGAACCATACTTTGGCCAGGCTATTTCAAATTCAAAAGAGGGATGTCTCCTTCAACGGACATCTTTTCCTACAAGTATAAATAGAGGTCGAGGAGTACTGAAGCTGGTTACTGTTACTGAGATCTAATTTCCATACGCGAAAGTTTCGAGCTTACAAATTTAAAGTATTCAAGCCAACAGTTTCAGTCACTCAACCTATCGAAGTGAAGCAGAGTTCAAGCTGAAAGATTCCTTACGGATTCAGAAGCTCACTTCGAAGCACAAGTTGAAGAAAACCTTTTTTTTATCCTTTTAACCTTGTTGCTGTGTGCTTAGGTTGTTTTAGTGGTGTCAAGCAGTTGATAGGAGAGATCCTTGCTGTTTGTTTTAGTTGTCTAGTGTTAGGCAGCTTCCCTGTGTGGGAGTATAGAACCCTGTGTGGGTTAGCCTTTGAAGTTTGCAGTTGTTGTGTGTACGCTGGACTTCAGTAGGTGGTTTGCTTTGTAAAGTTGATAGATTGTTAGGAGAGTCCTGTAATTCAATCTTGCTTAACAAAGTTCCTGCTCGAGGAGCAGTAGAGTGGACGTAGAAGGATTACACCACCTTCGAACCACTATAAGCCATAAGTGTTTTTATCGCTTTATTTATCTGTGATTATTTTCTGCATATATCTATCTCTTCTCATCATAAAACGTTTGAAAGAAGCATTTTTGTGTAAAACAGCCTTGTGTTTAAAAGTATATTTCCGCTGCGTACAAAACTCCAGGTTACAGCGTGCAGCACTGCATTCTAGCGCTGCAAGCAGTAACCATCTATCACTGCAAGCTCAAGTAACTTACAGTGCAGAACGGTTGTTTTATAGATTCTAAAAAATCGACTAAGGTTCATTCACCCCCCTCCTTTGAACCTCAGACACCACTTGGGACCAACAAGTGGTATCAGAGCGAGTTGGGTTAAAAGCCAACTTATCTGGTCACCTACCCAGATCCACCTTTGTCTCGCTGTTTTCTTTGCATAAAAATCATCTTTAAAGCATATCATGGATTCCTCCAATCACAAGCTACTTATGTTTTCCATAGAGGAATATGATGACTGGAAGATTAGAATGCAGGCACACCTTTCGGCCATGAATGATGAGATGTGGACCGTCATAACTGAAGGACCGATAGTTCCTATGAAGGTAAATCCAATGTATGGAAGAGACCATGCAGAAGGAGAGCAACCACCACCAAACCTCCTGATCAAACCACGACAAGAGTGGGGAAACGAAGACAGGAAAAGAGCCAACCTAGATAACGTGGCAAAGAACGCTCTATTTATTACCTTGGATAAGGGCACCTTTAGCAAAGTCAAGACTTGCTCAACATCCAAAGAAATATGGGAAAAGCTGGAGCAAATTTGTGAAGGAACTGAGCTCACAAAGGACAACAAAATCTCCAACGCTACACAATTATTCGAGCTCTTCGAGATGAAGAATGAAGAGACTCTAGAGCAACTAGATCTGAGATTCACATCCATAGTGAATGAACTAGAAGCTCTGGGCAAACACTACACACAGAAAGAAAAGAACATGAAGGTGTTAAGAGCCCTACCAGCGGAGTGGGATAGCAAGACCACTGCCATGAGAGTGTCTATGGACCTGAAGTCCATGAGCACATTTGACTTATTCTCCGACTTGAAGGCATTCGAGTATGACATCAATAGAAGGAGAAAAGAGTCAGAGGAGTCAGTCTCCAAAGTTACAGCGCTAACCGCCAGAGGAACAAAAGATATAGCAATCGCCAGTTGCAGTAAGCAGAGTGAGGATACAGCAGAAGTTGCTGAAAAGGATATGGCGCTCCTCCTAAAGAAATTCAGGAGATTCATCAAGAGCAACAACAATAGCAGCAACACCAACCTCAACAAAAAGAATGATTTCAGAAGAAGTCACTCAACCCCTCAGGTATCTTCTTCTCCTCAGTCAAATACAAGGAATGTTGACTTGTGCTATAATTGCAGAAAGCCTGGACACTACGCAAGGAATTGTCCTTATCCAACAGTGCACAAGTATCCTGAAGGAGAAAGAGAACAGAGGAGAGATAAAAGACAAGAGAAAAGGCACAAGTTTCGAGCTCTCATAGGAGAGATGGAGAAAGCCAAGGATGCAGTAGTTCCGAAGGAAGTACTGAAAGCTGCAGAATCCTCTGACAGCGATGCTGAAACCTCATCCTCTGACGAAGAAGCACTCATATGCCTGATGGCTAAAGATGGCGAGGACAGCGAAGAAGATGAGGTAATTTACCAACCGTTGTCCATATAAGTTGATGAGGAGCTGAACATGATCCATTCCTTGAAAAGGATCATGAGTGATTTCGAGCAGATCAACTCAATTCATGAGGAGCTTAAGGTTGAGAATGAGAACCTTAGAATCGATAATGAGATTCTCAAGAACAAAAACATCGACATTGCCAGAATGCTCGCTGCACGAGAGTCTGATAACTCAAAGTGTAGTAAGCAGCAACAAGAGATCTCTAGATTGAATCTGCTGATCACTGAGCTAAGATCTGAGAAGGAAATCTTGCAGTCCAAGATGAGAACGTTCACCAAATCCTCAAATGACGCAAGAGATTGCATAAACAGTGTCAGAGATCCCTTTGTGATTTCAGGCATAGGTTACAGCAATCAAGGCTCTCAGAATACAGCAAGTACATCCGAAGCTGTGAATTTTGTTCAAGCTAAAACTCCAATGGAGAAAGAGTTACTTTGTGACTCTGAAAAGATACTGAACAAAACAGCAATGACGGATAAAGGGAAGAAACCCCAATGCTCAACTGCAGGGAATAAGTCTGCATCTAAGACTTGGCTGCAGCAGAAGTCATCTGCTGCATGCAGCAAAAGGATGCAGCAACCAACAAAGTTGCAGCATAGAAGAAACTTTCCCACCAATACTAAGACCTATATGTCTAAACCTCAAGGAGGATATACTCCAGGGAAGTATGGTGGAAGACCACACTACAAGGGTGCTGGTAACACACATGTTTGCCGAGCACACACTTTTAACAAGCAGTTTTCCAAGATAACTGCATACAGCTTGAGAACCAACAAATCTTACAGTAGATCAGTTACTGTTAAGAAAGTTTGGGTTCCCAAAGTAACTAACCCCAAAGGACCCGTGTGGAAATGGGTACCTAAATCTGTTTGAGTTTGTTACAGGTTACAGTGCCAGGATGCAGCAATGATGTATGGTATATCGACAGTGGCTGCTCAAGGCACATGACAGGCAATAAAGAAACGCTGAAAGACTTCCAAGAATGCAAAGGACCTAAGGTCATATTTGGAGATGATTCCAAAGGAAGCACAAAAGGAAGCGGATGCCTAGTCAAGGAGAACATAAAGATCAAGGATGTATCCTACGTAAAGGGGCTTAGATACAATCTTCTAAGCATCAGTCAGTTCTGTGACAAAGGATATACAGTGGAATTCAACCTCAACAAGTGCTTAATCAAGGACAGCACCACAAATGAAGTAAAGCTTACAGGAACAAAAAGAGGAAATATCTACCTAGCAGATTGGAATTCCTCCACTCAATCAACATGCTTCATAGTGAAAAGTCCACCGAAGCTGAGCTGGCTATGGCACAAACGATTAAGTCACCTGAACTTCAAGACTATCAACAAGCTAGCAAGAAAAGGCCTCATGAGAGGATTACCAGATGTAGCTTACAAGAAAGAGAATGTCTGTGGAGCGTGTCAAAAAGGGAAGCAAGTTAAGAGCTCTTTCAAGGATAAGATTCAGAAATCGTCTCACAGAATTCTAGACCTTTTACACATGGACCTCTTTGGACCAGTAGAACCAGTAAGCTTGAGCGGGAAGAAGTACTCTCTAGTAGTAGTGGATGACTACTCCAGATACACATGGACGATCTTTCTAGCAAAGAAGTCGGAAACTCAAGAAAAGCTACCTGGCCTCATGAAGAAAATTCAGAATGAAAAGAGCTTGAGCATAGTGAAGATAAGATCAGACAGAGGAACCGAGTTCACGAATAAATTTATAGAGAAATTCTGTTCTGACAATGGTATTCGTCATGAATACTCTGCTGCAAGAACACCTCAACAAAATGGGGTTGCTGAAAGAAGAAATAGAACCCTCAAAGAAGCAGCAAGGACGATGATAGCAGAAGCAGAAATACCCAAGAGATTTTGGGCTGAGGCAACCAACACTGCATGCTATACGCAGAACAGATGTTTAATCATTAAGGATCTTGACAAAACACCGTATGAAATATGGAATGGTCATACACCAAACATTTCCTATCTACATATCTTTGGATGCAGGTGTTATGTTCTCAACAATGGAAAGAAACATCTGAAGACTTTTGATGCTAAATCAGACGAAGGAGTATTTCTAGGATACTCTGCTGTAAGTAAAGCCTTCAGAGTGTTTAATCAGAGAACCCTGGTGGTAGAAGAATCTGTACATGTGGTGTTTGATAAACCACATTGTGACACAAAGAAGCTGGAAAAACCACATGAAGAAACCTCTCCCAGAAAAGAGAATGATGTACCATACATAGAAGGAGTTCTGCCTACAGAAGAAGATAAAGATGAAGAAGCTGCAACCTTGGATACAACAGACATTCTTACAGCAGCAGAACCTCCTGCATTACAACAACATGATCAGCAAAATACACCAACGCACGTTTTTGAGCCAGATAGGACATGGCTCAGAAATCATCCAAGAAATCTCATTATAGGAGATCCAGCCATCGGTGTAAGGACAAGAAGATCCATGCCACATGAAGCAATGTTTGCATGCTTCATATCACAATCAGAGCCTAAGAATGTTGAAGAGGCACTGCAAGATAGCAACTGGGTACAGGCCATGCAGGAAGAATTGAATGGATTTGAGAGAAATCAAGTATGGCAAACAGTCGCTAGACCGACCCATCAAGGTGTAATTGGAACAAAGTGGGTGTTCAAGAACAAGCTAGATGAATCAGGAGTCGTTGTAAGAAACAAAGCAAGATTAGTTGCTAAAGGATACTGTCAGGAAGAAGGAATTGATTTTGATGAGACTTTTGCACCTGTGGCAAGGCTAGAAGCAATAAGAATCTTCTTAGTCTATGCAGCACATATGAATTTCAACGTCTATCAAATGGATGTTAAAAGCGCATTCCTGAATGGTCTCCTTACAGAGGAAGTATATGTTGAGCAACCTCCTGGTTTCGAGGATCAAGCAGAAGAGAAGGTGTACCGTTTATAAAAGGCCCTATATGGACTGAAGCAAGCACCAAGAGCTTGGTATGACACCTTATCTCTCTATTTTCTGGAAAATGGTTTTCAGAAAGGAACGATCGACAAAACGCTGTTTAGGATACAGGACGAAGAGAGTGTACTTCTTGTACAAATTTATGTGGATGATATTATCTTCGGATCCACAAACAAAGAGCTATGTGAGAAATTCTTCAACCTGATGCAGTCAAAGTTCGAGATGAGTATGATGGGAGAATTAAGTTTCTTTCTCGGACTGCAAGTAAAACAGCTTCCTACAGGAACCTTCATCAATCAAGTCAAGTATACGAAGGAGCTTATCAAGAAATTTGGCATGGAGAATGGAGCCGCAACGTCCGTTCCCATGTCCACATCTATAAGTCTTGACAAAGATGAAGATGGTAAAGATGTAGACATCACGAAGTACAGACGCCTCATTGGATCATTGCTGTATCTCACAGCAAGCAGGCCTGATATTATGTTTGCAGTAGGAGTCTGTGCTAGATTCCAAGCAGCACCGAAGGAATCACATCTTTTAGCTGTAAAAAGAGTGATCAAGTATCTGAAAGGAACTCAGGAAGTAGGCCTATGGTATCCTAAGGAAGGAGGATTCAAGCTCAAAGGCTACTCCGATTCAGATTATGCAGGCTGCAAGATTGATATGAAGAGTACAAGTGGGACTTGTCAATTTCTGGGAAATAGACTTGTCTCGTGGTTCTGCAGAAAGCAGACCTCAATTGCAACCTCTACAGCAGAAGCAGAGTATGTTGCAGCAGAAAGTTGCTGTGCGCAGATTCTCTGGATACAGCAGCAACTTAGAGATTATGGGATAGAAGAAAAAGAGACGCCAATTCTCTGTGACAATACGAGCGCTATTGCAATTACCCATAATCCTGTCTTTCACTCAAGAACAAAGCACATTGACATTCGTCATCACTTTATAAGAGATCATGTTGAGAAGAAAGATGTCGTGCTTGAGAAGGTTCACACGGATCTACAGCTGGCAGATATCCTTACAAAACCTTTGAGTGAATCTAGGTTTTCTATGCTTCGTAACGAGCTAGGAATCCTTAAGCTGTGAAGAAAAAGAAAATGCAAGATCGCAGGGGAACCTCTGCATGCTTGCAGAAAGCAGTAAAAATGGTACTGTAAGCTACGCGTCAATACAGCACTGGGTTCAGACAGCGCTGCAACCTACATTCTTACAGTACAGCAGCTATCGAAGAAATCTAGCAGCATCAGGTTACAACATTAATTTCAAAAGGAGTATTGATTGCTCTGCAACCTCGTACTAGAGATGCTGCAACCTTAAAAGGCATTTATTTAGGCGGCAAAGGGCATGTCTTTTAGCATTAAATGCATGACTGCGGGTGTTAGGAAGTGGAAAGGGCGCTGACAGAGCCCACGCGCCAAGTAATTATTAGCGACGATTTGACATCTCCGCTTTTTCCTAAGCCACTAGATCATTTCCCTGATTTATCTCAACCGTCTATCTCGCACGTCTCTTGGAAACCGCCATATAGACCAAATCGTGCCATTTGAAATTCACTTTTCATCTTCAGAGAGAGAAACGCTGTGATCGCAAGAAAAATTTTCTAAGTGCAAAACCCTTGTCCCTCTCTCTCTCTATCTCACAAAGATTTCAATGGCTGCCAGAAAGACCATCGTTCTTGATGGAAGAATGATCAACAAGGAGAACATCTTGGAGTCAGGGTTGTATGATAATACCCTGATCAAGAGAATCTTTGACGCTCTACAACAGACCCAAGTCCTAGGGCTGTTGACCACGGTATATGCTGGCTTCTCCACGGAGTCAGTACAGAGGTTTTACGCCTACGCTAGGCAGGCGGAGGAAAGGAACTGCATCCTGTTCCGGATGGATGCAGATGGAGAGGAACGGTCGTTGACCGTTAGGGATATCTCCACCACCTTCAGCATTTCGGCTGCAGGATTGACCCCCAGCCAGTTGGCGACATATGGGGAGGCATCGGCTCAAGAGATGTGGAATCTCTTTCGAGCAAGGGATGCAGGGGCTGAAATCAAGAGAAGCGCCCCCAAGAAGCTCTTCAAACCGGAGTTTGAACTTCTCCACGACATCTGTGCGTACTCCATCGAAGGGAGGACAGGGAGTTACGACAAGTGCACAGATCTTTGGTTCCGGATCATGTCTGCCATCATGGCCGGAGAAAAGGTGAACTGGGCGAGGTTCATCATGAAGAGGCTGTGGGAGGAAGCAGAGAAGATAACGGAGTGTCGGAGCTACGGTATCACCATCTGTTCTCTGCTCTGCAAGCTTGGCCTTCAACTTGCAGCACCCGCCCCCATTCATCCTGGAAAGTATCTCGGGGAGAAGAAGAAGGGCAAGACCCAGCCGAAGGCTGCAGGAGTAGGAGTTGCGAGGAAGAAAACCAAAGACAAAAAGAATGCAACTCTTGCTCTGCAAGATGAAGCTGCTATCAGCGGCGAAGATGCTGAAGAAGAGGAACCTTCGAGTCCTCTTCCTATTATCAAGAGGAGTTCAGGAAAGGCTGTACCTGAACTTGAATCCTCTTCCCCAGATGATGACGCACCTTTGGTGAGAAGGGCTCCACGCAGCAAGAGAGCTGTTGGTGCTGTTGGGGATGTGTCACATCTGCCTGATATGGTTGTAGTTGACCTTGAGGATGTGTCACATCAGCTTTGGGAGCCACATCAATACCGGGTCGAGCCAACTGAAGAAGAAGCTCGTCTACAAACAGATGCTTCAGTGCTCGATTCCACCTTTCCAACGGCTAGAAATATGTCGGCTGAGTACTCTCTTTGGAGAGAGATGCGGCTGTCTAAGGGGGAAATCCTGTTGAAGTGGAAGGATTTCCTGACAGTCGAGCAAGCTGTCCTGGAGTGGGCCAAATCAGAGGATATTCTGGCACTCCTGCAACCTGACTTTGCAGCAAGAGTTCAAGAGCTCGATGGCTGCAGCGCTGCACAGGGAGCACAGGACAAGGGAAATGGCAAAGCTCTTGCAGAATCCGACTCTGCAGAGCTGCCAATGAAAGCAGCAGTGGAAGATGTGCAGGTCTTCCTAACCCCGGCTGTAGAGGCAGTAAGAAGGGGCGATGATGTCACATTTGCTCAGGAACTCTGCAGAGCTGCCAATGAAAGCAGCAGTGGAAGATGTGCAGGTCTTCCTAACCCCGGCTGCAGAGGCGGTAAGAAGGGGCGATGATGTCACATTTGCTCAGGAGCAAATCGACACCTTGGGAGTGGAGCAGGCTGAAGAAGCCATGCTGTATCTAGCGCTGCAACAGAGCCTGAAGGAAACCAGGATGCAGCACACTCCAAGAAGGATGCGGGGAGAAGGCAGTTCAAGTTCAAATCAGATGAACTCCCCTGCATACGAGCAAGTAGTTGAGGGCCTCTCCAACATTGTCACGCTGGATCGCTTGGAGGAGGAGGAAGCCCAACTACTGGATTATGGTGACTCTCCAGTGCGCGAAGATGAAGATGCTGCTCAAGCAGACTCTGAGGGGGAACCATCCACCATAATCAGGAATGTTATCTCAGACATCTCTGAGATTGCCGATGAAGCATCTACGGAGGGAGTTGCAGAGGCGGTACTCCCTGCACTGGACGCGACAGCAGTGCAGCCAGCAACCATCCTTCAACAGGAAGAAGGAGCTGCAGAAAAGAGCAGGGTGGAAGCTGAGATCCTAGCAGCAATAGAGGATACAATGCTGAATACTGTGATCGCTGCAGGAAGCCATGCAGAGCTGCAAGAACCGACTCTTGCAGTAGAGACTGTCGAAGCTGTTTCTGGACCGACCGAGGAGACGGGGTCCGTTGAGAAGACCTCAGTGGAGGATGTTGTTCTGACAACACTCCCTGAGTGTGAGAAGACCTCAGGTGGGGAAGCTGTTCAGACAGTACCCACTGAGGATGCTGGAGTTGAGGCCGAAGTATCCCCAGTGCAGCTAGAGACACCTCGTGAGGAGGTTGATGCTGCAGCCGCTGCTAGCTCTCAAGTACCTTCAAAGGTCACTGCAGCAAAGGATACTGTGGACGCCAATATGTCGGATGCCGAATTCGCAAGATGGATGAAGGAACAGAACATTGCTGTTCATGGGTCAAAATCTGGAGGAGCCGTTCCTGTTCCAGTCTTATCCAGCGAAGAGGAGACAGAAGAAGAAGAAGGAGATGAGCACCCATCCTCAAGCTCTACAAGCTCTCATACCAGCAAGGATGAGGATGAGGTTGCTGCTGAAGTACCGAGGCAGGATGCAGCACCAGTATGCCAAGAGGTGATCCCATTTGCTGCATCCACTGCTGCCTCAACAAGAAGGAATTCAGGGCTGACTCCTGATGAATCAATCAATAGAGTCGAGACCGCTGTTAGACATCTGCTGCATGCTCTTCAAGAGCATGAGTCTACTATGCGCAATAGTCTCAGGGTCAGTGCCCAATTCCATGCTGAAACCATGACGGGTTTCAAGAAGGACCTCGAAGTGCTGCCTGACATGATTAAGCATACTCTCAATGATCATTCGAACAGGCTGTACTACGATTGGGTTAGGATGGAGAAGGAGTTGAAGGTTGAAGCTGCTCTGACGCGCCAAGAGGTCAGGCAATGCAAGCTGCATGCTGAGACTGCCTCAACCAAACTCAACCATCACTCACAAGTCCTGGAAACACTTCTGGATCGTGTCTTCGATCAATCTCAGATAACCAGAAGTGTGGACGACAGGTTGGGGAATCTGGAGCTGATTGTAGGAGAGTTGAGGGACATCATGGTCCGAGCTTTCCCTCAGCATGTCGATGCTCCAGAGCCAGCCCCTGAATCGACCCGACGCCCGCGATCTAGGGCGGTCCCAACAGCCCCTGCTCAGCCCCCGGCTTTTGATGATGCCAAAAAGGAGGAAAGGTTTGAAGAGAAATACAGGAGCAAAGCGGCGGCTGAACCTGAAGAAGAGGAAGAAGATGATGACCAGCAATCTCTCAGCAGGAGGAGAAGGAGGTCTGGATCATCTGCTGCTGCTGATATCCCTTCTCCGAAGAGATGGAGAAGAGATGATGATGGAGCTGGTGGAGCCGGTGCAGCTGCTGGAAGAAGATCTGCTACAGGTTCTGCACACAGCAGAGCTGCAAGCAAGGATGCAGCACCGCCCAGCTATCATCATAAGAGAAGGGATGATAGCCAGCAGCAAGGCTCAAGGAAGAGGATGAGCGGGGATGAGTCTGAGAATCAAAGGCGCCAGTACGAAGAAGCTGCAGATCCTAACGCCTGGATTCAAAGACTCGGTGTAATTGGTGAAAGAAAAATATTCCCAAACAACTACTACCAATTCCCTCCTCAAGAGATCCCTCGCCTTGACACAGAGAACATCTCTGCTGAAGTGTCCGTGTTGATGGATCAAAGGCCTGAAGGAGAAAACATGGCTTGGAGATTCGACATCTTCAAAGAAGTCAGACTACCTTTTGATCGGAATCCAACATTTGAGGCGATCACCATTTTCAAACGATCAGAGTACCTCAGACACTTTAGAGATCTATGCAGGCAAGACAAATTCAGCAAGTATCATACCTGCAAGACTGCATTGAGAAGGTATGAACAGCTCGTTCGCGAAAGAGGCCTTGACATTCAACAGCTGTACATCGATAGAGTCAAGGAAAGGCTGATTGTACCATTCTGCGAGGACTTCTGGCTGAGATGGATTCAGATTCCTGTGATCAGACACAAGCTGGAAGAGTCCTACCAAGAGTCCATCAGGGACTGGTGGAAAGGATCAAGAGGAAGAGAAGGCCTTGAAAGGTTTGAAAGAAGAGCAGACGAATCTGCAAACAAAAGGTCTTCGTTTTACTAAGCTGTATTCATATACCCTCTTATGATCCTTGTTGTATTTTTGATGTTGTAAAATTTCTATCTCTTAAATGAAGAAATTTTTCTTTCTGCTCTGACCAAGTTCAATTCTTATGAACTCATGCATGCTGTTTGTGTTTTCCTGTTGAGTTTGTTGAAAGGAATAACATGATGCATCTCTGATGAATCCAGGATTAGATTTATTTATTCAAAGCTGTGCAAGCATGTAATCTGGATAAACCAAATGAGTTAAAGTAAAATGAAACTTCTTCATGAACGAAATATTGTAAAGGTTTTGTCATCATCAAAAAGGGGGAAATTGTTGGGATTTCATTGTTTAGATTTTGATGAGACAAACCAACCATGTAATAGGAAGTTTTGAGTACCCCATTTTCACATTGTTTAAGTGAATAAATAGACTAGAATTGAGTCTTGAGTCAAGGATTGAAATAGAGGTTAAAAGAGGATAAAGCTGCATCTAAGCTTTAAAGGAAGATATCGCTGCAAGAAGGCAGGATACAGCATCGCTGCATGAAGGCAGGATACAGCAAAGTAAGGAAGAATGGCGTGCAGCATCGCTGCATAAAAAGGATACAGGAGTACTGCTAGAACGAAGTTACAGCAGCACTGCCAGACGATACTGCAAGCAGGTCTAAAATACAGCAGCACTGAAAGTATATATCAGCTGCACAGAGACCAAGGATACAGCGCAGACTTACAGTACAGTTAAGTAAATACAGCGCCAACTACAAGACGAAGTATCCTGCAAATCCCAGGAAGGATAAATGCAGTACGAGGAACGGAGATCCAAGCAGGGACAAAAGAGCCGTTCAAGAAAAAGTCAAAGTAGCAGACACGGAGCCAATAAGAAGATGCCACATGGACTGACGCGCCGTAGAAAGCTGCGAGCCGCAACTGCCGCATTAAATGCTCCGAAAAGAAAGGTCAGTCGCATTAAATGCGAACCATACTTTGGCCAGGCTATTTCAAATTCAAAAGAGGGATGTCTCCTTCAACGGACATCTTCTCCTACAAGTATAAATAGAGGTCGAGGAGTACTGAAGCTGGTTACTGTTACTGAGATCTAATTTCCATACGCGAAAGTTTCGAGCTTACAAATTTAAAGTATTCAAGCTAACAGTTTCAGTCACTCAACCTATCGAAGTGAAGCAGAGTTCAAGCTGAAAGATTCCTTACGGATTCAGAAGCTCACTTCGAAGCACAAGTTGAAGAAAACCTTTTTTTTATCCTTTTAACCTTGTTGCTGTGTGCTTATGTTGTTTTAGTAGTATCAAGCAGTTGATAGGAGAGACCCTTGCTGTTTGTTTTAGTTGTCTAGTGTTAGGCAGCTTCCCTGTGTGGGAGTATAGAACCCTGTGTGGGTTAGCCTTTGAAGTTTGCAGTTGCTGTGTGTACGCTGGACTTCAGTAGGTGGTTTGCTTTGTAAAGTTGATAGATTGTTAGGAGAGTCCTGTAATTCAATCTTACTTAACAAAGTTCCTGCTCGAGGAGCAGTAAAATGGACGTAGAAGGATTACACCACCTTCGAACCACTATAAGCCATAAGTGTTTTTATCGCTTTATTTATCTGTGATTATTTTCTGCATATATCTATCTCTTCTCATCATAAAACGTTTGAAAGAAGCATTTTTGTATAAAACAGCCTTGTGTTTAAAAGTATATTTCCGCTGCGTACAAAACTCCAGGTTACAGCGTGCAGCACTGCATTCTAGCGCTGCAAGCAGTAACCATCTATCACTGCAAGCTCAAGTAACTTGCAGTGCAGAACGGTTGTTTTATAGATTCTGAAAAATCGACTAAGGTTCATTCACCCCCCCTTTGAACCTCAGACACCACTTGGGACCAATAAGTCTCTAGACTCTTCTTAATTATATAACCTTCTTTTGATGTTTAGAAGTCTCATTATGTTAGTGTTTAGATTTTTCTCCATTAGCAGTCTATATACTTCTACATATGTATTCAAAGACAACACAATAAAAAAGAAGAGTTTTCATTTGGTTTGAATACATTAGAGCACTCATGTCACTTTCATTGAAACTTTTCATTTTCCTTCATTTTTATTACGATCTTGGGCTAGTGAATTAATCTTATTATATAGTTAATTCACATGGTATCGGAGCCATAAGTATGACTCTATGTGTTATTTAAAGATCGGGAGAAGGTGAGTTGGATGTGTTGGAGGACTCGGGTTAGAGTTGCTAAATCAGTCCAACTACAAGGTGTGGAAGATATGCATTGAGCCGTATCTTATTGGAGAAGATCTATGGATGTTGTTAACGGAAACAACATAAGCACTCCAGAAAATACACCCGAAAATATTGAAGCAATAGGGAAATGGAGGCAAGTAAACACAAAAGCTAAATATGTCTTGAAGAGATTGATATCTCTTGGATTATTTGATCTTATAATAGGCTGTAAATCAACAAAAGAAATATGAGAGATTCTCAACAGATTGTTCAACAAACAGGACGAGGCTCGGTTATAAATATTGGAGAATGAGTTCACAAACACCACACAAGGTAACCTTTCAATTTCAGAATACTTTTTGAAAATTAAGAAGTCATGTTCTGAAATATCGCTACTTAATCCGGAAGAGGCGATAATATGAGTTGATGCAAAGACGTTATATAATTCGGGGACTACATCCAAAATATATTTCATACATAACATCAATACAAGGTGAAATCAACAACCATCTTTGGAGGAATTAAAAAATCTTTTATCCTTGCAAGAGATTTTGACAAAATAAATGACTGGTATCACCATTAAAGATAGAGAAGTAGCAACCTTGTTCACTTACAAGAAGAAGAATTTTTCAGCAAATTAGAAGAGAAATGAGCATCATCGCTTTCAGAATAAATGATCATCTTCTAGAAGTAATAAAAAATCCTTCAAATGTTATAAATGCGGCAGACCAGGGCACGAGAAGAAATTTTAGCGTACCAAGTTAAATCAAAGTAACTTGGTTGAACATGAAAACAAAGATAATCAAGACAACAACAAAGAAGATTGGATGAGATGCTTTGTCTCTGAGATGAAATCTTTTAATGCATTGCGTCAATAAATTTTTTGAATGATTGGATTTTGGTTTCTGCTTGTGGTCATCATGTGACAGGAGATGACACTAAATTAACTAAGTTTCATTAATATAAATATAATGAAGCCACTATTACAGTCGATAATACGGTGTATCCCGTAAAAAATGAAGGAGCAATCATCATCAATGGGAAACAATTCTCACATACTAAATAGCGTGTTTCATATTTCTAGAGTAAAGAAAAATCTCTTATCAGTTACTAATGTGGTGGATTCTAGAAACTATGTCTTATTTGGACCACAAGATCTGAAATTTTTTCGCAATATCAAGGAGCTTAAGGCTAATGTCATCCACATTGGTGAGAGAATCAATGATCTATTTGTTTTATCTACTTACTCTTCATATATAGATAAAATGAGTAGAAATGAAAATGCACATATTTGGCATGCTAGACTATGACATCTTAATTTTAATAAGTTAAAAAGTGATGGTGCAAAAGAATTTGGTTCATGGGTTACCTAATTTAAATGATTTTGGTGGCGAAAGTGTTTATGAAGGCTGTAAATATGGAAAAACTCATCTACTTCCATTCAAGAGATCTGTCTTAAGATGTAAAACTCTTCTCGAACTGTCACGCCCCATTTTCGAAATAAAATAAAATACAAAAATTTTAACATTTTGGGCGTCCAGTAATTTAAAACAAACTATAGCGGAAGGATAAAATCCATACAAACTGAATAATTTACATAAAAGTTTTAAACGATCAGAGACCGCAGTAAAAAAAAAAAAATATATATATATACAGGCCATCATACGTTTACAACTTTTTAAATAACTTTCATAGTTATTACAAAAATTATATATACTCGCATCTTTCTTCACATTCGGCTCCCAACATCCGAATCTATAAAAGAAAACACATAAAGGGGGTGAGCGTATACAATACACTTAGTGGGATCACGCTGTATAGGGTATCATTTCATAAAATATACCAAAATAATCACATTCCATTACATGACATATAATTTATTTAAAAATAACCATTCATCGCAATCACATGTAAACATATCACATTCATTTCCATCCTTACGGTTTTTAACAGTCTTGTAACATATGCGGTTCTCAGCCGCTATAAGAACATATTGCGGTTATTAACCGCCATAAAAACTTATTGCGGTTCTCAGCCGCCATGAAAACATATTCTTTACGGTTATTAACCGTCATAATACGGTGATCAGCCGTCATCTACGCCCCTAGCCGCCTTGCATACGCATGCACATGCACACATAATTTCATCACATTCACATAATAAAATTCACATAAAAGCACATCTTAATTGCACATACGAGAATATCAAATATTCCTCATCATATCATCACATTGCATATATATATTCAGCACATAAGCCCAACACGTTTCATATTGAATAAAATTCGTAATTTAAATACTTGAAAGGAAATATAAAATAACAACTTAGCACATTTTCCCCACCTAAAGAGCAGCTAAACAAAAGTTTTAGACTGCCAGACTATCTAAGGCGTAAAACCCGACGTATTGCCTACAAACATAAGGTTTCGACTTAGCCTTTACTCAAATTATGATCGATTTAAAATAAATTAATATTTTTAAACTAAACCCAAATTTTGGAATTTAATATAACTTATTTTGTAATTAAATGTAAAATTCATAATCTATATAGATCAACCTGAAATTAATAGTTCAGATTAAAATAGATATAAAATTAGGGATATTTATTCTTAATTTAGAAATTAATATTTAAATTGTAAATTAATTCAATTAGCATAATATTTTATAAGTTTATAATTTTTAGTCTCAAAAGCAATCTTGCAAAACATAGATTTAAATTATAATTCCAAATAAAATCTTTGGTTAAAATTTATAATAATAACGCAATAATAATTAATTCCCAACTCAAACTTACATTATAGTTTCTTAATTAATTTAATAAAATTTATAACTTTATACTTTATTTAATCATATAATTAGATACAAGTAACATTAATTTACATAATCCTTTTTATTATTTAATTAAACTCATCTCATAAATTTTATTAATTATAAGATGACATCTATAATTTCCATATACATTATTAAATAATAAAAATTAAAGTGTTATTTATCATAATTCTCACAAATTTTAATGACAATCTTATGATATCGCCATATTTTATAGAAGACCACTTCTTTTTATCCGAATTAAATGTCCGAATTTCATATATTAAATTCTAATAATCATATAATAACATTTATAATCTTAACATATTCTAAATCCAAGGTATCCATTCCATAATGCTAAAAGAGATGCATCATGTTATCAATTATCAAGGAAAACTATATAAATTTCAATAATTATCAAAGTTTCATTTATCATTATATAACAATTAGGGCCTTAAAACATGCATTATATACTTGGAGGGATAATCTATAATTTCTTAAAAGATAAGGATCCAAAATAAATTTCAGCATACTTAGACTTTGCAATATAACCCTTAACCTATATCAATTTTGCAAAAATAATACCCAGCCCCATATTCCTTTTCCCATGCAACCGCCGTCTCATCGCCTGCCCCAGCCTTCACTGCCGTCACCCCACTCGCCGCTGCCGGCGATTGGAAGTCGCCGGCGACCAACCCGACCGGAGAACACAACCCCACCCCCACCAACACAAACACACACCCACAAGGCATAACCTAAACACCTAAAGACGCCACTATTCAGCTGCTGTCACTGCTCCCCTGCCGGCGCCGGAGTTGCGCCGGCCACCCTCAACCTTTCCCCACCTAAAACCCAGCACCTCACACAACACCACAACTAGACACCAACAGCCACACACACCAGCAGAAACGCAGCCAAAACAGGGCATGTTTCAGCCCAACACAACCGCCGCTTCCAGCGGCGGTTCCCACCCCGACGCACCGGCACACACACACCTCGCCAGCTCCGACATGACATAGCGGCAAAGGCAGCGTTAGATAAGGCAGGGACAGCCTCCGACACAGCCGAGAGAGCTGGAGAAAGAAACATAGCAGCTTATTTGTTCAAGCTTCGAACCCGTACTTGCAATGAGCTCGAAGAGTCCTACTTCTTGCTCCGTTTACCTTGCTGGAAAGATGAAGATCGGTGGAGGAATACGGTGGTCAACGTGGCTGCAGGCTTGAGGGAAAGGAGAAGAGAAGGAAGGGCTCGGTTGCTTGTTGCAAAAATGGAAGAAGAGAAGGGAACAAGGGATACTTTATCCCATACCTTGCCCATGCTTATGCTTCTAGAAGAACTTGACCTATATCACACCTATAAACCTATACTAATATGTATCTTCATGCCATGCAACCTATGCTATGCAATTGTATCATAAATATATATATATATATATATATTCATACGTAATTGACTTAGGTTATATATAAAATAATTAGCATAATACTTATGTTATAACCAAGTCTTATGAATTATATATTTTAATATTATATAATCTAATATCATATATATAATATATATTACAAGTTCATATCATATAATTATATATATATACATTAAGGTAATATATATTATGTAGTTATATTTAAAAAAAAAATTTAGGTGCTACACGAACTCATTCACACAAATTTACTGGGTCCAACCTAAACTCCTTCGTATTTTGATTTTACTTACATGTTGCTTTTCATCGATAATTTCTCAAGATTCACATGGGTTTACTTCGTTAAAAATAAATGTAAAGTATTCTCTAAATTCCTTGAATTAAAGAAACATTGGAAGGAGAATTCGATGCAAAAATTAAGCGACTACGATTTGATAATGAGGGAGAAATTCCATCATCTAAATTTTTCTCATTTTTTCGTAACCATGACATTAAGAGAGAATTTTCTTGCTTTGAAACTCCGCAACAAAATGGAGTTGCAGAGAGAAAGATCAAACGTTTGATAGAGACTCGTAAAAGTTGGTTGCATGCAAAAAATTTGCTAAGAGCTTTATGGGCTATATCAATGAAGTGTGCTGTTGCATACATCATTAATCGAGTACCACTTAGTCCAACAAATTTACAGTCACCTTATGAACTACAATTTCGAAAGAAACCTAATGTGATGCATCTCAAGTAGTGAGTAAAAAATTGAGATATATCGCCGAAATATCACGATTTTTTGAAGTCCGATATAATAATGCTATGCAGTTTTTTTTTGTTAATATATCGGCGCTGTATAAATGTCGGCAATGCTTTGTAATATATATATATATTTTTTCCTTGTTGTATTCAATTATTATTTGACAATATAATTCAAGTTGAGCAATGTTTTTGTCACTGCCATTCCTAGCTATATTCAATTATAATTTATACAATAATTTTACTCACTGTATTCAACTATCCCTAACTATGTTTTTGTCACTGCCTTTTCCTAGCTATATAAATTGTATTGTACTCCATATTGTTTGACATTTTAGGTTATGAGAATTATTATTGAAGGTGTCATAATGAGGCATTGTCGGTGGAAAATTATTGTATGAGCAAATAGTAATAAAAAATTTATGTTATAAATATAACTTATGAAACCAATTTATTCACAACATCCAATCTTCCGCCGATTCGTAGTTTTTTTCTTGTTATCTTTCTCACTTATAAGCTCCAGTGACAAATATTTTTTACCATATAAATTACAATCAACTACTTCTTCACCGATATATCATGCCGATTCATTATTTAAAGGTTAGTTAATTTAACTACTTTGATAGGACAAATTGTCATAGATTTTGATGAGACAAAACATGTAATAGTTTAGATCTTAGCTATCTGGTCATGTTTCCATATGTAAAAATAGCTAAGGCAAGGATGCTGGAAAGTGAAGAAGTCTCTGCAAAGCAACCTGCGCCAAAGTCCCTGCTACCTGCATATCATCAAGTCGCTGCATCTAGTCAGTATCCAAGTATCGAAGGATGCTGGGAGGTATCTAAAGAATCTCAAGTCAAGATAGCTGACTCCTTCGATCAGAAAGGAAACTCCCAAATACATCAAACTCAGTGCACTCTGAATAGTCGGTAGAGACACTCCAATTCCAGCCAATCAGAGAACACCATTTGGAAAAGAAGTAAGGACAGAGTACAATAGACTGCAGAACAAGACCACGCAGAAAAAGGACAAGACAGGTGCAGACAGAAAGGAGGTGCTGCAGAACAGGTGTCAGAAGATAAATAAGAACCAATCAGAGCAAGACACCTCACCAGTGAAGAATTGTCTTTTCAACGGGCAGATTTCTCACTGATACCTATAAATAGAAGATTGAGTGCATCTGAGAAGACACGAATCTGAACTGAAATATCCTACGTGAAGCATATTATCAACAAGCTCAAAACCTTCAAGTCTCAATCTCTCAGTCTAAATCAGCAGCAAGCCAGCTACCTTGTGAATATCAGAAGTTCAAAGAGATTGCTGCACTCAATCATTGAAGATTTCTCTATCTTTATAAATAAACTGTTTAGGAGTCACTTAGGCAGAAGATAATTCTGCTAAGTTGTTATTCTTTCTGAAGAAGAGAAAGGATCCTGTGTGGGTCAAGAAACCTGTGTGGAGATCCTGTGTGGGTTGCTTAGTCGGTCACTGTGCAGCTACCTGTGTGGATAGAGCTGACAGTATTTGTGTAGAGTGAAGTTTGTATTAGTAGTGTCAATTGTAAATCAAACTTGCTTTAACAAAGTTTCTCCTTGAGAAGGAGTAGAGAGAACGTAGAGGGATTACTCCACCTTCGAACCTCTATAAGTTTGCTTGCTTGTGTTCTATTGTTGTATACATCTACCTGATCATTTTAGCATCCTGCATTAAAAATCAATCTTCGAAAATCACATTATTTCCGCTATGCATTTTTAACTCTGTTTAAGTCCTGAGGTCACTGCCCGAGCAGCAAGCTATCTAGCTACCTGCTCTTCAGAGACTTAACATTTTTGGAGAAAAGTTGAAAATTTGATAAGGTTAATTCACCCCCCCTCTTAACCTTATACCACTTTGGACTTACATACTTTATTCAATATTTATTAGTTAATTCTTTTATTAAGTTTTAAGAATTATGTTTTTTGTTACTCATGCAAGTAATATGTATTTAAATTTCGAGATAAACATTCCAGATTACTGGATTTGGAATTGCATTGTGTAATTGAATTGATTTTACTTTGTTTTTTGTATGAATATGGAAAAGAAAACAAAATTTTCTTTCTTCTGATTGTAAATCATTAAATTGTAGATTCTTACATGTGATTGCTCAAGTATAGACAATAGGTTAATAACAATTAATGTTAGAAAATAATATAAAGATTTACTATGGTATTAAGGAATTCAAGATTACTTACAAAATTGTAGAATTTTGAGAATATAATAATAATTGGGGTGCAACACAATGATTCTTGTTTTAGGTTGAAGCTTTGCCTGAAACTCGAAGAAATTATGGCAGATAATGAAATATAACTTGAAGATAATGAAATATAACTTGAACTAATCATTAAACTATAACAGATTATCCAGATAGAATTCGAAACCAAAAAACTAAGAGAAGTACATAGAAATATGGAGTGATATTAGTTAATTTTAAATTAAAAATATTTGGAGACATAAAAATATATTGTTTTTTATATTAATTTATAATTTCTGATTAATTGTCTATGGAAGAAACAGAGTGAATATTACTTCAATTTTACATCCATGCTAATATCATATTTTATTTTATATCGATGAACATCATAAACTATCATTATTTTTTTATGTAGAAACAACAAAATGTCCAAATATATTAATTATATATATATTAATGATATCATAAATATAAAATGAGTTACACTATTTAAAATAAAATATCGAAAATATGAAGAAAAACTAAGGTAAGCAAATGAGATACATGTGTAAAATACCAAAATAAACAAAATTTATTAATTAATATTCCAAAATTCATGAAAATAGACAAAGTCTCTTAACCTGGGGACCAATTAATGCAACAGCTACACTTAGTCCCATAAGTCTCTAGACTCTTCTCAATTATATAACTTTCTTTTGATGTCTAGAAGTCTCATTAAGTTAGTGTTTAGATTTTTCTCCATTAGCACTATATAACTCCTACGTATTTATTCAAAGACAACACAACAAAAAAAAAGTTCTCATTTCGTTTGAATACATCAAAGCACTTATTTCACTTTCATTGAAACTTTTCATTTTCCTTCATTTTTATTACAAACTTGGGCTAGTGAATTAATCTCACTATACAGTTAATTCACAATAATCTAGCTCGATCAATGTTTGACGAATGGAGAGAACATGTTTAGCAATTTGTGCTTAGTTGACAAACTGATTTGCAATTTTTTTTGTAATACAATTTCTTATTTGGATGCCTACTATTGAAATTGTTGAGTATTTGAGTATAAGTACACTTTCATTTTTTTATTTGTCTTTTTAAAATATTTTTAACTACGTGAAGTTGTTAGTAACAATATTCTTTAATTTATTACGATTCTTCATAGACAGCCTTAAAGTTCGATGAAACAATCTTTATCCAAGTTTTTACGCCCAATACGTACTAGGAATGATAAGGGTAGAAACAACTGAAGTACTCGTGAAGAAGAGGCTCTACTCACTACAATGAAAGAAATCATTACCGAAGGTTAAGAATGGATTCAAAACTTGCTACTTGTAGGCATTGTAAGCAATAATGGTAAAACACTTTCCTTCAACTGACATCAAGGCTACGCCATATATAAATTATAGGCTTCATGTGTGGAAAAAAAATTGGAGCAGTTTATTTTCAATATTGGAAAAGACTGGAATAGGTTACAATGGCAAGATCAAAATGATTGAGGCAAACGATGATGCATAGGTGGCTTATAATAAGGTATGCAACACTTTCGTTCATTTGTATTTTGATATATGTATACTTATCATTTGATTTTCATTATTCATATATTATACAAATTGTCATTCATTTGCATTTGTCAACTTTATTATCTAGATTGACCCAAATGCAAGATTGATGCGGTACAAAACTTGGTTATTTTATCCTGATTGGTGTGAGAGTTTTGGTAAAGATAAAACCAATGGTGTAGGAGTAAAAAACTTTGATGAGACTGCAAACCAAGAAGTTGATTATGGAAATCAAGATAATGATGATACTAAGCAATTTGATAGGATATTGGTTGAGTTAGATGATGAGACTGAAGCAATGTTTGTGTGTCAACCAAAAGTAAGTGCCATAAGAAAGACAATTTTTGGGAAAAAACGTAAATTTGTTGAACAAATTGATCATATGTATGAGATAATGAACAAGTTTTATGAGACTATCTCGTCAAGATTAGGAAAATTAGTCCAGAGGATTAGTTACTAGTTTGACTTGTCAAACATAAGGAGAAAATATATGCATTCATGGAGAAAATCGAAGGTTTAACACTGCAATAAAAACTCCGGGTGATAAAATTAATTGTATAGTCATCTGAGGACTTAGGTATCTTCTTCAGCTTACCTAATGCCGCAAAGAAGGAGTGGACAATGATAAAATTATGTAGGGATATATTGTTGGTCCCAAGTGGTTCAGAGGTTTAAAAGAGAGGGATGAATGAACCTCTATCGATTTTAGAAAATCTTTTGAAAAAGTTTAACTGAAAGTTCTTGAAACTTACAATAAAGCAAGCAATCCAGCTTATAGGTAACTTGGAGTTCTTTCAGCGAAAAATAAATTTTGACAGATGGTTTGTTTAAAATCTTTTTTTAAGTATGTTTTTTATAAAACCTTTTATATGCAGAATGGTAGGAATGGTAGTAAGAATAGACGTAGTAAGTAAGCAGATTTAAAACAATAAACACTTATGGTCTTATAGTGGTTTGAATGTGGTGTAATCCTTCTATGTCTACTCTACTACTTCTTCGAGCAGGAACTTCGTTAAATAAGTTTAATTTACAGGACTCGACCTAACAAACTATCAACCTAACAAGTTAACACCTACAGGAACTCAGCTTACACACAGTTGCTATAAGTTCCTAAGGCAGACCCACTTAGGATCTCTAACACTCACAATAAAGTAATTTCCTATTACTTTAGACAACTTAAACACTCAACAAGGACTAAATCCTGTCAACTGACGACACCTATTAAAATAACCTAAGCACACAATAAGGTAAAAATATATATGTTTCTTCAATTGGTGTAACGAAACAGCCTTTTATAACTTTGAAGTTTAGAATTTGATTTGACTGTTCATTGAGGTTGAGTGACTGAAACTGTATGTCTTTAAAATGCTTGAAAGTTTTGAGCAATTCTTGCTTGAGTTAGAATGTAGAAGTTTCAATAGTAATTCCAGTCGGCTCCTCCTTTATTTATAGATGTAGGAATATACTCGTTGAAAGAGACACACTCTCTCTTGAATTTGAATCTCCTTCATGTATGCATGACTTGCAGTAAATGATCTCTAGCTTTGTATTAAAATTTTCATGTCTTGTATTACGAATCATTAAATGCAGCTGTACCAGTTGCACATTTTTTGCAGGTTGTCTGGCTACGTGTCTATTGTAGGTTGACTCTGAACTCTACAACTTGTAGATTTTCTCTATTAACTCTATTTTGACCCTTTGAGAGGACTGATCCTCGTATAAGTCTTGATCTTCCTCGTACTACATCTTGGTTTTATGGTTATTTCTCTTTCCTTGTGTTTGTTATTTTTGTTTTGACAGTTTTGCAGGTTAGTTTTATGGGGGCATTTTCTCATTCAGTTCTCAATGGTTTGGAGTAAGATCAGTTGCTGCGGACTCTATATATAGTAGAGATCATTTCATTAGTTGATAGTTTTTCGCAATAAGCATTGTACAGAGGGTGAATCAGCTAAGAATTCAGTGCGATAGATAGTGTTTCCAGTGTTCTTATTTTTCTCTTTGATTTCCTTGTAAACTGTTGAATTGCAATTTGATTGATTGGTGAAAGGGTTCTCCAGTGGATGTAGGTATAGTGTAAGCCGAACCACTTTAAATCGTTATGTGTTGATCGTGATTTTATGTGTTGCTTTCGATTTATTCTTCTCATTCGAACTTAAGGTTCTTGATTGCATAGTTTTGTGATTAAGTTGAATTGGCACATTTCTTGATCTGGGTTTAACAATTGGCGCCGTCTGTGGGAAGAGATCAATCGAAAAATGGGATCAACAAGATTCAAAGTGGAGAAATTTGATGACAGAGGCGATTTTGGTTTATGGAGAGTTAAAATGAAAGCGATGTTGGTGCAACATGGTGCTGCAGCTGCGTTGCAGGGGTTGGAGGCATTTTCTGAAGCTATGAAAGCCGATCAGAAGGCCACGCTTATGGAAAAGACCCATAGCATGATAATTCTCAGTTTGGAGAACAAGGTTTTGCGTGAAGTAGCCAAAATTGAATCTACCAAAGGTGTTTGGGAGAAGCTTGAAAAATTGTATATGGTGAAGTCTCCAGCTAATTGATTATTCTTGAAGAAGAGGTTATATGCTTTCAAGATCTTGGATGATCGACCTCTGCTCCCTCAATTGGAGGAATTCAACAAGATCCTTGATGATCTTGAGAATATAGATGTCAAACTAGAAGAGGAAGATAAGGTTTTGATGCTGCTGAGTTCTCTTCCCAAAAGCCTTGAAAATTTCTATGATTTAATGTTATATGAAAGACAATACTCAATTACCTTAGAAGAAGTCATCACAATTTTGAAAACCAAAGAGTTTTCAAAGGATTCAGATCCTAAGGCTCAAGGTGGGGGGAAAGTTTGATTGCCAAAAACAAGATGCAAAAGAAGAACTTCAACAAGAATGGTGCTAAACCACCACTCAAGAAAGGAGTTCCATTGAGTCAAGAAGCAAAGAATGACATAGAAGGAACCTAATATCTCTTGGTATGCTTGACTCTCAAGGTTTAAAATTATCAGTTGAAGGTGGAGTTATGAAAGTCTTCAAAGGCTCTAGACTGGTTATGCAAGGTTCTAAGAAATATGATCTATATTACTTAGATAGAAGCACTCATGTTCGAGGTTCTTATTCAGCAAAGGAGATGGATAGAACTCTTATTTGGTACAGGAGATTGACACATATCAGTTTAAAGGGATTGCAAGAACTTCAGAAACAACAAGCTTTTGGCAAGGACAGAATCACTGATTTAGACTTACTGTGATCATTGGATCTTAAGAAACGCTAAGAGATTGAAGTTTTCGTCTGGCTCTCATACAACACAAGAGATTCTTGGCTATGTTCACTCAAACTTGTGGGGCCGGCTCAAACACAAACTAAGAGTAGAGGCAAGTATTTTCTATCTATTATTGATGACTATTCCAGGAAAGTTTGGGTGATCATTCTCAAGAGCAAGAATGAAGCTTTCCAAAGGTTTAAAGAATGGGTGATGGAAGTGGAAAATCAAATTGAGAAAAGGCTCAAGTACCTAAGGATAGATAATGGTTTAAAATTTGTGTCAAAGGAGTTCAATAACTTCAAAGAGAGAGGTATTTCCAGACACAAAACCACACCTTACACTCCTCTGCAAAATAGTTTAACAGAGAGAATGAATCAAACATTGCTAGAGAGAGTGAGATGTATGTTGTTGAGCTCAGGGTTAAACAAGAGTTTTTTAGGGAGAGGTAGTGACTACATCTGCATACTTGATAAATAGATCACCATCTCCAGCAATACATTTTAAAACTTCAGAGGAAATATGGAGTGGTAGGTTGGCTGATTATTCAAAGTTTAAGGTGTTTGGATGTTTGGCATTTGCTCACATCAAGCAAGGTAAACTAGAGCTAAGGGCATTGAGGTGTGTGTTTATTGGATATCCAACTGGTGTTAAAGGTTATAATCTATGGTGCTTAGAAGAAGGGAATTAAAAGTGTATTATATCAAGGGATGTGATCTTTGATGAATCATGTATGCCACTAAATAAAGAGAGGATAAGAGATCAATCAAACATACATGATGAGGGATTTGAGCTTGACGTGGAGCTTAAGTGTTCTGATTCAGATGATGGAGCTCAACAAGAAGAAACAAACACAGAAGATCAAGAGAAATCAGATCCAAGAGATCAATCTCTTGCAAATTATCAACTTCTCAAAGATAGATCAAGAAGGTTAGTAAAAGCTCCTACTAGATTTGATCAAACTAATTTTGTTTCATTTACTTTTCTTGTAGCTGAAGAGATAGAATTTCAAGAACCAAGGAATTATGCAGAGGCAATAGCTTGCAAAGAAAATGAGAGATGGAAATCTGCTATTCAAGATGAACTTAATTCACTGGAAAAAAATGAAACTTGGATAGTGGTTGATAAGCCAAAGCATCAAAAACTAGTAAGGTGTAAATGGATTTTCAAAAAGAAGATTGAAGCCTTTCAAAATGATAAGATCAGATTCAAAACAAGGCTTGTTGCTAGGGGTTTTACACAGAGAGAATGGGTGGATTACACTGAGATTTTCTCACCTGTTGTTAAGCACTGCTCCAACAGAATACTCCTCACCATTGTTGCTCAATTTGATTTGGAGTTACATCAAATGGATGTGACCACAACTTTTCTTCATGGAGAGTTAAAAGAGCAGATATATATGCAAATCCCAAAAGGTTTGAAGATATCAAATGCTGATCAGAAAGCATATCTGCTCAAGAAATCATTATATGGCTTGAAACAATCTTCAAAGCAATGGTATCTCAGGTTTGATGAATATATGAAAAGAATTGATTTCATTAAAAGTATGTATGATAATTGTGTTTATTTCAAGTTTGCGCTTAATACTTCATTCACTTATCTGTTATTATATGTTGATGATATGTTGATTACCACTAATTCTATGACTAACTTACATAAAATCAAGAGTTTGCTTAAATTTAAGTTTGAAATGAAGGACTTAGGTGAAGCTAAAAAGATCTTAGGGATGAATATCACAAGAGACAAAATAGAGAATGAAATATTTCTTGATCTGAGCTCTTATCTAAAGAAGGTTCTCATAAAATATCAGATGAATCAAAGTAAAGTAACCTCAGTTCCTATTGGCCAACATATTAAGCTTTCAAAGGATCAATGTCCCAAAACAAAGGAATAAGAGTACAAAATGAGAATGATTCCTTATGCTAATGCTATTGGGATATCATGTATGCAATGGTGTGTGTAGGCCAGATTTAGCTCATGCTATGAGCTTAGTTAGTAGATATATGGCTGATCCGGGGATAGCTCATTAGGAGGCTGTAAAGAACATATTGAGATATGTGAATAGATCAATTGATGTTGGATTGAAGTTCAGAAAAACTACAGATACAAGCTCACCAATTGTTGGATTTGTAGATGCGGATTATGCAGGTAACATAGACAGTAAAAAGTTATTAACAGGTTATATCTTTACTCTATTTGGAACTGCAATAAGTTGGAAATCGACTCAACAACCTGTGGTAGCACTCTCAACTACTAAAGCCGAGTTCATAGCCTTAACTGAAGCAATAAAATAGGCTTTGTGGCTCAAAGGAATTCTGTCTGAATTTGGAGTTGAACAAGAGTGTGTATCAGTTCACTATGACAACAATAGTGCTATATATCTATCAAAACACCAGGGCTATCATGAAAGAACAAAACACATAGATGTGAAGCTTTATTATGTCAGAGATATAGTGGAAAAGAAAGAGATCAAGGTCTGCAAAATTGCATCTGAGGAAAATCTCTCTGATGCACTAACAAAAGCTCTACCATTTGCAAAGTTTTATCAATGTAAAGAGCTTATTGGGCTGAAGGGGAAATCAGCTACT
Source organism: Scutellaria barbata (assembly GCA_028654395.1). NCBI lineage: Eukaryota > Viridiplantae > Streptophyta > Magnoliopsida > Lamiales > Lamiaceae > Scutellaria > Scutellaria barbata. Next base: position 11,958,615 of record CM053656.1, on the reverse strand, counting down.
GACATAACATGAAGGGATGCATACTGAGCAAATTAGCTTTATGCTATAAGGTGGAGATTTGTGAAGTATAGCATGCAAGCTACATTCATAAACTATCAATATACATGAAGAATCGAAGAGGAAATGAGAAAATTGATTTTGCCTAAGTATTGAAAAATCATGGGTCTTACTTATAAAACGTAATATCAAAACATACTTTCAAGTTTGGTTTTATTATTATTTCTCTTTCCTTGTGTTTGTTGTTTTTGTTTTGACAATTTTGCAGGTTAGTTTTACTAGGGTATTTTCTCATTCTGTTCTCAACGGTTTGGAGTGAGATCAGTTGCTGCGGACTCTATATATAGTAGAGATCATTTCATTAGTTGATAGTTTTTCATAATAAGCATTGTATAGAGAGTGAATCAGCTGAGAAGTCAGTACGATAGATAATGTTTCTAGTGTTCTTGTTTTTCTCTTTGATTTCCTTGTAAACTGTTGAATTGGGATTTGATTGATTAGTGAAAGGATTCTCCAGTGGATATAGGCATAGTGTAAGCCGAATCACTTTAAATCGTTGTGTGTTGATCGTGATTTTATATGTTGCTTTAGATTTATTCTTCTCATTCGAACTTAGGGTTCTTGATTGCATGGTTTTGTGATTAAGTTGAAATGGTGCATTTCTTGATCTGGGTTTAACATCTCTAAAACTTGCAGCATGCAGATTCTGGTCTTCTACAACCTAAGTTACTTCTCGCTGAAACTTAACTTACAGCGCTACTGTATTGTACTTCTTCTTCTTGCAGTTGTGCTATATTTTACCTTTGTTTCAACTGTGCTGTCTTGAACCATTCTTGCAGAGACTTCTACTCTTTCATTACTTACAGCACAACTTCTTATTTGAAGTCCTCCATTCTTTCGATTAAAACTAAGAACTCAAACCTAGTTTAAATTTCACTTAAACACTGTGAAAAATGAGGTACTCTAACTTTCTATTACAAAACTGTTTTGTCTCATCAAAATCTAAACATTGATATCCTAACATATATGAAGATCTTCCAAGTAGTATGACATTGTTAATTTTTTTTTTGGATTCCTAGATTACATTAGCTAGATTGATTTTTAAAATTATCTTTTGTTGGGTGATTATTAACAATATGAAAACATCTATAAATAAGAATTTGAACTTTATGGTGTTATACAAGATTTGTGCCTAAATTGTATTTTTTTAATGTTGAAATTATGAATATCAAAATGGCAAGGAATAGGATTTTAAGGTCGTATGTGAATACAATTTGAATTTCAGGATTAAGATATGAAATTAAGAATTGAAATTAGGGGTATTTTGTAAATACACACGATAACCAAAGGTCAAGAAATCCAAATCAAACATGTTATTATTATTAACACTATAATATCATCAATGATACAATAATCTAACCAAAATCTTAATACAGACCAAGATTATATATCATTTAGATGTACTGTAGCGTATTATATCAAGTCAAGCAAACACACCTTTAGAATTAGTTTGGTTCAAGTGATGAGTTTGTTAAAATTGTTTATTAGGTTGGGATTTTGTTGTCATTGAATTTTAAATTTGAATATTATATGATGTTGATTTGTTGGTTAAGGGTTGGGTTAAATTTTAGACTTTTGTGTGGATTGATAGTTTAATTAGGTATTGTGGTTGATAGTAATTTTTATATTTGTGAATTATGTACAATGTGAATTATGAAAAATGTAAAACTAATGAATTAAACTCCACAATATATAGAGTCTTCAGAAACTTGAATCATCTCAATCGATTAAGAAATGAGTGAGATATCTGCCCCGCAAAATCGCCTATCGAACTTGCAAAACAAAACCAAGAAAACCAAGAAAAGAGAAATAACTAACTTACCTAACTTGAAGTCATGTTTCCAAAATATGTTTTTATAAGTGAAAAACCGATTTCTCTTATACTTAGAAAAAACTAAGCTTTCCTATTTCCTGTCATTTTCTTTCTCATTTGCATGCATGTTGCTATGTTTTTGACATTAAGTTTCATGCTATATCTTAACAAATCTCCACCTTATAGCATGAAACTCAGTTGTTCAGAATCCTCTCTATCATGTTATATTAGTAGATGACATTCCTTTCAACCCAACAAGCTCTCTACACAGCTGACACTTTGCATATGGTAAGGACTTGGTTAAAGAATCAGATGGATTCTCTTCTGATGCAATCTTACACACTTTTACCTCGTCCTTTTCCATTATATCCCTGACATAGTACAGCCTCACATCTATGTGTTTGGTACGTTCATGATATCCTTGATGTTTAGACAAATGAATTGCACTTGAGTTATCACAATGTACTGAAACACACTATTGCTCAATGCCAAATTCAGAAAGAATTCCTTTAAGCCATAATGCTTCTTTGATTGTTTCTGTTAAAGTTATGAACTCAGCCTCAGTTGTTGAGAGAGCCACCACTGGTTGTTGAGTTGACTTCCAACTTATAGCTGTTCCAAATAAAATGAAGATATAGCCAATGACAGACTTCCTATTATCAACATTCCCAGCAGAATCAGCATCTACAAAACCAACTATAGGAGATCTTGTATCGGTGTTTTTCCTAAACTTCAACCCCATATCTACTGTACCATTTATATATCTTAGTACTTGCTTTACAGCCTCCCAATGAGCTATCCCTAGATCAGCCATATATCTACTAACTACACTCATAGCATGTGTCAAATCTGATCTACAACATACCATGGCATACGTAATACTTCCAACAACATTTGCATAAGGAATTGATCTCATTTTGCATACTTCTCCATTAGATGTAGGACCTTGATCCTTTGAGAGTTTGACATGCTGACCAATAGGTATTGAGATAGATTTACTTTGATTCATTTGATAAGAAGCACATTTTGCATATAAGTACTTAAATCAAGAAACACCTCACTCATTTGCCTATCTCTTGTAATGTTCATTCCCAAAATCCTTTTTGCCTCCCCTAAATCCTTCATTTCAAATTCAGATTTGAGCAATCCCTTGATCTTAAGCAGATTAGATTCAGAATTAGTGGCAATTAACATATCATCAACATACAATAATAGATAAGTAAATGATGTGTTAGAATCGAACTTAAAGTAAACACAATTATCATGCAAGCTTCTAATGAAGTTAATCTTTTTCATATATTCATCAAACTTGAGATACCATTGCCTAGGTGATTGCTTCAAGCCATACAAGGACTTCTTGAGTAAACAAGCTTTCTGATCTACATTAGCAACAGTCAAACCTTTAGGAACTTGCATGAATATTCTCTCCTTCAATTCTCCATGAAGAAAGACTGTGGTAACATCCATTTGATGTAATTCCAAGCCAAACTGAGCCACAATAGTAAGGAGTATCCTGATAGAGCAATGCTTAACCACTGGTGAATTTTTTTAACATAATCTACTCATTCTCTCTGTGTAAAATCCTTGGCAACAAACCTTGCCTTAAATATTATTTTATCATTTTTAAAGGCTTCAATATTCTTCTTAAAGATCCATTTACACCCTATTAATTTCTAATCCTTAGGCTTATTAACAATCAACCAAGTTCCATTCTTATCTAAAGACTTGAGTTCATCTTGAATTGCTAGCTTCTAGCATTCCTTTTCTCTGCAGGTTACAACATCTTCATAACTCTTTGGCTCATGAAACTCACTTCTTCAGCTGCAAGTAGGGTAAAAGAAACATAATTAGATTGATCAAATCTTATTGGAGCTTTTATCAGCCTTTTGAATCTATCTCTGACAAGTTGGTAGTTTGCAATAGAAGGATCTATTAGCTCTAAGCCTTCTTGATCCTCAGAGTTTGTTCATTTTTGCTGAACTTCATCATCTGAGCTAGGACACCTAGGCTCCACCTCAAGCTTGGATCCCTTATTCTGAGTACGAGACTGATCCCTTAATCTCTCTTTGTTCAGTGGCATGCAAGATTCATCAAAAACCACATCTCTAGATATCATGTATTTCTGATTTCTCTCTTCTATGCACCACCGCTTATAGCCTTTGATCCCAGCTGGATAGCCAATTAAAACACACTTTAATGCCCTAGGTTCTAGCTTTCCTTATTTAATGTGAGCATAGGCCAAACAACCAAACACTTTAAGCTTGCCATAATCAGCTAACTTGCCAGACCACATCTCTTCAGGTGTTTTGAAGTTGATGGCAGAAGATGGTGACCTGTTAACCAAGTAGGCAGCTATAGTTACAGTCTCTCCACAAAAACACTTGCTCAGACCTGAGCTTAGCAACATACACCTCACTATTTCCAGCAAGGTTTGTTTCATTCTCTCTGCCATGCCATTTTGTTGGGGAGTGTATGGTATGGTTTTATTTCTAGATATGTCCTTCTCTTTACAGAACTCAGTGAACTCCTTGGACACAAACTCTAGGCCATTATCAGTCCTTAAGCACTTAAGCCTCTTTCCAGTTTGGTTCTCCACTTCTATCACCCATTCCTTAAATCTCAGAAAAGTTTCATCCTTGCTTTTGAGAATAATCACCCACACCTTCCTTGAATGATCATCAATAATGGATAAGAAGTATTTACCCCCACTTTTAGTTTGAGTTTGAGATGGACCCCACAAGTCTGAATGTACATAGCCTAAAATCTTTGCAGTTGTATGTGAACCTGATGGGAACTTTAGCCTTTTAGATTTCCCTAAAACATAATAGTCACAGAATGACAACTCAGTAATCCTATCTTTGCCAAACACCTATGTTTCTGAAGTTCTTGAAGCCCTTTTAAACTGATATGGGCTAACCTTTTATGCCATATAAGAGTCTTGTCCACCTCTTGAACTGAGTGTGAACTTTCAATATCAGTGCATCCATTTAGATAATAGAGATCATGCTTCTAAGACCCTTGAAGAACCTACCTCCAGCCCTTGAAAACCTTCATGACTCCACCTTCAACTGAAACTTTAAGTCCTTGAGAGTCAAGCATGCCAAGTGATATTAGGTTTCTCCTTAATTCAGGTACAAACCTTACATTTGACAATATCTTGACTGATCCATCTTCCAGTTTCAAGGGAATTGTGCCTCTTCCCATCACCTTGCAAGTCTTGTTTCCAAGCATCACTCCACCTTCTTCATTCAGAGTTAGAACAATAAACCATTCCTTTTGTGGGCTCATATGGAATAAACAACCAGAGTCAAGAATCCACTCCTCATTGACTCATTTTGAAGTGACAACTAACACCTCTGCAGACTCATAATCTGAGTGAGAGCTAGAAGCATCAGTGGTGTGATTTGCTTGTCTTCCATTAGCACCATTCTTTTCTTGCTGCAATTTCTTGAATTTGAAACAATCCTTCTTGAAATGACCTTGTTTATGGCAATGGAAACATCTCTGGCCTTCTATATCATTTTTGGCTTCTTGGCTCAATGGAGGCCCTTTCTTAACTTGAGGTTTAAAACCTTTCTTGTTAAAGTTCTTCCTTTGTTGTGTATTCTTAGCCATTAGAATTTCCCCTCCACCTTGAGCCTTAGAATCAGAGTTCTTAGAGAGCTCCTTAGTTTTCAAAGTTGTATTAACTTCCTCTAAGATGATGGAGTGCTGTCTTCCATAAAGCATTGTATCACAAAAGTTCTCAAAGCTTTTGGGAAGTGAACTCAGCAACATTAAGGCTTTATCTTCCTCTTCAAGCTTGACATCTACATTTTCAAGATCATCATGAATCTTGTTGAAATCCTCAAGCTGCAGTAGAATAGGTCGATCATCCAAAACCTTGAATGCATATAACCTTTTCTTCAGGAACAATCGATTAGCCAATGACTTTACCATATACAATTGTTCAAGCATCTCCCAAACACTTTTGGCAGTCTCAATCTTGGCCACTTCTCGCAAAACCTTATTCTCTAAACTGAGAATAATCATACTATACACCTTTTCCATGAGAGTTGCTCTCTGATCAGCCTTCATGGCTTCTGGAAATGCAGCTACTCCCAGCAAGGCAGCTGCAGCTCCATATTGCACCAACATAACTTTCATTTTGACTCTCCAAAGACCAAAATCGCCTGTGCCATTAAACTTTTCCACGTCGAATCTAGTTGATCCCATCTTGTGACAGATATGTTCCCACAAACGGCGCCACTTGTCGCAATTTGATCACAACCGAAGTCAATCAACACAAGAATTCAACTAATACACAAGAACTCTAAACTTGAAAGTGAAGAAACAAATCAAGAATCAAAACACAGGGATTTTAAAGTTGTTCGGTCTAAGCCTACATCCACTACACTTTATTAGATGATCAGAGTATAACTTGCATGATTACAACAGAAAACAAAGAGAGAACAAAACACTTTAGAGCACTAGCAACTGCTATCACTTTCCAGCTCTCTATCTCTATGTACAATGCGAATTATGAAAAACGTAAAACTAATGAATTAAACTCCACAATATATAGTCTTCAGGAACTTGAATCATCTCAATCGGTTAAGAAATGAACGAGATATCTACCCCGAAAAACCGCCTATCGAACCTGCAAACAAAACCAAGAGAACCAAGAAAACCAAGAAAAGAGAAATAACTAACTTACCTAACTTGAAGTCGTGTTTCCAGAATAGTTTTTATAAGTGAAAAACCGATTTCTCCTATAATTAGAAAAAACTAAGCTTTCCTATTTCCTGTCATGTTCTTTCTCATTTGCATGCATGCTGCCATGCTTTTGACACTAAGTTTCATGCTATATCTTAACAATTACCCTCCATACCAAATTTATAATATTAAATCTATTTTTCTTCTTTCTTTAATTTGTGTTATAAAAAAAAGCTTTCTAAAAAGAACCCCAACATTTTCCTAATAAAGTTCCAAGTGTTAGTTGAATTTTGAGATTTTAAGTTTGATATTCATAAGACATAGGAATGAGATTCAAGTCCGAAAGTGTGAGGTTATTTTAGGAGTGTTTGCCTGAAGATTTATGCTCACATTTGTCCAAAGAATTGATGTCAAACTATGTCACCTATCTCGCCAAAATCGATGAATTTGAAAAGGTACATATCTGGAGTTTTAATTGGCATTATATGAATTTCATTTTGATATCTATGTTTTTTTTTAATGTTTGAGCAATTAAAATTCTGCAAATTTGGGTGGTAGTGTTTATTTAGTGTTGAGATGTTATGTATGAGAATTTTATTTTTCATATAAATCAAACATAACTTGAGTTATATTTGAAGAAAATTAGCTACTGAGAAATAAATTGTTTTTCCCTAAAGAGTTGGAAATTTGTTTGATTTATTTGGATTGAGATTTCACATTTTGCTTGAATAACAAATCAGATTATTGCTAGTCACATCAAACTGTCTTTGAGCAGATTGAATTGTAGTTAAATAATTTAGGGAAACTTTAAAAAATGCTGCCTACTTTCATGTATTAACGAGAGTTTATTTAATCGGACAAAGAACTGAAAATCGTAAATTGTGGTTTATGTGTGGTTCTAGTGGTGAGATCAACAAAAAAATTGATTATTATAGTTTTGGATAAATTAAATTTGTTTTCTTCAAACAAGAATAAATAATAGGGGAAGCTTATAGAATAACTAACATGTCTATCTTTCTTTTGCAAGTGTATATAATGAGTCGGTCTATACACATGTTGGTTCTTCTAGTTCGAACTAGAGTTACGATGCGCGGACAATGAGAATCTAGTGCATTGTGGATGTGGCATTAGACTTTTTGTGAAAACGTCTAATACCAAAATGAATCATTGTTGTTGGTTTATGCCATGTCCAATAAGAGGGGTACATATTTCCTTCAAATTTAATTAAATAATTATTAATGCAACTCCTTACCATATTTATGTTAATTTGATAATATTAATTTTTTGTAGAATGATATTATTTGAGGTATTTTTACATGGTTGGATCCACCACTAACCAGTCATGCCAAAGATGCTACCCTTGAATTGTTGGAAAAGATGGATCAGATTGCATCTGAAATTAAAAATGCAAGAGATGTGAGAAATAAATGCATAAGATTCTAGTTGTTTCTGTTATAGTTGTTTTTCTTTGCCTGATGCTATTATGTCTGACTCCAATTGTGCATGTCCTTCGCAAAATGTTGAATTACCTCCCATAAAAGGAGAACAAGTTGTACTTTTATCTATTATTTCATGTGTTGTTCTATACCTAAGTTTTGTATTATATTAGTTTTAGGTACATTATTTCCTAATGATATCATGTTTTATGTTTGGAAAAAATAAAATATCTCTTTAATTTGAGTTTTGTTATTTAACATCATGTAATATGCCGAAAGAAATAAAAGCTAATAAAATTAGATATCAACCAAAATAACTTGATTTTTTTCTAATAACCCAAATACCTATATTTGGTTATTGTATAGAGGTGTCACTATTTTAAAAAATAATATCACCAGCCTTTTATACGTCGAAAGAAATTTCCCTCTCTAAAGACCTGTATCAATGTCGATTCCAATGAATGCATGGTTAAGACTCATTCCCAATTAGAGAGAGAAGAAAATCCTCTAATTCCTCGTTAGTGTATCCAATAAGATATCAATTAAATTTTCATTGTCTTCATGTACTTACGTTTACCAAAATATTGCAAAATTAGTTTTGAATTAGCTTAAATGAGATATGCTCATCATAAAATGAAGGCTTAATTATAATTAAGGAAAATAAGATGTTTGTATCAAACATGTTTTTATGATTAAAGTATATTTTTGGTTATTTTCTATAATTGCGTAACAGTGGTGAATAATTGATAGAATTAGAGGACGATAAAAAAGAAGCAAGAGAGAGAAATTGGTACTATTTTCTTGTTTCATTTCTCTACCAGGAGCATTTCTTGTAACAACTCTTGAGGTCCAGCACTACAAAATATAATATCTAAAATTGAAGGGTTACATATGCAACAAACATAATACCTTTGGGGAATTAAAACAAATAACTAAACGTAAATAAGAAGATACTAGAATTAAACAGGTATATGCTTCAGATCTAAACATCTTCAATATTGCTCCACCATCAGATTAATCACACGTATCTCATACTTTCATTCAGACATAACTCATTATTGGTATGAGACCCAAACTCCATCTTCTCAAAGCAAACACCAAAAACCTTTGTCATTTCCTCTTCACTCACAAAACTCATCCCAAAATCTTTCATCACATTACCAATTTTCTGTTTTCCTTTAGTAATCCGAGTGCACATAACACATGTAAATTGAAATAGTCATTATAAATTACAAATTAATGAAATGGTATATTTGAAAAGTTTTGTTACATGGTTAATTTGCACTTATGACATATTTAAAATATTTAATGCATCAAGAATTAAATATACTGCTTCTCAAAATTACTATATATTTCCAATGTAACTTGCATTTGCAACATGAAATGATGTCTCAATGCACATCATTTGTCTTGCTGTTTTTTCTATTTTCTGATACCTTATTGTCTTCTAAAGGATTTTTTTTATCTCCATTTATAAAGTTGGGCATCATGTGAATATGTGGGAGTATGAAATAATTTGATTATGTGCCAGACTTTAGGATTCATCATACTATTTCCTGTCCTTACACTCCATCTCAGAACAGGAGAGCTAAGCGAAACCATAAATATATCATAGAAACAGGACTTGCAATGCTTTTTCATGTGCATGTTCCATCTCGATTTTGAATTAAAGCTTTTAGCAGTGTTGTTTACATTATTGATAGACTACTTACAAAGATTTTAAATGGCAAATGTCCTTTTGAAACACTATTCTCCATCTCTCCGAATTATGGTGTTTTTTATCCTTTTGGCTGTCGGGTTTTTCTCTGTCTTCGGGATTATGCAACTAATAAGTTTGAACCTCGCAGCTTGCCTTGTGTTTGTATAGGCTATAGCAATATTCATAAAGGGTTTCGGTGTCTCGATCCTGTCTCTTTCCGCACTTATATCACTACGCATGCAAAGTTTGATGAACATTGTTTTTTTTCCCACAAATACAAGTAGGCTTTCTCAATTGACTCCTACTATTTTTGAGTACATTGACCCTTTATCTCTTGTCTTGCCGGCCTTGCCATCCTCTGTTGACTTGTCGTCTCCAAGCCACCCACTCCACCATGTACCTTGTGTGAAATATCTTCTGCTCATTTGGCATCTCCAGTTCTCAAACAACCCATAGAGATTCGACCCACGATTGTTTGTCCATCTTATGAGCTGCCACCCGAGGTCTTACCAGATCCGCCACAATGCCTCACATCCCATGGTTTCTCGAGCTAATGCTAGTATATTCAAACCTAAGCATCTTACTTATTATGCTCGTACTGCTTTATTTACATCTTTTATCACAACTCATGAGGAAAGAGTTTCAAATCAGCTGCTAAGCATCCAGAGTGGTTAGCTGCTATGGATAAAGAGTTATCTGCTCTTCACTCGAATAATGTCCGAGTCTTGTGCCTCGTCAACTCGATACTAATGTAGTTGGATCAAAATGGGTTTTTAGGATTAAGTATTTGGCTGATGGTTCCTTTAATCGTCATAAAGGCAGACTTGTGGCTCAGGATTTCACTCAACTGCCTAGTTTTGATTATTCTCATACTTTCAACCCAATTGTTCGGGGATCCACAATTCGGGTTGTTCTATCTCTGGTTGTATTGCATGATTGGCCCCTCCATCAACTAGATGTTAAGAATGTTTTTCTTAATGATATCCTTCCAAATGATTTTTTATATGGATCAACCTTCTGGTTATGCAAATTCTAAGATCCCAAATCACGTCTGCCGTCCGAAGAAAGCTCGTTATGGGCTCAAACAGGCTCTTAGGGCTTGGTTTCAACGGCCAAGTGATTTTCTTCTCAAAATTGGTTTCACTTGCAGTCGTTGTGATTCTTTCTTATTTATCTATATTCATGACAAGTTTGTTCTTTATCTACTTATCTATGTTGAAGATTTTATTCTCATAGGTAGTACTCTGGAGTTAATAACTTATTTTATCTCTCGTTTGTGCCAAGAATTTGCTATCAAAGATTTGGGTCAACTTAGCTATTTTCTAGGGTTTGAGGTTACATATACCTCAAACGATTTATTTCTCAATCAAGTCAAGTATGCTCGTGACATTCTATAAAGAGCTAATCTTGAAGATGCTAAGCCTGTTTCTGCTTCATTGGCGGTTGGATTTCAGTTGCAATCGACTGACACTCTCTTTAATGATCTGACTTTATATTGTTTGTTGGTTGGAACTTTGCAGTATCTAACCATCACCCGTCTTGATCTTTCATTTGTTGTAAACATATTGAGTCAATTTCTTCAACAACCAACTATTGATCATTTTCAATTGTCAAACACATTCTTCGATATGTGAAATGGACTACCTCGTTTGGCCTCACCTTTTCACGTGGTTCTTTCCCTTTCTTGGTTATTCTAATGCTGACTGGGCTCAATGTCTTGAGACATGTAGGTCTACATGTGGTTATTCTATCTTTCTTGGTGATAATCTGGTTTAATGGAGTGCTAAGAAGCAACCAGTTATTCCCAATCCAACTATGAATCAAAATATGGGGTCTTTGTCAATACTACTTCAAAGGTTCTCATCGATGAACTTGCTTCAGGAATTACGTGTTCAAAACTCGGATCTGCCAATTCTTTATTGTGACAACAACAATGTGGTGTTCTTAATTCAAAATCCCGCTGCTCATATACGAGCTAAGCATATAGACATTGATTATCATTTTGTTCTTGAACTCGTTTCCTCCAGTCGCCTATCCACTGTTCATGTTCCCACAGATTTACAATTAACGAATATCTTCACTAAGGGTCTTGTCCTTCTTTTGAGTTCTTCAGATCCAAGCTATGAGTTGGGCCTCATCTCACATCTAGCTTAAGGGGATGATAGCATAACATAAATCACGAATATCTTATTGCTTGATTTATGGGATTTAACTTTCGATTATTCCTTAAAGAAAAAGATTGTATATATCTTCCTTATATATAGATTTTAAAGTTGTATATAACTCACATATAGTAAAACCTCTGTAAATTAATATTGTTGGTGTTAGGATGTATACTATAAGCCTAGCTTTTGTATGAACATCTATTTATGATATGAGAATCTTTTATGGTCAAATGTTTGCATTTTATATATTTGTTATATATATATGTTATTGCAATTGTCCAATTAATTTATATTGTAGATAACATGGTGTGTGGTGCCACACAGAAGATCATGTTATCAGTTCCTTATAAATTATAAATGGTAGCTCACAGCCGAGATAATTTTGGACAAATTATCGGAATGGTTGTAGTGTAATTTGGTATTAATTTGTCTTGATTATAAAATTACACTAGTACATTTTGTATGTATTGAGCAGGACCAATTGAGGTTGTTTTATTTGTACTGACTACATAAATAAAACAAGACCTCTGTTATTATGGATGTGCGTCCTCTTAATCATTGTATGATAACGGGCATGTATACTCGATATATGTTTTTTTAATTTACCAATGGGTGAGATTTATTTATTAAATCAATAAGCTCAGTAAATTGGGATACAGTGTTGTTTATATGGTGTGCTGTTGATTATATAATGAAACCGTGTCCTAATTATTTAGGATGATGATGTCCCCTTGAGGAACTCATAAGGATTATCATGTAAACCCTGCAGGTGGATTTATTCCGGCATGATAATAAGGTTGAGTGATACTACTCTTGGATTAAATATTAATTAATTGAATTGTCAGTAATTCATTTAATTAATGGACATTCGATATCTTAAACATGGGGAGATAAACGCGCATATAATAAATAGGAGCCATATCTAATATGGATAAGGGACGGTAGTTCAATAATATCTTTTTAGTGGATTAAGATATTATTTGATAGGCTTGAGAAGTATATTCAGATCGAATTAAGGACTCCTAAGCCTATCAGGAGACCGATTCCTAATCCTCCTCAAGGTCCCTGTTGTAGCCTATAAATAAGCCTCAAGTCAACCGTTTCTAGAGTGATAGACACAGAAAAATCTGATATATGATCTAGAGAAGAACGGTTGAGAGTCTCGATAGCTCGTTGCCCACACAACGTTCGAGATAAGGCGAGGAATACAGCAGAAGATCGTGAGGTTCAGGCTTCATTGATTCCTCGATCTACAGTTCTGACCTTAGAACTAATTTTGGTGCAAAAGGTATGATTCGTTTTCCGCTGCGCGTTAATCATATTTGCATGGACCCGGATTCGGATAATCGAATAGGGTCGGCGATCCGGCGGTTCCTACAGTTGGGACCAGAAAATTTTATTAATTTAGATAGATTTTATATAATCTATAAATTAATAATTTATTAATTTAGAGAGGTTTTAACGTATATACATAACTAACCTTAAAAATTTTGGGGTTGTATAATTCACTTACAATGTACATTAGTTATTGATGACAAATAAATTAAAATACAGGTTTTAATGACCATTTAAAGAACGTATACTCACATAATCATGTTAATTGGGAGATTTAAAGATGAGATCAATGCAAATTTGAAATTCAACAAAAAACAAGTAACAGTAGACTCATATTTTACTAAATTATCTTAGAATGTTCAAGTGGATAACATATATATACAGTAAAACCTCCATAAAATAATACTTGATAAATTAATAAGCTTGATAAAACTAATAATTTGTCCGTTCCAAACTTGTGATCAGTTCAAATTTGGACACCAATCAATTAAATAATAAGATAATATTTTTTTTGAAAATTCTAGTGTATATTTAAGGTTCCGACGAAATTATAAATTAATAATTATTAAAAAATTCCCAAATATATATATATATATATATATATATTATTAAGTGCTTCATTAAAATAGGTCAAATCTGAAGGGCAGTGCCTGCATTTATCCCTAATTTTTAAGAATTTTTTTTTTTTTTTAAATTTCTTGGACTTCAGATCTATAAATCTTTTATTTTTTTTAAATTCCTGATTAGTATATAATTTTTGTATGTGAGTTGTGAGAAGAAAGTTTGGAATTTTGAAGAAGATGCAGATGAGTGTAATGGACATGGGGGAGTGATTTTATGGGTGTGTTTAGAAATTTTATTAGTAAAGGCATTTACATCTTTTGATAAATATTTATTTTTCAATTATTTTAAATGAGATGTGTTTAGGAATGAGTGGGTGTATAGGCCCACTTTCGAGTGGTGCTGCTACTATAAGCGAAGATCAAATCTACGATCTGATCTGATAGATTGCTGTTCAAAATGAACTCACATCTCTCTCTAACTCACGTTTTTCCTTTATTGTATGCCTTGTTGATATACGCAGAAGAAGAAAGCAGCAGGTTTCAAAAAGATGACACAGGTGATTTTCTGTCTATTTTTCATCTAACTCTTATCTGCTTGTATTAAAAAAATATGAAATCAATGTTTTTAATGTACAATGCTGAATGGAAAATTCATAAAAAAATTGAACTACACAAGGGACAAGACATAAGTGATAGAAGGTGTACAATTACTTGGCAGCTTTTAGGTCCTTCTGCACTTGATCATAAGCACACATCAAAGAAGCTCGCACATTCGATATGTCCACTAGTGTTTCTAGAGCTGTCAAAATTTAACAAGATATCAGTAAACGAGTCAAGTCTGCATTGTGTGGACGATCTTTGGAAAAGGATGCAGGCGTACCTGTCTCAAATGATAGTTGAGTTGCATGAAGCTTAGGAGAGACCAACGTTCCAAACACGGAGAGTGATCTAGATCTTGCTTTCTGAACCTGTCAAAATAGCTTCAAGGTTTCATTAAAATGATTCTTGATGCATAGTTCTACTTAAACATAAGTACCAATACTGGACTGTGACTACTAATGCAAATCCTATATGGAAAAAATAATTTTATGCCACGGTGGATGGATTTGAAAGAATTCTAAACTAGTCAACTTTATTTGGTCAGAAACATGCCAGACGAGGAAAGACTAATGCACTATACAATTCAAACGATTTTGACTTGTCGAGGACAAGTGAGTGTTTCAAGAATACAAAGTGGAGGTAGTTGCTCACCTGATTATCAGCGAAAACTGGAGATTCACCACCGTCTGCTCTTCTCGCTTGAACTTCTTTACAATTTCAAAACAAAAAAATCAAATCAATTATTGAGTGTTGAGAATGGTGAAAATCGAACAATGGGAACCAGCAAAAGCAGTAAAATCCCATACTAATTTCTCTATAAATCATTCCCTTGACCCACCGAATGCTCTCTCCATTTCAAAATAACTATCGCTTCAGAAATAAAATTCATTTCACTTTACCTATGGCTTTTTGATTACCAATAAGAGTTAATAATTTTTTTCCCAATTTTGCCTCTTTTTTTTGTACTAGACTTTTAACTAGTGTTATGCATTAATTATGCATATTAAATACTAGGTAATTTAGAATTTGTCTACAAATAATTATACCTATTAGACGCAGTTACATACAAAAAAAGGAGTGTACTAGATATCGTGGCAAGAATTGAAGATTAACACAATTTCAAAATCGTAAAACTGCTCCAAGGAAAATACAAATATTGTTCGACAGGTGTTAAGCCACTAACATGTTTGACTAAGGAAAAAATAGCAACATGTTTCCAATTTAGAAGGTAAAAGGAAAATGCATAATGGACTTTTGAGATGTACCTTGATGCTGACCTCGAGGGCTATGAGACTTGTTTTGTGAAAATTCATCCTCCTCGGATTTGGCTTCCTCAGAACACTTTTCAGGATCCTTAGATGACGCCCATTTGCACAATGTGAAGCGTGGTAACTCTATATTGGTATCATCTGTAAACATAATCATGAAATCCTTTACAAACACAGCGAAATTGAAGTACATGTTTTATGTTAGTTTTGGCATGGGATAAAAAGGGTACTATGCGTGATTTCAGTTTACGTCGAAGGGACTAAGGACTAGGCTTCAAGTTATTTCCAAAACGTTGTAAAATGAGATGTTGACTATTGCATTGACGTACCATTTTCTACTTGCAATGTTGTTGAAGCATGGTGAGGCCTGAGGTTAAACAAGGAGCTGTTGACACGAGAAGTACCCATTGAATGTCGAGCACTAGCTAACTCTAGCCATCCCTGCAAATGGATGAAAAGAGCTAATTAATCTTTAATTTCTCATTAATTCCTTCTCATACTTATATATGAATAATGTTGAAACTGCAACCTCCACAACCCTAAGTTTTTTGCACAAAATCAAACGGTGATATTCAATATTATAGCAACAAAAACTGATAATCACAGAATCAGTATTTGCTTGAATAAATACAAAAATTGGATCAACAAATCCATAAAAACGAGATCATATTTACCTGGCGAATAGCTGATGATAAGGAATCCATAAGGATTAGATAACTATCCATGGAATCCATGAAATTCAAAATATGCTCGTCACTTTCCACAACCTCATTACTTGATTCAATCTCATTTCCAGAGCTCTGCATTCCTCGGGAGAAAATTGTATCTTGAATTTGTGGAGTTTGTGCCTGCGTATGGCAGAAGATCAACTAAATTTCGAACTATAAACGCTTGTTGAAATTGAGCACTATTTTATTCACAAAGGCACCCCCTTAAAATTTATTCTACAACTTACGAGATCTTCGTCGTTCTTCTCATCCTTCCTTTTCGAGTATTCAGCAGGAACCGTAACAGACGACTGGTCTCCGGCAGCTCCGCCACTCCCGCCGCTGCCGCTGTTCGGTTCCGCTGCCATATGAAAAACTTTGAGAGATTACTAGGACCGAACAACTGAAAATCGAATTGAAATGCAAAATTTGGAGTAAATTAAGCACAAAACTTCAGAAATTATGGAGCGATGTATATGCTTGAGCCCCAGAAAATAAAATTGTAGAATGATGGAAAGAAACAGAGCAGAAATAAAGAGAGGAGTTTTCCTTTTCCCAAACAAGCTCTCCACTTGGTTTAAAAAAAAAGGTGTTTGACTACTTCAATTATGAGAAACAATATTGGGCTTTCTAGAAGGCCGATACATCTAATATGGCCCAATAATTTCCTACAAATAGCATAGATATGATTTAGGAGGTATGCAATAGTGTTATTATCATATGCTCGAATTTTACTAATTTTCTTTTGTTAAATCAAAAACGAATAGATTAATTTTAAAACTTGCATGATATTTTCTAATAAATATAATTTAGTGAGATCAAAATTTATTATCTACAATTCAGAATCCATTTATGAATTTTGTATCGATATATTTTACAAAATTAGATACATAAAACGATTTTACAAGATTTATATTTTAAAGAGTCATAATATAATTAATTGGAATATTATATATATGTTAAAGTGATAACATATTGCTTCATACTAAAATAATAAAATGCATCGTGCCACTACATGAATGGTTTAGGTAAATTAATTTAACCTTCTGAATTATTTTAAGCGAATTTGATCATTTATTTTTATTATAAAATGTACAAAATGCAGATATTGCATTTTGAACTTGTTCGCATTTCTAACTTTGATTTAACCATTCACCACAAACTTAACTAGGCACATCTAATATTTTCAATCGGAATATAAGTTATATTGAATTGCATTTTCATCATTTAATTAAATGATTAAGTCATTTTATTGATATATTGATGACATCATAAATGTTAATTTTTATAAGAATATAATTATAAAATTTATTAGAAAAAAAAAAAACTTAAAATTCGACCAAGGGGGCGGGGATGGGTATGTCCCTCCCCCCGGTTGCCAAGCCTAACATTCCCTTAAACCCGCTACCTTTTGATTATTTTATCATTTATCTAAATCATGTAAGGGTATACGTTAGTTTGGTAGTCAAATTGAATCGAAAAATAAAATATTAATTTTTTAAAAATGAAAAAATTGAAAAAGGTATAAAATCAACCATAATCTGGTTTGGTTCGGTTTGTAATTCCGTTGAGCCGAATTTCCGGATTGAGATTTTTGGGCAATAAATTTTTTTGGGATTATGAAGAACTGAAGGTTGATAAGATTTTATTTTCTAAATATGTCTCCATCTTTGAGGGCAATGACAGAGACACACTTGGGCAATTTTTCTATGAATTACCTAAAATGTCCTTGATATTTTTTAAAATTAAAAAAAAAAACCATAACTATACAAAATATCTTATTTTTCACATTTTTAAATTAACTCTTTTCAACTTTCACTCACTTTTTTCATCAAATTGAGCATTTTCTTTCATAGTTATTATAGCTATGATAAAAGTCCAACAAAATTAAAGTAAATCAATAACTATCGATGGATGGTGGTGGATGGAGCCACATGGGGACATGGGGTATAGCTAAAGCCCCAAATACTTTGAAAATTTTATATATAATAAACTATGCAAGAATGTAATATTATTTGGATGTTATACAATTGGTTTGACAGCCTTGTAAGACATTAGCACTCTTATCCCTATTGCTACATATAATTAGTTAATATTAGTATTTGTTCCGTGTGTTGCATCAACTATCATATTTGTAGTTGTCTTATAACTATTATATATCAAAAATCTGTTTATAATTTTTTTCAAGTAATTTAAAAAAATTAATTTTTTTGATTTGTAAGTATATTTATTGTCATCTTATATCGTATTTGTAAATTCTTAAAATATAATTTTTACTTTGAATGAATTTAACTCAAATATTTTAGTTTACTATTATCTTGGAAACTACTACATATCAATTCAAAAGTATTCATACACACCAAAATTTAAATATTTTCATTTTGTTATTTTGCTTTTATATATGCAATGTAAATAACAAATAAAAATCATAAAAATGATAAATTTGATATGTCATGTATTGATTTTTTTTTTTAAATGTATATGTTTGAATTTGAAACTATGATTTGTTTTAAAAAAAATTATCACCCTCAACCCCCTTAAAAATTACAAATACAAAACAAAATTGATAATAAGCAAAACTACAAATAAAAATGATAAATTTGATACATCATGTATTAAAAATGAATTTTAAACCCTCCAACTTATAAAATTACAATTAGTAAGAATAAATTTGATACATCATGCATTTATTAAAAATAATTTTTTAAATGAAGTTAATTTAAAAATATGACTTTGTATTTAGAAAAAAAAAAAAACACTTCTACATAGCTCTCTCCCCTAAAAAATTTCATAAATATTATGTTTTTCAATTTAAAATTAAATAATGAATATGAAATTTTAACTTATATTAATTAGTATTAAATAATTAAATTAAATAACAAGTAAAATTGGCCATGAAAAAATAGATGCAATTAAATGCACAAAGAGTCTACCAAAGATAGAAATGTTTGGATGAGAAAACTGAGCTTTCTATTTAGGTTATGATCGTGTTGTTACACATGTTAAGTAACATTAACATATAAAATCAGAAAATTACAAATGTTATTATACTTAAATATTCTTATAATTTGTGTTCTACATATAATCTAGTTTAACATTTACGACAATATAATTTGATTAATATGTTATTTAATTATATATGTTGCATTTGTAAATAACATTAATAATTTTTTTTATTATATTGAAAAAAATTAATTTAGTTGTCTACAATATTATTCAAACCACTCATCATTCTTCAGTTTTAATTATCGTAAAAAAATTAAATATTAAAGTTTAAAAAGATCCTCAAATTTTCTATTCCATTATATGATAAAAAAATATCAGAATAAAAAATTTTCCAAATAATTTTCATTGTTTATTAAAAAGTTATTCAATTTCATTAATATATAGTTTTAGAAGTTTCATTATAGATCACCCCACCTCACCTTTATCTTAATATTATTTTTTCTCTAATTTTTTAGAATGAAAATAAATATATAATATATTAATAACTTTGAGGATTTTGTGATTTTACCACATATGTCTGAACGGTTATAATAATAATAATAATAACAATAATAATAATAATAATAATAATAATATACGATATTATCATAGTTGTTGTTATTATTCTTATTTAGTTTACTTATTTTAGTTGGTTTCTTAAAAAAAAAATTAACTTTTTAAATCACATATGAATTCACTTTACTGAAAAACTCATATATATCTATTAAAATTTTGAATATTTTTACAGATATTTAATATATTATAGATCAACATTAATAATATAAAAAATAATGAATTTTTTTATATAATATAGTGATAGAAATATATAGTTTATTTTATTATATCGTTAAATATGTTAATAATAATTGCTAAATTGTATATGCTTAAACAAAGAATTTAATTGTAATCTTCAAGCTCTTAATTAATAGCAATTATTATATACGTTCATTCTTAGTATATTAATTAAATCGATTGCATGAGTAATCTATCTAATATTTTTCATATATATAATTGATGATAATTAAAAAATAACATTTAAAGTTTAGGAGGGAAAACTTTTATTTCTAAAGTAACAAGTGACACAATGACGATGAGCACATTAATATGTGTTCACGATTGATGTGTTAAAAATTTAGAATATTTATTAATTTCACTTTCCATAAGGAGATGAAATCATTATATAAAAATAGATATATAATTAAACCTAACTTAAAATTTTCAATTGATTTGTTGATTTGGACATTATCAGTTCGACATTGGAATTTCGATTAGTTTTAGATAACATAGATGGATATCTCATTTGCGATGAGTATCATGAAAACACTGTTTCGCAACCAAATGAGTGATGAATGGATGAATGTCAATTATCTTAAAAATGATATATTCGAGCATGTCATTAATGAAGTTATCATTCATAAGTTTCAAAATGTAGTGAACCATAGGGGTTAATTGTAAATGTAAACTGGTTTTTTTTAAATCATTTGTAAGTTACAATTTGTATAAAAATTTAAATTTTTATATATTACTTTTAATTGTGCCTATCACTTTGGAAAATTTCTGCGTCCGCCACTATTTGAGGATATTATATCTTGTAATGCAAACTCCAGAATTATGGATTGAATCACCAAGAACAACAGAACAATGACAGCACAGATGCAGCTCACAAATTGAACTCAAACAGAATTTAGACGCAAGAATCGCACAAAGATTTATAGTGGTTCAGTCATTAATGACCTACATCCACTCTCGAGCAAGAACCAATCTATTTCACTCAGTAATGAAGAAGAATTGATCGAATTACAACAACAACGCAATTTAGGGTTTCTCTATCGAACCAGAACTCTAATCTCTCTATGATCACTATCTAAGCTTCATGATTTTCTCTAATTGATTACATCTGAGTAGATCCCATTATATAGGGAATAAAAGCCCTAAACTAATTACAAGAATCGATTACAAATTGACTGCCAATTTTCCAACTGAAACGTGCGTGCCCTAACCCCCAATCTCAAGAACCCTAACTAACTAACTGATTTTGTCCGATTCGGAACTTCTGTACCAAGCTCCGATTTTTGTCTTTAACCCCCGATTCCCCAGCCAACTAACCCGGTTCCACGATCAGGGAATTTTTCCCAGTTAAATCAACATCAAATCTCCACCTTCACTGGAAAAAACTTAATGATTCCTGCTCAAGCTCAGCTTCACAAAACCCTAGCCTTCACTTGCAGCTGATCAGACTAACCAGCCTTTTGCAGTAATCAAACTTTGCGCCAGGTAGAATCTTTGTCAACATATCCGAATGATTATCATCTGTATGAACCTTACTTACCTCCACCTCACCTTTTTCAATAAGATCTCTCACAAAGTGAAACTTCACATCTATATGTTTACATCGATTGTGGAAAGTCTGATGTTTAGAGAGATGTAATGCGCTTTGATTATCACAGAAAATCGTTACCTTCTTTTGTCTCAGATTTAATTCATGCAAGATACACTTGAACCACACTACTTCCTTGATAGCTTCTGCCATAGTCAAGAACTCAGCCTCCATAGTAGATAATGCCACCACACTTTGCTGTATTGCTTTCCAACAGATAGCTGATCCAAATAGTGTGAAAACATATCCTGTAGTGGACCTTCTTGAATCAGGATTACCTGCAAAGTCACTATCCACAAAACCTTGCAGCACATCTGTCTTATTTTCTTGTTTGCTGAACTGAAGTCCCAAATTTAAAGTCTCTTGTAAATATCTCATCAGCCACTTTACAGCCTCCCAATGGAATTTCCTAGGCTCTGACATGAATCGACTAACCTTGCTAACAACAAATGCAATGTCCGGCCGGCTGCACACCATCAAATACATAATACTTCCAATGGCATTTGCATAAGGAACATTAGCCATGTACTCCTTCTCTTCCTTGGTTTGTGGCTTATGTTGGTTACTGAGCTGAAACTGAGCTCCAAGGGGTGTTGAGACTGCCTTTGACTGGTGCATTAAGAACGTTTTAAGAACCTTAGCTACATATTCAGACTGAGACAGGAATATCTGGCTGTTACTTCTGTTTCTTACAATGTCCATACCCAACATCCTCTTAGCACAGCCTAGATCCTTCATATCAAACTGAGTTGACAACTTCTTTTTCAGACTATTGACCCTTGCTAAACTCTTACTAGCTACCAACATATCATCAACATAAAGAAGGAGTATAGTATGAACCTCTTTCCCTTCCTTTTTCATGTACAAGCAGCTGTCATAGTTGCATCTCTTCAGGCCAATATTGAGCATAAAGCCATCAAATCTCTTGTACCATTGCCTTGGGCTCTGCTTAAGTCCATAAAGTGATTTCTTGAGTAAGCATACCTTTCCTTCACTTCCTGGCTGTATAAACCCTTCGGGTTGTTCCATGTACAAGGTCTCATTTAAGCTGCCATGGAGAAATGTTGTTTTGACATCTAATTGATGTAATTCCATATCTTCTTGTGCCACAAAGGCTAGCAAAATCCTGATTGACACATGTTTTACAACTGGTGAAAACATTTCATTGTAGTCTATGTCTTCTCTTTGTGTGTAACCTTTTGCAACAAACCGGGCTTTGTATCTTATCTTCTCTGATCCAGTCACTTCTATTTTTCGTTTGAAGATCCACTTGCTCCCAATCAGTTTCTGATTCTGTGGTTTAGTCACCAGCTCCCAAGTCTGATTCCTTTCCAAGGATTGCATCTCCTCCTTCATGGCTTCTAACCATTTAACTTTATCCAGTGATCTCATGGCTGCTTTATAGGAGTTAGGTTCCTCACTTTCCAGCTCTTAAGCTACTGTCAATGCATAAGAAGTTGTATCTGCATGGCCAAATCTATTTGGTGGTTTAATTTGTCTTCTAGGTCTATCCCTTGCTAGACTATAGTCATTTTGACCTTGATCATGTTGATCTTCTTGATCTCCATCAGTTTCATTCTCATCTAATTCAACCTGGTTCTCATTTTGGTCCTGACTTTGCTGCTCTTCATAACTTGGTTCCTGCTCCACCTGAATTTGTGTTTCCTGCTGCATCAATTCTAGGTTCTAAACTTGAGCTTCCTGTTCATTTCCATACTTTTGTTTGTACCCCATAAGTTCCTCCTTGAACACCACATTCCTGCTTATGAAGCATCTTTGTGATCCAGATTCAAGGCTCCAAAGCTTATAGCCTTTCACTCCATGAGGATACCCTATGAAAACACACTTGATAGCTCGAGCATCTAACTTATCTTGACTCTGATGAGCATAAGCAAGTCACCCAAAGACCCTGAGGAAACTGATGTTCACAGGCCTTCCAAACCACTTCTCATTTGGTGCTTTGAATTCCAGTGCTAATGATGGACTACGGTTTATCAGAAATGCAGCAGTGGATAGTGCTTTACCCCAAAAAGCTTTAGGTAAACCTGCATCCAGTAGTAGACACCCGACCTTCTCCAGCAATGACCGATTCATTCTTTCAGCCACTCCATTTTGTTGTAGAGTGGCAGCAACTGTTCTATGCCTGAGAATTCCTCTAGATTTGTAAAATTCTTGAAATTCATCACTTAAAAACTCTAGTCCATTATCAGTTCTCAGTACCTTGAGTGTTCTATTAGTTTGATTCTCTTGCAAAGTCAGCCACTCCTTAAATTTTGAAAATGTTTCAGACTTGTGCTTCATGATATACACCCAGATCTTTCTTGAGAAATCATTAATAAATATCACAAAGTATCTACCTCCACCATGTGTTTCTACTCTAGATGGACCCCAAACATCTAAATGGACATATTCTAGAGGATATTTAGAAGTATGCAAACCTGTTTGAAAGCTAAGTCTTGTTGTCTTTCCCAAAATACAATATTCACATTTGTCTTGCTGCTTCGGGTTGATTCCTTGGATTACTTGCTGCTTGATCAGTTCACTGAGCCCCCTCTCACTTATATGCCCCAATCTTTTGTGCCAAAGGTTGGTTGTGAGAGACTTGAAAGCAACCAAACTGCCTCCTGTTACTGTTGAGCCAACAAGTATATACAGTCCATTGTACTTCTTTCCAATCAGAACCAGGTTTCTCCCTTTTGTAACCAAAATCTGCTCTTTCTTGGTACAAAATTCATAGCCTAAAGCATTCAAGCATCCGAGTGATATTAAGTTTCTTTTTGGGGTTGGAATATACCTGACCTTTTGAAGGATGTTGATTCTTCCATCATGCAGCTTTAGTTTGATATCTCCTATCCCAAGAACTTCACAAGACTGATCATTTCCAAGCAGCACATTACCTCCAACTTCCAGCTTTAGATTGTAGAACCACTTTTTAACCGGGTACATATGAAACGAGTACACCCCGAGTCCAAAATCCAGACATCTTCATCCACTGAATTGCAAACACAAAGCATATCGTTGTAGCATAATCATCTTATGTCACTGCAGCATGCTGTGTTTGTTGACTTGATTTTTGCTTCCTCTCTGGATAATTTTTCTTCAAGTGACCCGGTTTGTGGCAGTGGAAACATTTCCTCGTTTCAGTAGATTCACCCGATCCTCTTGGCTGATTAGGTCCACCTTTCCCAGGTCCTCTTGTTGGCTGAGTTCCCTTCTTCTTGAATTTGACATGAAGGCTTTTTCCTGATTGCTGGCTCCTTGATTCAGTGACATTTGAGAGAAACCTTGATTTTATTGCCATCTGCACTTCTTCCATAGTCAAGGAATTGACTCACTCATACACTAAAACATCATTAAAGGACAAGAGTGATCTTGGCAATGCATTTAACAGGAGCAAGGCTTTATCCTCTTCATTTTGTTTTTCACCAACACTTTCCAGGTCATCTAGGAGTTTATTAAACTCATCCAGCTTCTCTATTATTTTCTTTTCATCCAAGATTTTGAAAGAAATCAGTTTCTGCTTGAGAAATAACCTGTTCGCTAGTGATCTTGTCTGATATATGGATTCAAGTTTCTTCCACATGGTGATCGTAGTGGGTTCTTGATAGACTTCCCTTAGCGCCTTTCCAGCCAAGCACAAAATCATAGCACTCCTAGCTTTCTTGTCGATCTTTACTCGTTCAGCCTTTTCTTTTTCAGTTTCCGATGAAGAACTCGATACATCAGCCACAGACAGCAGTGCATCTTCCCAGCCATTTTGTATCAAAACCGCTTCCATCTTAGCTTTCCAAAGCGTGAAATCTCCATCCCCGTCGAACTTCTCTATGTCTAGCTTCATTGTGCTCCTACTGTCATCAATGGCTTCCCACAGAAGGTGCCAGATTGTAATGCAAACTCCAGAATTATGGATTGAATCACCAAGAACAGCAGAACAATGACAGCACAGATACAGCTCACAAATTGAACTCAAACAGAAATTACACGCAAGAATCGCACAAAGATTTATAGTGGTTCAGTCATTAATGACCTACATCCACTCTCGAGCAAGAACCAATCTATTTCACTCAGTAATGAAGAAGAATTGATCGAATTACAACATCAGCGCAATTTAGGGTTTCTCTATTGAACTAGAACTCTAATCTCTCTATGATCACTATCTAAGCTTCATGATTTTCTCTAATTGATTACATCTGAGTAGATCCCATTATATAGGGAATAAAAGCCCTAAACTAATTACAAGAATCGGTTACAAATTGACTGCCAATTTTCCAACTGAAACGCGCATGCCCTAACCCCCAATCTCAAGAACCCTAACTAACTAACTAACTGATTTTGTCCGATTCGGAACTTCTGTACCAAGCTCCGGTTTCTATCTTTAACCCCCGGTTCCCCAGCCAACTAACCCGGTTCCAGGATTAGGGAATTTTTCTCAGTTAAATCAACATCATATCTGAATTCGAGGAATGTAAAAGGATTGATCTAGAAGAAATGTTTCAGCAAATAGACAAGGATTTGAGCTCAAATGAGATTTCTACATCCAAAACGGTGACCTTAAAATTGAGCAAACTAAAATGGAGAAACCAAACTCATAGTTTCAGTAGAAGATGTATAGACTTGAAGAGGATAAAGATGAGCGCTTAAAACCTAAATCCAATACACAACACAATATTTTGGTTCGACTATTTCAACTTTTTTTTTCTGATCTCAAAATCGAATTCAATCGAAATTTATAATTAAAACTAAACCAAATTTTTTAAAACCAAATCGAAAAGAGTTTTTTGATTTGTTTACGGGTTTAACCAAATAATATACAGCCCTAGAATCATGAGCATCTTGATCTTATTATTAAAATGATAAAATTTGTCCTAATGCATGAGCTACAAGATCAGTAAAATAAAAAAAATAAAAACGTAAGATAACACTTTGTGAAATTGCTAATTGTAATAAAGTGATTTGCTCAGTTATTCGAGAGCACTCACGATTTATTTGAATACAAGGAATTTGATGAAATCAAAAGGCAAATTTATACATAACCTAAGATAAGAACACTTGTTATTCTATCTTGTATTTATCTCTTCAGTGTACTTGAACTAGAATTAGGTTTGGTTCTTGACAACGTAAAAATTAACCTATTTAACCATCTTATTTGAATATATTTGATTTGAACTTGTTGACCTCAAATCCTCCTTATTATTAAATTTTCGCTAAATGATTTTGATAAATTCACAGTAAGGCTTCACAACTTTATCATTCCAAAATATCCTTATCACTCGCTATAAACTTTATAAACAAATTAATTTCTTGTAGCCAATGTGTTTCAGAACATACGAAATTTTCTATTACACTGGGTGTTACATCTTATATTTGAAAATAATCACCATACGCCAAGTGTATCTGATAGAAAACGTTTGCTATGAAAATTGATGTCTTTGAAGTGTGGTGGAAAGCAGTAGTCGTTTTTCACTTACAAAACGTAATAGGAAGACAACAACTTTGCCACATGACTGAACGAGAGAGAAGGTGCAACTCACTTATAGAAACACAACATTGAAAGTGCGTTTTCTTAATGTAAATGAGAAAATAAAGAAATAAGGAAAAACGATGTTTCACTTGTAAAAGTGTAGCCTTTTTTCAGCATCTTTCTAACTGAATTAACTGAAAATGGGCAGAGCTTCAAATGGCAGTTGCTGAGAAAACGCAGAAATCAAGTGAAGATGGCAGTTTCAGATTGATGCTCTAGATTCATTTCTTGATGGATTGACCCCATTCCAAGTGTATAGTTAGTATATATATAGGTCTTTTGTGGGTTAATGTTAGATAGAGTCTTAAGAGTTAGCCTAGCGTTTTGCAGAGAGTAGAAGAAGTGGATTCACTTAGATTGTTCAGTTTTTATGTTATTGTATTTCGTTTCAAATTAATAAAATCTCCCCCCTCCCGATTTACCCTGTAGATGTAGGCCTATAGCTGAACCACGTAAAAGAGTTGTGTGTTGTTTTCTTTGAGTTTTGCATTTCAATTCTTGGCTAAAAATCAGTTGAAGGTTGAGTTCTTGAGTTTGGTGTTAGTTTGCAGAACTTGTTTAGGGTTCTTGGTCTTCAATTTCTGTCAAGTGGCACCGTCTGTGGGAAAGAAGATCGAAGAAATGAGTTCAACCAAGTTTGATTTGGAAAAGTTCAACGGGGATGGTGATTTTGGACTATGGAGGCTCAAGATTAGGGCTCTCCTAGTTCATCAAGGTGTGGCCATTGCACTGAAAGGAAGGGAAGCTCTCCCTGAAGCTATAAAAAAAGAGGAGAAGGAGTTTCTTCTTGAAAAAACACACAACACTCTCATCTTAAGTCTTGGAAACAAAGTTCTATGTGAAGTTGCCAAAGAAACTTCAGCAAAGGGGATCTGGGACAAACTTGAAAGCCTGTACATGGTTAAAACTTTAGCCAACAGATTGTACATGAAGATGAAGTAATGAAGAGAAATCTGTTACAAATCAACTAGGAGATTTCTTAAGGATACTTTGATTTAGAGAATATAGGAGTATCTCTCACTGAAGAGGATAAGGCTCTTATGTTGCTCAGTTCGATGTCAAAGACCTTTGAAAACTTCACAGACACCATACTCTATAGGAGGCAAAAAATCATTACACTTGATGAGATTATTATTGCTCTCAAGTCTAAAGAATTATCCAAGAATCATGAAGGAAAGTCTGAAGCAAATGGTGAAGGTTTGGCTATAAAGCAAGGTGCAACCAAGAAGAAATTTCAAAAACAAGATCATAAACCTGCAGTAAAGAAACCTGAAAAGCAACAACAAGACTCTACAAATGACATTGGAAATAATACTTGTTTCCATTGTCATAAACTTGGACATTATAAGAAGAATTGCTTCAAGTACAAACAAGCAGTCAAGAACAAAGGCAAAGGTCCACAAAATCAAGCAAACCAGACTACTGAAACCTCATCTGCAACAGGCTATGAATCTGCAAAAGTTCTTTCAATCACTAACTCTAGGATTAGCTTAGAATGGATTATTGATTCAGGTTGTTCCTTCCACATGTGTCCCAAGAAGGAGTGGTTCCAAGATCTAAGTCTACAAGATTATGGATCAGTTATGCTTGGGAATGATCAAGGCTGCAAAGTAAGGGGTATTGGATCTGCACCTCTATGTATGCATAATGGAGTTATAAGGATCTTATCCAAAGTCAGGTATGTTCCAGATTTGAAGAGGAACCTTATCTCTTTAGGTATGTTAGATTCTCAAGGGTGTAACTTTCATTCAGAAGGAGAAATACTCAAAGTATTAAAGGGTGATTCAATAGTAATGAGAGGTTGCAAGAAGAATGAATTGTACTTTTTGCAAGGTAGCACTTGTCTTGCAGAATCTAATTTAGCTGCAGAGATGGATAGGACTTTGATATGGCATAGAAGACTAGGCCATATCAGTGAGAAGGACCTACATGAATTAGCAAAATAAGAAGTGTTTAGAAAAGACAATATTACTAAGCTTGATACCTGTGAAGTATGTATCTTTGGAAAGGTTAAGAAGTTGAATTTTCAGCCTGGCAAGCACACCACTAAGAGTCATTTGGAGTATATTCACTCCAATCTTTGGGGACCAACTAGAACAAGAACAAAGAATGGTGGATGTTACTTCATGTCTTTGATTGATGATTATTCTAGGAAGGTATGGACCTACATATTGAAAACAAAGGATAAAGCTTTTCAAACCTTTAAAGATTGGCTTATAGAAACTAAGAATGTCATTGGAAAGAGGATCAAGTTTCTGAGAACAAACAATGGTCTTGAATTTACATCTGATCAGTTCAACAAATTCTGTAAGGATAAAGGGGTTGTAAGGCATAAAACAGGTCTTTACAGGGATTGTAAGGCATAAAACAGTACCTGGAACTCCTCAACAAAATGACCTTGTTGAGAGGATGAATCAGACTATCTTAAACAAGGTTAGGTGCATGCTAATAAGCTCTGGTATGCCTAAGAGTTTTTGGGGAGAGACTGCTTCAACAGCTGTGTTTCTCATCAATAGAAGCGCTTTGTTCACTAATTTATTTTAGCTACGCCCGCAAGTGTACGGTGTAAATTGTAGGAGTGCTGAGCAAGGTCGATCCCACATAGACTATCTATCTAGGCACTAATTAACTACTCAAATCCGGTTCTCACTTTTATCTAGGTAAATCAAATCTCATCAATTTCAGATTAATTCGACAGAAACAATAATTATGTAAATAAATCAACTTAATAACCACAGAGATCTAAAGCAGGTTCTAGGACATGCGTTCATCTAATTCTCATCAAGACATTACTTTAACCAATTCAAGTTCATTAATCAATCATCCTATATGAGCAATCACATATATCAATTAATAGCTCTCCTGAGTCAATTAATCAGTTGATCATTATGCCATCAGTGATATCCCTACTCAATCTGATAGAAACATAACAACTCCCAAAAGTACATAAGATTGATATCTCATCACATAAATTTCTTAATCTCCCGATCTAAGTATCTTTATGTGTTATGTGTTTACTCTTCCATAATTAAATCTCATCTCCCGAATTTTGATTCAATTATTAAAATATACTCAATTATCGGCCAAATAATCAAACAAACAATCAATTTATAAACACACAAATAAGATGAATGATTATGAACATTGAATTAAATTAAAGATCCATCAAGATTCGAATCAGATTACTAACAAGTCCTAGAAACCCTAAAAAAATTAGCTAGATATAATTATCAACAAACTCATAGACAAGATTGAAGATATCATATCCACTAAAACTAATAAGAGAGGAAAGATTAAAATCTTAGCGACGATGATCTCGTGCTTGCTTCGGTTCTTGAATTCTTGTTCTTCTCTCTTCGTGCTTCTTCTCTCTGCCTCTTTTCGCCAATCATCCCTATTTTCCACTTCTTGAGACTTATATATCAAGTAAAGGATGAAATCATGCCAAAATAACTGAATTTGCTGCGCGTCCGGACACGACCGTGCTACACGACACGGTCGTGCTCTCCTGTTCAGCCATTTCACTCGAAACTTGCACTTTTTCTCGTTAAAATCATGAAACTAAGCACAAACTCGTCAAATACATCTTATATATGAATAATCTCAATAATCACCATAAAAACGTAGCTAACATATTCAAATGAATCCATAAACGTACGCAAAAATAGGTGAAAATTGGCACTTATCACCTTTCATCTACACTTGATTTCAAAACTCCCGAAGAGAAATGAAGTGGTCATCCTGCAGATTACATTGGTATAAGGACTTTTGGATGCTTAGCCTTTGTACATGTGAAACAAGAGAAGTTGGAACCTAGAGCCTTAAAGTGTGTTTTTCTAGGATATCCTAAGGGAGTCAAAGGTTATAAGCTATGGTGTCTTGAGCAAGAAAATCAGAAGTGTATGATATGTAGGGATGTAGTTTTTTATGAGAATAAGATGCCTCTGAAAGATAATGATTAAGGTTCAAGTTCAGATAAAGGAAGTGAGCAATCTCAGCTTGAGGTGGAGCAGCTGAAACTGAATGATAATGCTCAAGAACTTCATTCTGATTATGATCATACTGAGGAGCCTGAGATGGAGCAGGATCAAGATGATTTAGGCAACTACCAGCTTGTGAAGGATAGGTCAAGGAGACAAGTCAAGCCACCTACTAGGCTTGGTTATACTGACAACATATCTTTTGCTTTACTTGCAGCTCAAGAGTTGGATTCCCAAGAACTTAGAGACTATTTAGAAGTTGTCCACTACAATTAAAAGGAGCATTGGATAGTGGCTATTCAAGAGGAGTTGTGTTCACTAGACAAGAATCATACTTGGGAGGTTGTGGACAAACCAAAGAACCAAAAACTTGTAGGCTGAAAATGGATTTTTAAGAGGAAGGTAGAGGTGGAAAGATAAGATTTAAGGCTAAGCTTGTTGCTAATGGATTTACACAAAATGAGGGAATAGATTATGTGGAGATATTCTTACCTGTAGTAAAACACTGCTCAATCAGAATATTGCTAGCTATGGTTGCACAATTCAATATGCATCTTCATCAAATGGATGTCATTACTGCTTTCTTGCATGGTGAGTTGAAGGAGAATATTTACATGAAAATTCCAGAAGGGCTGCATATTGCTGAAAATGAGAGTAAAGCTTGCTTACTAAAGAAGCCTCTTTATGGGTTGAAATAAAGTTCAAGGCAATGGTATCTAAGGTTTAATGATTTTATGCAGAAAGTTAATTTCAAGAGAAGTAAATATGATAGTTATGTTTATTTTAAACATGTTGGTTTAGCACACACTTTTCTATTACTTTATATTGATGACGTGCTTATTACTAGTACTACTTCTAATGGTGTGCATGAAATCAAAGCTTTGCTTAAGTTTGAATTTGAGATGAAGGATCTAGGCAAGGCAAGAAGAATGCTTGGTATGGATATACACATAAATGAAGAGGATGGTGAAGTGATGCTGGATCAAGTTGACTATTTGAAGAAGGTTCTAATAAAGTACCAGATGAATCAAGCCAAGAGATCTTCCACTCCTATTGGATAACACATTAAATTGTCTAAAGACCAATGTCTAAAGTCTCAGCAAGAATCAGATCAAATGCAAAAGGTTCCTTACTCAAATGCTGTTGGAAGTACAATGTATGACATGATATGTTGCAGGCCTGACTTGGCTCATCCTATGAGTGTTATAAGTAGATATATGCCAGATCCTGGTATTGCTCATTGGGAAGCTATAAAGTCTATCATGAGATACTTGAAAGGTTCAGTAAATCATGGTTTGAAGTTCAGAAAAACACATGAAACCACTTTGCCTATTGTTGGATATGTTGATGTTGATTATGCATTCAATATAGATACAAGAAAGTTACTTACAGGTTATGTCTTCACCATGTTTGGCACTGCAATAAGTTGGAGGACTTCCCAGCAATCTGTAATAGCACTCTCCATAACAGAAAGAGAATTCATTGATGTGACTGATGCAATTAAAGAAGAAGTGTTGCTCAAAGGTATAGTTAGTAAGTTTGGCTTATCTCAAGTTGTGTTACCATCTACTGTGATAACAATAGTGCCATCGATTTATCTAAACACCAAGGATACCATGAAAGGACCAAGCCTATATATGCAAGGTTGTATTTTGTAAGAGATAAGATAGAAGATGGAGAAGTTGAAGTGAAGAAAATTCCTACTTAAAAAAGCCTTACAGATGTTTTCACCAAAGCTTTGCCCTTGCAAAAGTTCAGATTATGTATGAAGTTGATTGGGTTGGATGATGGATCATCAGTCAAAGGAGTTTGAAGCAGAAAATCAGTAAAAAATTTCATAGCAAAAGGTGGAGATTTGATAGAAAACGTTTGCTGTGAAAATTGATGTCTTTGAAGTGTGGTAGAAAGCAGTAGTAGTTTTTCACTTACAAAAACGTAATAGGAAGATAAGAACTTTGCCACGTAGCTGAACGAGAGAGAAGACGCAGCTAACTTATAGGAACGTAACACTGAAAGTGCATTTTCTTAATGTAAATGAGAAAATAAAGAAATAAGGAAAAACGATTTTTCACTTGTAAAAGCATGGCCTTATTTCAGCATCTTTCTAACTGAATTAACTGAAAATGGGCAGAGCTTCAAATGGCAGTTGCTGAGTGGTGTGCTGTCGCCGGCACCCAAAAATAATATATTTCCCTTAACAAATCCACTAATGTAGTAGAGTAAGAAAGGGGCCGAACCCACAGAGAATAGCTTAATTTAATTGAATAAAGTCGTATTAAAAAGCAAAAAAAAAAAGGGGGGTTGGTTTGGTTTACTTAGCAATCTTGTAATAACATAAATTGCAATAAGAAGATAAATAAGATGATCAAGCAATGAATAAAATAATCTAGCCCTTGGATAGCCTTCCCTAGAATGATTCTTTCAAATTAATCAGTAGTTCCGTTTAACTATATCCTATCTTAAATCTTGCCCCTAAAGTAGTGGTACGACCAAACTAGTTTGAATTATTTCTTAAGTTTAATTAATCAGGAAGTACGACCCCCAATTAATCTACCATATGAATAACCCCAAAACATATATTCAAGATTCAATTCACAAGGTGCATTAACGAATTAAAATAATAGAGCAAACTAGATTATGAAAACGAAACGTTCGATTCATACAATCTAGACTTTGTCATCCCAAGCTACAATGATCACCATAATATAACAATTATGGATTATATCAAGCAATCTAGCTAGAACAAATAATAAATCAACCTAGGTGGCCAAACCAGATAAATTCACTTGATTAAACATGCATAGCATAAATCCAAATAACAAAGAAATCAAGATAGGTTAGAAGTACGTTACTACTCAATCAATGAACGAATCATTCAAGGTTCCGGCGTCTCCTTGAACTAGAAAATAAGAGTTTAGCCTCTAAGCATGATTATCCCCCAAAATTTTACAAGAAAATGAAAAGATAAGAAAGAATATAATTCCATCCTCTCTTTTCTAGTCTCAACCATGTGTCTCTCTGTCTCTCTGGAGCCTGTCTCTCTGCAGCCTCTCTCCTCCCTATATCATAAAATAACCAAATTAAGCACATAATTTATGCACAAAATCCCACTTATCAAATCCCCCCACACTAGAACCTTTGCTTGTCCTCAAGTAAAATATATAAAATTAAGAACGAAGTGAGATTATCAAAGCATGCCAAACTCGACACAACAATTTAAACAAAGACAGTTGGGACATTCTTCCATATTCTCTTGCTACTAAGTTCTTGAGTCAAAATTCACAACACATGCCCGTCAAAGTAACCGACAACTCATATTGACAATCATTCATAAGGTCTCATCAACCCTTAACTACTCATGCCATATCCATAACTCCCTAACAACTCGTTCTCAATCAATCCGACTTAGTCTTCCTTCATAGTTCTAATCCGAGTGGTGTCTCTCTCCATATATTTTTATTTATTTATTTATTTTTTATAGCCTTTATTCCTTCATTGGAAGAATTTACAGCATTTTTTTTCAGGTTTCAAACGAGGGCTCGTAACTCCGCACTACTTTCGGGTTTTAGCTTTTTTTTTACTACACTTGAGCCCCCAAAAGCAGGAAGCCGTATTGGCCCCTCGTTATTTTTTCAGCAATTCATCTTCGACTAAACTCCCTTTTATTTTTTCCTCCAATCCACAATAATTTCATTATTTTCAACTAAGGGCACCAACTCTGATTTTACTCTTCCAAAAGACCAAATCGAATTTTCAAAAACAAGTAATCAAGTTGTCATTTCAAAGCCAAGCAACCAACAATCGGCTCAACCCTATGACCAACTGTGAACTCAAGTTCAATCACCAATCAAGACATATAAATAATATTTTCAACATATTTAACAAGAAAACTCAGCAACTGGTGACATAGTTAAATGCCCAATTGTCATGCTTGAATTTCACAACACCACAGCACAACAACAAAAATAAAGGTCAAACCACCCCCCACACTACAACAGGTGCTAGTCCCTAGCACAAAATGTACAAGTAAAAACCAAGCATCATGATAGAATTTCAAAATAAGTGGAGCGAGGTTACCTGATCAAGGAGTGATGTGCTGCTTGAAGTGGGACATGGGAATAGTGGCACACGGTTGTAGAGGCGACGCGACTGTAGGTGCGACTGGATGGGGATGGGTTCGCTGCTAGGGCGTAGATGGTAGAATGAAATGTGATTGCAGCAAATGGTGATGGCTTTCTCTATAACTTTCATTCAAGCAAGCCCTAATTCTGCTTTCTCGTTTCTGTTTCCTCAATTCTACTTGAAATTGAAATTGAGTCATAGGGGAATTAAATTGGGCCACCTTGCAAATTAGGCCCCTACATCTTTATTTTTTATTTTATTGAATGGGCTAACTCTTAATTCTCTTTTATTAGAACCTGCGCACACAACCCAAAATCAAAATTAAAAATAAGAAAAATTAAAACGAGTAAGAAAGAAATAAATAAAAAAATAATAATTGGGTTGCCTCCCAACAAACGCCCTTTTTTATTGTCGTTGGCTCGACTTAGGACTTCTTACTTCAAAGAATTGGATTCTCCAAATCCATATATTCAGCAAACCATAGAATGGACTGCACTGACACTGAAGGGGTCGGTGTCAGTGAATTCTGAAAGTTTTGAGAAATCACGAGCAATTGCTCGTCTGAAAATCATTTCAGCAGTGGTTCTGCCTCTTCAGCCCTCTCCAAGCGATTAAGATGATCAGTCACCAAGTTTTATGTCCCCTTCTTATCTTTAATTTCAAAATCGAACTCTTGATGAAACAAATGTCCCCTTCTTGTCTTTAATTTCAAAATCGAACTCTTGATGAAACAAAATCCATCGAATGAGTCTTGGTTTCACCTCCTTCTTCTTTATCAAGAATTTCACAGATAACGAAAGGGTAATCCTATCAAGAATTTCACACGTCATCACACCCGCCACGTGTCGTCATGTCAGCATGACATGTCATCATACCCGCCATGTCAGCATGACACGTGTCAACGCCCAATATAATGCATTGTCTAGGATTCGAACCCAAGACCTATTGTGGTAGGTTAACCACTAGACCATTGGTACTTTATGTAATAATATTCTACATGTATTTCTTTTATAAGTATTTTTAATACTTTTAATATTTCTTTTATAATGACGGAATAATCCGTCACTACATAATTGTGATGAAAAATTCCGTCACAAAGACAAATATTCGAATTTATAATTTTTTTTAAATAGAAATTCATGTAGTGACGGATTATTCCGTCACTACATACAAATATCCAAATTTATAATTTTTTTTTAAATAGGAATTCATGTAATAACGGAAAATTCCGTCACAAAGACAAATATCCGAATTTATAATTTTTTTTAAATATGAATTTATGTAGTGACGGATTATTCCGTCACAAAATAGTGATGGATATAAAATCCATCACTATTTTGTGACGGAATAATCTGTCACTACATAATTGTGACGGAAAATTCCATCACAAAGACAAATATCCGAATTTATAATTTTTTTTAAATAGAAATTTATGTAATGACGGATTATTCCGTCACAAAATAGTGACGGATTTACATAATTGTGACGGAAAATTCCATCACAAAGATAAATATCCAAATTTATAATTTTTTTTAAATAGGAATTCATGTAGTGACGGAAAATTCTGTCACAAAGACAAATATCCGAATTTATAATTTTTTTTAAATAGAAATTTATGTAATGACGGATTATTCCGTCACAAAATAGTGACGGATTTACATAATTGTGACGGAAAATTCCATCACAAAGATAAATATCCAAATTTATAATTTTTTTTAAATAGGAATTCATGTAGTGACGGATTATTCCGTCACAAGTCCGTCACAAAATCTTTTCTGTCACTATTCTGTAACAAATTTGTGATGGAATATTTCCGTTACTAAAATCTGTTACTATCGAGCAGTTTTCTTGTAGTGTCTTGATGTTCCCTCAAAATTTCTACCAACTTGGACTCATGATCTTCCTTCAAATTTGAAGAAATTATGACTGGAAGTGTGTCCTTGGGCCCTAGATAAACATACTTCAAGTGCTTAGGCAGCAGTTTCAATTCTAATTCTAGGGCCTGCAAAGAAGATGGAAGAATTTTTGGGTAAGAATCTGGTAATTTTATAAAAGAAACTTGATACATATTCTCCATCTCAATAGTATTAGTTCCCTTATCCTTTATTTCCAGATTTTTCAAGAATTTTTCCTCCAATTTATTCCTGCAATCAAGCTCAAAAACCTCCTGCACAATTAGCTCAACAACACTCAAAGCATAAAGGGAGTCAGAATCATTAGGAAATTTCATAACATCGAATATATTAAATCGAATGATCTCTCCATCAAACTCCATAGTGAGGGTTCCCTCACGTGCATCTATTTTTGTTTGGGAGGTGTTCAAGAACGACTTCCCCAACAAAATAGGTGTGGAATTTCCAGAGTTCCCATCCCTTTTTAATACATAAAAATCAGCAGGAAAAATCAAATGGTTTACCCGTACAAAAACATCTTCAATTACTCCGGCTGGGTATGTGTGGCTTCTATCTGCTAACTGAATAGCCACTTCAGTGTTCTTCAATGGTGCAATACCTAGCTGCTCATAGACGGACCAAAGCATAACATTAATAGATGCTCCAAGGTCTAGCATAGCTTGCTCAACCTTGTGATCTCTTATCGTGCAAGAAATTACAAACATGCCGGGATCCTTCCTTTTATAGGCAATCTCTTCTGAAAAACAGCAAAGACAGTCTCTCCCATGAAAACTTTTTTATCACCAGCCAACTTACGCTTGTTAGTATACAATTCCTTTAAAAATTTGGCATATCTCAGAATTTTCTTAATTGCCTTCATCAATGGTATTTTGATTTTAACTTTTTGAAACACTTCAAGTGCTTGTAGATCTTTGATGTTTTTTTCAGTTTTCTTCAACCTGGAAAGAAAAGGCACTGTATTCGTATTAATAGGAATCGAATTTTTAGATTTTACCTCATTTTCCTGTTCTGGTACATTGACACTGATGGGTTCAGTATCTGTTTGAACATCTAGAATTTTCTATTCAGGCTCGACCAACTTGTTCTCAGCCTCCAACTGATCCTTAGGTATCTCAGAATGCTCTTCTTCTACTGTCACAGTCTCTTCTTCACCTTGCTTGGGTGGTGAGATCTCTTGTAATTGTTTTCCACTCCGTAGAGTAATTGTACTCACATTCTTAGGATTGATATCAGGTTGAGACAGTAACTTGCCACTATTTCGTGCTTGCATTTGATTGAGGGTAGTGACCATTTGGCTCATTTGTGACTCCAAATTCCTTTACCCAGATTCTAGAGTTTTTATTGCTATTTGAGTGTATTGCTGGAATTTCATGGTATTGAATGTCAATGCTTTCATCATATCTTCCAAAGATAGCCTGGAATCTCTCTCACCCATGTGTTGCCCAGAGTTCTCAGTACCTCGATCATTCCCTCTGAAAATTTGGAATTTTCGATCTTGATATTGAGGTCTTTGATTTTTTTCTCTGTTGATTGTTTTGTTAGTTCCCATATCAAAGGTTGGGATGATCCCTTCATTCTAGATTATAAGTATTAGAATATGGATCATACTTTTGAGCTTGAGAATTACCAAAACCAACTGCATTGGCATGCTGTTCTATCTCATCAATCAGGATCTGGCAATCATCAGTGGTATGCTCTGTAGTATTGCAAAGTTTGCATGAGCGAGCTTCTGGAATCTTAACTTTCATCATCATCTCCATCATGCTTGCAATCTTTTCTAAGACATCATTTTTTGACTCCTCTATTGGCCTCAACTTAGCATTACATAAACCAAACTGCTGAGTATTCGCTGCCATATTGGAAATCAGTTCTCGTATAGCTGTTGGTGTCTTTCCCATTAAAGCTCCTCCACTAACTGCATTAATCATGTTCCGATCTATGAGGATGAGTCCCTTATAGAAACACTAGATAAACAGTTGATCACTAATCTGATGTTGTGGACACGAAGCTATAAGACGTTTAAAACGCTCCCAATATTCGTATAATGTCTCCCCTGACCCTTGCTTAGCACCTGAAATTTCCTTTCTTAGGACCGCCACTCGAGTGGTTGGGAAGTAGTGTTGGAGAAACAGCCTTTCCATCTCATTCTATGTATTAACCGTCCTCGGTGGTAAGTAGTATAGCCAATCTTTCGCAATGTTCTTAAGTGCAAAAGAAAATGCACTCAACTTCACATGCTCTTCTATAACCCTTGTTAGTTTCATACTCGAACAAAGAACATGGAACTGCTTGAGGAAAGTATATGGATTCTCACCTGCAAGACCATGAAAAGAAGGTAATAAGTGAATGAGACCAGATTTAAGTTCAAAATTTACATTAGCATTAAGAGCAGGTATGATAATGCAAAGAGGTTGACGATTTGTGGTTGGGTTCGCCACATCATTCATTTCCCTCTCTTTATTTTCTCCCATATTTTCACTATTTGATTCGTAGTTCACTCCTCTTATCTCACTTTCAGTTTCACTATCGATCTCCCTACTCGTTTCTCTTATTGACATAAAATCAATTTACCAACGAGCACGAGTTTCCTTCCTAAGTCTCTTTGTTGTCTTTTCTACCTCTGGATTGAATATAAGTTGTGCACCTTGATTTGAACGAGTGATCATCCACTGCAAGCAGAAACTAAACGGACACTATGAGGGTCAGTGTTAGTGAAATGCATGCAGAATTAATTTTCGGCAGAAACTGTAACACGAAAAATCCAACAAAATTAACAACTATTCCCCAGCAACGACGCCAAAATTTGGTATGCTGTCACCGGCACCCAAAAATAATATATTTCTCTTAACAAATTCACTAATGTAGTAGAGTAAGGGGTCGAACCCACAGAGAATAACTTAATTTAATTGAATAAAGTCGTATTAGAAAGCAAAAAAATGAGGCGTTGGTTTGGTTTGCTTAGCAATCTGGCAATAACATAAATTGCAATAAGAAGACAAATAAGATGATCAAACAATGAATAAAATAATCTAGCCCTTGGATAGCCTCCCCTAAAATGATTCTTTCAAATTAATCAGTAGTCCCGTTTAATTATATCATATCCTGAATCTTGCCCCTAAAGCAGTGGTATGACCAAACTAGTTCGAATTATTTTTTAAGTTTAATTAATCAGAAAGTACGACCCACAATTAATCTACCCTATGAATAACCCCAAAACATGTATTCAAGATTCAATTCACGAGGTGCATTAACGAATTAAAATAATAGAGCAAATTAGACTATGAAAATGAAACGTTCGATTCATACAATCTAGACTTTGTCATCCCAAGCTACAATGATCACCATAATATAACAATTACAGATTATATCAAGCAATCTATCTAGAATAATCAATAAATCAACCTAGGTGGCCAAACCAAATAAATTCACTTGATTAAACATGCATAGCATAAATCCAAATAACAAAGAAATTGAGATAAGTTAGAAGTACGTTACTACTCAATCAATAACGAATCATTCAAGGTTCCAGCGTCTCCTTGGATTAGAAAATAAGAGTTTAGCCTCTAAGCATGATTATCCCCCAAAATTTTACAAGAAAATGAAAAGATAAGAAAGAATATAAATCCTCTCCTCTCTTTTCTAGCCTCAGCCGTGTGTCTCTCTGCAGTTTTGCCAATTAATTCTCTTCAAAGAAATCAAAACTTCCCCTTTTCTTTTGCACCCACATCAATTCTGTCGTTTCACTTTCTTTATTCACCAAGAGTTGACTTCTTCTTCATTAAATGAGAATTAATCTCTCCCTTTAAAATTGCTATCCCACAATTGTGATGGGGAGAAAAACCATCATCCTTAAACATCCAATTCCCCCTAAATTAAGTAGAAAGAATATAATATCAAAGTAATTTGAGATAAAAAATAATTATAAGTGATTTATAAAGGTGTAGCTAAATATTGATCATAAAATAACCAAATTAAGCACATAATTTATGCACAAAATCCCACTTATCATTGAGAAATCAAGAGTGAAGATGTCAGTTTCAGATCGATGCTCCAGATTCGTTTCTTGATGGATTGACCCCATTCCAAGTGTAATAGTTAGTATATATATAGGTCTTTTGTGGGTTAATGTTAGATAGAGTCTTGAGAGTTAGCCTAGCGTTTTGTAGAGAGTAGGAGTGGATTCACTCAGGTTGTTCAGTTTTTGTGTTCTTGTATTTCGTTTCAGATTAATAAAATCTTCCCTCCCCCGATTTACCCCGTGGACGTAGGCCTGTAGCCGAACCATGTAAAAGAGCTGTGTGTTGTTTTCTTTGAGTTTTGCATTTCAATTCTTGGCTGAAAATCGGTTGAAGGTTGGGTTCTTGAGTTTGGTGTTAGTTTGCAGAACTTGTTTAGGGTTCTTGGTCTTCAATTACTGTCAGTATCAAATGACATTACTAATTAACACTTAAACATATATTAAATGCAATGAAATATGAGATGCAACACCAAATGTAATAGAGAATCATAATCGATTTTCCAACACATCATATTTTTTTTTTAAATTTAGAATGCATTAAAGGGAAAAACATAAATTGAAAACCATGATATTGAAAGTGTTGAAGCCGCGCGCTGAGTACTCTATATTTATGATAATTAACATTACAAAAAATTATAATGTCCAAACTTCGTGATACACAGTGTTCACAATGAAGCAAAAACATAGTTCTTACAAGAGAGGGAGAGAGAAATGCAAATTAGATGGTTAAAATCATCTAATAAATAGCAGGAAAAGTCGTCGAGTTGATTTGGGTGCAGTTAAGCACATGAAGCAGCAGGTGGTACTTTAGGTATGCCTTGACGCTGTAGCTCCACCATCACGCTGTCCACTGCCGGTGGTTTCAGCCCTAGCGGCAGCGGCAGCCATGGCTTTGATAGAACATCTCCGATCGCTGCATCTACGCTCTCCTTTGACTGAAATTTTAATTTGATTCTTTTCTAAATACACTCATAAATAATATTGCTCAATCATAATTGATTCATCTTTCTTATGATATACGGTCAAGTTTCTTTTTAACCATTTTTATAAAAGAGTATATATATATGGTTTCTTGTTTTCTCACAGGCTAGTTGAACATGTCCTTTCATCTTTGGTCCATATGCACTTATGTTGTCTCACTACAATACAATCTTGCTAATATTTAAAAATAAACTGGGAGATTGAAACATGACATGCAACTTAATTGAGTTTCCCTTTTGTATTTGATTTGGATCTTCTATTAGTATTATATTTTATGTTTCATGATATTTAATACATGACACCGTTAATTATTGATGTTATTTGATACACGTGACCCCTGTGGTGGTAATTAATTTAAAATATAAAATGTAATATGTAGTGGCTCACCGGGTGAACGTCGGAGGGGTGTTGGGGCAGTGTTTGTCCCTGGGCAACTGTCGGAACGCCATGGCCGGCCGCTTCTACTTTATACATTGCCGGAGGCGGTATTCCGGGGACTATCGGAGTGGGGAACCTCTGCATCATACCCAAATTAAATCATAATGAAACACAATTCAATCATCTAACTAATAAATTTACAAAACTTAAAGTTGTAGGGTTTTGTTATTACCGCCGGTGGTGGGGGCAGATGCGGTGGAAAGCAAGGAGTTCCCGGCGTCGGAACCTATATTTACACACAAAGATGTAATTATATTAGCAAGAAATGTACTGCATGGTTCACGAGTGCATGGTGGTTATATAAATAATTAAAGAACTTACATGGTGGTGGTGGTGGCTGGAGATCCAAAAAGAAGGGTCTGGCGGCGGCGGATGTGGTGGCTGAGCTGGCGGCCAAGCGTGTGGTGGAGGTGGTGGAGGGTTTAGATGTTTAGGCCACATGGGCATCATTGATTGGTCGAGGGATGGATGGCCCCACACATGTAAGGGTCTAAAATGAGTCATTGGAGGTGTCACATGAGGAAACCCCATTGTTGGTGCAATCCAAGGGTTCATATGATCTCTCTTCCCGGCACCACCGCCTGCCGCTGTGGCGCCGCCGTACATCTGCCGCCTCTGGCTCCAGCTTGCCGCCTCGGCTTCGCGGGCGAGCAAATGCTTCCGATGGGACCGGTATTTCTTAACAATTAACGAATTGGTAATTTAGTCAAGATTGAAATAATTGAATGATATTATTAACTGATATTGGCAATACTATTTGGGGAAAAAGAACAAAGGAAAAGAAAATATACTAAACATTGGAATGCCTTTTTCAATGTTTGCTATGATTGAAGAAATATTGTGGGATTTAGGATCCATCACACTAACTTTTGTCCCAAATGTGACAATTTGTTACCACTAAGAAAAAGTGAAGATAATATATATATATATATATATATATATATATATATATAATTTTGAAGAAATGATGTGTAGTTTGATTTCGAGAAAACAGTACGTATTGATTGATTGAATTGAGATAAAATGTAAGAGAAAGAACACAACTAATACAAGGACAAAAACTCTGGAAATTCTGCAGATAAAGTTCGTGGAAGCGAATTTGACTTGTGCAGAAGTTCTGATAATGAAAAAAAAAAAGACAAACCCCCCCAAACTATGAATAAATAACCAAGTATTTGCTTCATATTTTAAAAAGGAAGTTGAGGTTATATAGAATCCTATTGGGTTTTTCATCAAAGAAAAGAAAAGATAAAAAAACATACTTGAAGATGGCTGGCAATGTTATGGCGAGTAAGACAATCAATTCCCATGAGCTCAAGAATTCTGGAAGGAACTGCTTTATCCACACCTAGTTGTTCTACTGCTTGTACAAACCTCCTGTGAAGCTCTGGTGTCCAATCTACCTATTTTCATTATTATATATAAACACACAATTCAATAAACCATTCATCTATTCAAACACACACACACACACACACACATTCTCGTGAACTATTAAAACCCTAGCAATAGATGGATTAATTAATACCTTGACTTTCCTCTTGGGAGGAGGGTTTTTGGAGTGAGCCATAGATTTCCTCCCACCTTTATCAGGCTCAGGCTCCTTATGAGATATTGGATTAAGATTAAGGGCATCAGCAGCAAGAGAGTGATGGTGATTCTTTGATGTACTACTCATAGTTTCATCTCCTTGAATGGGGCTGGATGAGACCGAAACGACGTCGGAGAGTGAGGTGGTGGCAGCCTGTTCGATTCGATTTTCGAAGGAGAGTGAAGAGGGGAACTTGACGTCGGAGTCATCGGAGGCGGTGAGGGAGAAATCGGCGAAAATCTCGGGGTCCATCTCCAGATCAGGCAGCACATCGCCGTCCACGCTGATTCCCAGAAAGAGATCTTCGAAATCAATGCTATCCAACAAATTCCCACCGGAGAATTCTGGGAACTCCTTCTCTTCCATTGAGCTGAAACCTGCTTCCGTTTTCCCTTCTCTTTCATTGATAGGGTTC
This sequence comes from Scutellaria barbata, assembly GCA_028654395.1. NCBI lineage: Eukaryota > Viridiplantae > Streptophyta > Magnoliopsida > Lamiales > Lamiaceae > Scutellaria > Scutellaria barbata. The sequence goes on along the minus strand of CM053656.1, from coordinate 11,913,936 downwards.
CTCAGTGGCGACACAGCTAGCATTCCACTCTTCCACCAACCCCCCCCCCTCTCTCTCTCTATATATATATATATATATGTGTGTGTGTGTGTGTGTGTAATCTGGATTACTTATAGTATAGTCTTAGCGAATTGTTCGAGAGAAGGAGGAGCAGCTAAAAATCTGGATTCATAAATTCTGCAACTGCTTTTTCCTTTTTTTGGCAAGTACATATACTGGTCTGTATCTGATGCTCTCTAGTTTATTTCCCGCTTAAGGAATGGATATAGAGAGAGAGAGAGAGAGAGAGAGAGAGGGAGGGAGGGAGGGAGGGAGGATGTCCACCACAAATTGTGAATGTGGACTCTGCAAAATTTGTTTTTATGCTATTGTTGTTTTGGTAGTATATATGCAAGTATTTCTGGACATGTATTATGTATGTATGTAGGGAGATTTGTGGATGCTCTTTTTTTGAAGTTTCAAAAAATCAGTAATAAAGTGTTTGCTCGTGAGTTGTTTCACTTTCAGTTTGCTTTTCACGGTTGAGAGAGAGACATTGTCAGACAGTAGGGATAGGAATTGGATTGATATATATATGTGTGTGTAATAGTATCTATAATGTATATCTGTTGTAACAGTTAAAAGAAGAGGATCTTATCACGGATCTCCTTCCACTTCCAAGTAACAAGTTTAAATGATTGTGCTCTACACATGACCTCTAAATATATCAAATAATAATAATAACAACAATTTAATTAATTAATTATATATATAAGTATAATTTGTTTATTTATAATTCTTAAATTACATATTTAGATACTAAATTAGAGAAATTTTATGAACTTTCACTGTTGTAATCTTGATTGATATACAAATGATGTGCACATCACGATCATGGTGGGTGAGCCAATCATAATTTCAACCTATAGACATCTTTATTAAATGTACATGAACTGAAAGGCGGATTTGCAATTGAAAGTCATGGTTAAAAAAAGAAAAGAAAAAAAACTGAAGTGATGTACATTTGGTACACAGACTCGATCCTCTTTATCAAAATTTGTGTCTCATTTTGTGTACCACATCAAAACTACGTAATTTTGGTATTGATTTTTTTTTTCTTTTATATTATAACTGTTTTATTTTGAAAATTAATATAACTAGTTTTGGGATGTGGTACACGCGTGATATATGAATATTTGGTACAGAGAATCTCATTTGATACATCAATTACTTTCTGACATAATTACAACGTATTACAAGAGTTGCTCGTTCAGTTACAAGCCGTTATTATTGGATCGAGCCTTCAACTCAATTTTGTGGAAGACGTTCTCAATATTTGTTACTCTCTATTAATTTATTTTATTTTTTCTTTAAAAAAAAATGGAAAGAGTCTATATGAATGAATATATATTTGTTGTCTCTTTAATGATAATTAACAGGAAAGGGAAATAAGTGCAAGAAAGGTTGCCTTGAAATTCCCTCAATGTTGTAAAGGTCATTCAAGAAACTATTACCCTCCAATATTTGCCCATACTTTTAGAGCTAATGATTTTCTTGATACATATATCGAATAATTTATCTTTGAAGAGCTCAAAGCTCCACGTATCTATTTATTCAAATAACATTTTTTATTCCATTATTATTTTATTAATTCTATTTTGGTTTCATCTACTCAACTTACAAAAAAGATAGGAGATATAGAGTACACAAAAAAATAATCTATCCAGACTAGTTGTTTGTATTTATAAGTTTTGAGGCTTTTTATAAATGGAAGGAATTAATTTTATATACTTTATGATCTTTATCATATAATCAATTTGTTTGAGTTGGATTTGTCAACTTATTATTATTTTAAATTATATTTGGATAATATAATTTAGTTAAAACTGGATAGATTTAGATTTATCCCATATAGATATATGAGAAATATCTAAAAAAAAGGACGACCTTACTAAATTTATATCATTACTCTAGACGGTTAATTGATCAATGAATGTTTACACTACTTATCTGAAGAATCTATTCGATTTTAATTCAATTTATAAAATTTGAATTTCACCAAAAATGTCTTGTACACACATGACATTTCGAACGAAAAATGATTTTAATCTCATATTCTCAACTATCATGATTGTCGAAAACAATTTTCACACAATATCTTCTAATGAACCTAGTCTAGATCACTAATTTTCTAGAAAATGTTACAATATGTAGATCTATTCAAATTTCGATAGATTTATAATAGACAAAGTTTTGTATGAGACTGCCTCATGAATTCTATTTTCTGAGATGGGTTGGATCAGAATATAAGAAATTATGTAGTATTTTTGTGTGTTATATGTAATACTTTTCTATATATTAAATAATATTTTTGTTATATGATGTGTTTTGGTTTAGGTCGGATTATAAAAAAATATGTAATACTTATGTGTATTATGTAATATTTTTATATATATCACGTAATGTTTTAGTATTATATGATACATGATCCGAGAATTGGGTCGGATCGGATTTATGAAAAACACTCAGATCGTCAATAGCTCTGTCCCATGCTCTCCTCCCTCGCACGCGAGTCGTGCAACATGTAATATTTTTGTGTATATAGGTAATATTTTTATATATATCAAGTAATATTTTTGTATTATGTACATATACTACATAATATAATATAAAAATATTATCTGATATATAAACAATATTAACTAATAGACATAAAAGTATTACATATTTTTTTATGTCCAATCCGATCTACCCTTCTTACAAAATAGAATCCATAAAACGATCTTACACAAGATTCTTTCTTTATAATATCAGTTAAATTAATTAATTGAACATCTGATTGAAACTCACATTTATTATAAGAAAATGAAAATTCTCGAATTTTAAGAGGAGATATAAACTTAAAACTCCTATAGGAAATATATTGAAGATCTCATGTGAAGAGAGAAAACAATATTAAATATCAGAAAAAAGGAAATTTTTTCTATTTTATTTTAATTCTCAGATGAAGAAAAAGAAGATAAACTACAGGATGCATAAAAGGGACTGGGGACTATTTGGTTCCTTGCCCTTGGGCCTTGGCAACAGCACTTATTTAATAAAAAAATGAGTTTGTAGCTATATGCATAAAAATTGATTGTGATACATATTTATAATCTATTGTCATTTTACTTACAAAAGATAATAGATGATTAAGACTGGTATTAGTTTTCTTGTGGATGAATAATAGGTTTTTAGCAGTTGATAAAAGCCTAAATCAAGTTCATTTTCATACTAACAGGTCTAATATCTTGACTATCTTGTTTCATCAAAGCCACGTGATCTTATCCTCTGATCTACAACATGATTTCTTAAGAAACGACGTCAATATTTAATTATGCTTCAATAAAATCATATAGCTGCAAAGAAAAAAAATCAAAAATTCTATATAAGTATATAATAATGAATACCATATAAATGACATCAAAAAGTGTCACTAAGTTAATTTTTTGCATCGTCAAATGACTTTATACTTGTAATACATCTATATATATATATATATATATATATATATATATATATATATTCCATGAGAAAGCATATATTTAATCAAAAGTAAAAATCTTGTGGTTATTGTATTTTATTGCTATACAGTTTAGCTAGGACATTACAAGAAATTAATTCAAAATCATGATAATTGACAAAAAGTACATTCATTATAGGCCCACTACATCATGTGAGCCGTAAACTACGCCTACCTAGGTTTTAAGTTGACAACAATCTTGTATATTAGAACTAGTACCAGACTCGTATAATAATATGTGATTTAAAAAGAATTGAAATCAAATTTAATAAATCTAGAATTTTTTAAATATTATTTATATAAAAAATTTATAATTACCATTTTATGCAATACACGTCTCCTAACTTAGCACTAAATATAACATAATCTAATAAATATTTTATTTAATTCTTTAATTAACATGAATGATTTTTTATTTTTTATTTTGAAAAATATTTAATGTTATGTCTATTATATAATTTAACTCTCCCACCATTATTCTAGTTTTGATTTAATTGTTAAAATTACCCTCAAGTTTCTTTTTAATTAAATGATAAAAAAAAGTGAAAATCAAAATTTTCCAAAAAAATTCAAGTTTATATTAAACAACATGTTCGCAAAAACTATTTAATTACATTAATTAATAAGTTTTAAAAGATTGAAAAATTTTAAAAAATTCTTTTCAATCAGCTCACCTCCTAAAATTTTAAACTAACAATTTTCAAGAATATAAATGATTTCTGTATTTAAAGTCTAACTTGAGTTATTTAAACTTTAGTTAGAATTCCTACATTATTTAGTAATGTTTTTATCAACACTAAATTTGATATAATTAATTAGACACATGAATTAGATTTAAAATTCAATTTATAATAGTTAAATTTGTAAAATAAAAGAAATTAATGTAGACTTGCCATGTTCCACATAAGATCGTCTTTTATGTATAAAGAAGATATAGATTTCTACTTAGATTGCAGTTTGGATTATCCATATTATATCGTAGTACAATTTACTTTCTATTTTATTATTACTAAGGAAAATTTGCAAAATTAGAATATTATATATCTCATGTTCATTTATCATTTAGAAACATTAATTTTTTGGATACTGAATTAGGACACCAACTTTTTAATTAGGACGAATTTAAGACAATTAGTCTAAATTTTAAAAATTCGGGCTAATTCACATTTGCAGTGATGTGTATCTCCAAATACGGGGTTTTAAAAAAATTAATTTGATTCTCGTTCAAATCGAGTCTAAATCGAATAGATAAATGGATTTGAGATTTCGTTGTGGCTTGAGTAGATGCGTGTTTTGATGTGAGAAACATATATTTTCGTTTATTAAGTTTTGAGGAAAATCGAATTTTAAAATGGGCTTGGAGTGGTTATATAGCGGATTTTAAGTGGTGAGGTAACGATGTTAATGAAATTGAAATGTACCAAAATATTGTAGGTATTCTAGGGATGAAAATTCTTAAACCAATTTAAAGAAATGCATGCAAAATGGGATCATCAAAATACAATTTTTTCATTTAAAAATTATGTTGGATTATCTCTCAAATCGAGTTTGAATCAAACTCAATAATTTCAAAGTGATTTTAGTTATACTATGGCTTGAGAAGGGGAGTGTTCAGGTGTAGTAAACATACATTTTGGCTAAGTTTTGAGAAAAAACCATCATAATCGTTGCCTATACCGCCATAATCCATCATAACCACCCTCTAGTTCACCCAAAATTTCATTTTTCATAAAATTAAACTAAAATGTATGTTTTCTGCACCAAAACAATCATCTATTCAAGCCATAACAGACCCTCAAATCAACTTGTTGAATTCAGTTCAACTCATTTTGAGAGAGAATCAAATCGAATTTTTGAAAAACTCGAATTTGTACAAACACATGCACTGCACGTATGATTTAAACCTAAATTAATGAAATTTTAAACTAACTAATCTAAATTTCCCAAATTAAAAAATCAATATTCAAAATTTACAATTTTCTATATATATATATATATATATATATATATATATATATATGGTTTTGCTCAAATGCCCATCGTGGACAACTCTTAATATGTCCACCGATGACGTGTAATCATCAAATCTCCTCACTATATAAAAAGTAAAATTAATAGATATTCTGGATTTTTGATACATCAACCGTAAATACATATTAATGTACTTATGCTGAGTAGGTGAGCAGGAATATATATATATATATATATATATATTAAGAAACTCAAACATACTAATACCATATAAGTGTATGTATGAATAATACCATGGGTTGTAATTGAACTTTGGCTAAGTATCTAATTCAATACAATGTCGGAGGCTGAATGAAAGTTTTGAAGGGTCCAATAGACATAATTGCAGAAAGATTTGTCACTATCAAACAAGGTTTGAGGTTATTGTCTTTCTCTACTTTCATTAACACGGCATTTTTTCTTCCTTCATAAAACTTGGAAAATCAGGCATTTCCCTGTTTTTCATTAAAATCAAATTTTCCATTTGTTAGAAAAAGAGTCTGTTTGTATAATTGATAATGGAAGAGCCGATAGAATTCAATGTTATGTAAGATAAAAGGATTCTAGTTAAAATTGAGACAAAAATTAAATAAGAAATTGATAATGTATTATGTAGCAGTTGCGAAAAATAGATTTTGAGTTTTTACTTAATTACTTATGGCAAAATCAATATATAACAGTAAATTACAATTAGTTCCTTGAGATTAGGGTATCTCCAGCAGTGACAGACACTCATCTCCAACAGTTAATACTTCACACAAAAAAATAATATATTCCATAATAATAATAGAAAAAAAATTTAACATAAGATTTGATTTGTGTTGAATCCCAAGCCAATACTGTTAGGTTATGTTTGAATAGAGTGATTTGAAATTCAGGATTTGAAATGAATGAATTTCAAATCCACTTAAGTTGGAGTGAATTTGAAATCTATTAAAATGACTCCAAAATTAGTTTAAAATGAAAGTGGTGGATTTGAAATCCACGTTCATCCAAACACTATCGATGGATTTGCTATTATGAATTTCAAATCCCTTCATCTAAATGGATCCTTAAATTTTAAGAATCCAGTGCATGGAGATGCTCTAAGCTAGCATGCCCTTGATATTTTATATATACTCTCTTTATTGTGTTTTTTTCCCCAATTTCATCTCTTGAGCTGAATTTTAAAGTGTATTATAATGAGTTAATTTCAATTTTGGTAATGCATGTAAGATATTTTTCATTTTTTGACAATCAAGTATCTATTTTCTAATTTTAATTCTTTATATTTTAATTTTTTTTCAATTTCAATCATTTTTTGTCAAAAAATTCAAAATTCCTTACGTGGCTGTCAAAATTAAGATGTCACCCACATCAAAATTGTCGGTAGCTACATCAACAATTTTGACAATTCTGACAAATGAAATTTGAAAAAAAATTAAAACATAAGTGACCAAAATTGAAAAACGAAGACTTGATTGTCAAAAACTTTGAAAATATCTTATATTCGTGACCAAAATTGAAATTGTGCTATTATAATTATAGAAGTATGGGACCCCACTATGTTATCAAGTAGAGGTGATCAATCGATATCAAAAATAGGAATTGAACTGATTTCGTATCGGGGTCAAAGGTTTGAAAAATCATTGACGCAGTTCTGATTTCAAACTGAAACTGTGAACCGCGGTTCACCGATTCAATTTCGCTTCGACATATTTTCAAATCGTGAACTGCCTGTTAAACTGGTGATTTTTAATTTTTTTTAATTTTAGGATTGTGATACATGGATGACTTAGATATGTCGATCATTGATCATTAATAATCGAGACGATTTGACAATTGTGAACCGGCAGTTCCAACCGAATCGAAACCGACAGTTCAAACCGGTCGGTTCAATTTTTTTTTTTTTTGAAAAAGGATAAATTTCACAACAAGACCCAATTTATAGATTAAAGCAAAGTTTTGGGTGAGACCGTCTCATGGATCCCATATTGTGAGACAGGTCGGGTCAAATATAAGAAATTATGTAATACTTTTGAGTGTATTACGTAATACTTTTTTATATACTAAGTAATACTTTGTATTATAAGATGTGTTTTGGGTTGAGTTGGACCATACGAAAATATTTAATATTTTTATGTGTATCAGGTAATACTTTTATGTATATCAGGTAATACTTTTGTTTTGAATTGAGTCAGACTATAAGAAAATATGTAATACTTTTATGTGTATCGGGTAATACTTTTATGTGTATCAGGTAATACTTTTGTATTATATGATATATGACCCGAATTGGGTTTGGTCGGGTCTTAAAAAACATGCGGATCCTAGGGCTTTCAGGTGCTCTCTTCTCATGCAACATGTAATACTTTTGTGTATATTATGTAATACTTTTCTATGTATCATGTAACACTTTTGTATTTTGTATATATAATAAATAATATAATACAAAATATTACTTGAAATATAGAAATGTATTACCTAATATACGTAAAAGTATTACTTAATTATTACGTTCGACCCGATTCGACCCGTCTCACGGAATGGGATCCGTGAGACGGTCTCACACAAGACCTACTCGTAGATTAATTCTCAATTCTAGACTCGGATTTTAAAACTTCTCAATAAGGGGTTCAATTTAACATTTTTTCTCAATTCAAGGCTTGAAATTTAGATTGAGTTCTCAATTTAAGACAAAATTTCATTTTTTTATATTTATAGATTTATTTATATTTCAATATATATTCATATTTTGGATAAATTAAGTCAAGTTAGTGTGCTTTAAGAACAATTTTCATCCGACATATCTTAATTTATATGAAAAAAAGAAAGAAAGAAATATAATTAATTTAATTCATAAAATATAATTTATATTAAATATTAAAATTGATTTTCTATATTTTTATATCATAAAATTAAGAAAATAAAAGAATCTTAATTTTTTTAATATATAAATTAATACAAGTCCGATGAAGATAGTTTCAAAATTGCACGAACTTGTCTTAATTTATCTAAATTACAAATATATATTAAAATATAAATGAATTATAAATATAAAAAAAATGAAATTTTGTCTTGAATTGAGAACTCAATCTAAATTTCAAGACTTGAATTGAGAAAAAATGTTAAATTGAGTCACTTGTTGAGAAATTTTAAAATTCGGGTTCAAAATTGAGAACTAATTTATAAATTGAGTCTTGTTATGAAATTTATCCGAAAAAAAAGGCACGTGGAGGGCTATGATGACTTGACCGTTGATAATCAACAATTGAGATGAGTCGATCGTTGTGAACCGACAGTTTGAACCGACTGATCCCTTAATTCATAAATCTATCATGGATCCATAATTAATAGTTATCATACCATTTTTTCAACTTAAAATCCACTTTGGAGTTTGGTGTTCATGAATTACAAAATTTGAATAAACTTTTATATTAGGGATGATGAAATAAATAAAGGAAAATGTAAAAAAAAAAAAGACAAATTAATCAAATCATAAATGGAAAAATGTAAAAAATAAAAAATAAAAAAAACCAAACAAACCGGTGGTTTACAAATCAGAACCGAAACTCCACAATTCGGTTTCAATTTATCTTCAACTAGTTCACTAAACCATCGATTCAAAACCGACGATTCTAACCAATTGACCACCTCTATCATATCAAGTATCAAATATTTGTTCTGTCTTTAATATATAGCACATAGAATATTGCGTATTTGCACACCTTGCTACTTTAGTATGATCTTAAATTACAACGGCATTTTGGATATTTATAAATTATTCAAAATATTTTATTAAAGCCTTCTGAGTTTTTCAAAAGTCCATAGTAATTTTATTTTATTTTTATTAAAAATAGCTCATACACTAACAAGATTAAAAAACGGTTAAAGGTTATTATAAGTTTTTTTTTCCTCTCTCTCTCAATAAGAAAATCATAACTTATTTTTAATATACACAATACTTTGACATTACTTTTTTAAAATTCGATTATTTTAGTTCAAAAAATTCGCTATTGATTGTTCATGTGAATCGTAACATATGTTATGTAATTTTGAAGTAAGGTGAGTGGAATACTATCGTCTCCACAACTACTGCAACATAACCAACGATACATAGCATGAATAGAATAACTCTATTATTGTTTAGGGAAAAAAATGTAAGTGGTAAATAATTAAACAAGAATTATGAAACTCTTCTAAAAAGATTTGGCCTCAATTATGACCATATAAATTCCTAGAAATAATGATACAAGTATAATCTGATCAAATTGAATATCTATATCAAAATCCCAAGCTACAATTTAATTTTATAATTAATGCGATAGACTATTTCTCAAAACATCAAAAAATGTTATGCTTGAATCAGAAAGAAAATTATAAATGTCATTTTGTTGTTGAACTCTCACCAATGTACCAATGGCATGAAAAATCATATAAGTCTCACCCATTGACCTATATTAGCATGAGAGGGCCATTTGGATTTGTATCAACGACCTTTTTAAGGGGAAATAAGAAAAATATGATGATGACATTGTATATCCATTATGTGTGAAAACACGATCCACACTGAATGAAAGAGAGACATGTTTGAATGTTTACAAAATTAATTTCCATAAAAAATTCATATATGAAATGCGAATTGTGGCTTGACCAGTGAATGTTGTATATAGTTTGGTATAATCAATTCTTTAAGCACAAAAAATTATATGAAATATATAGTCTCTTGAATATAAGTATGAATATAAGTATGTGAGAGGAAGTCTTTATCATCCAAATTTCATAAGTGGCGTGTGAATAACAAAAGAAAGAATATAGTTTAATTACACTATTTCTTAGAAGTGTAATAGTATTATATATCAAGATTACACAAATAAATCAAATAACTGAAAAAATTAATATGGAAACCCCATAATCTTCTTTTGTAATCAAAGTACTTGAATAATTTATTTTAAATAAATACTAATATCTTTTGAATTGTACAGATGACTTGTAAGATATATATCATAAATTTATAAATATTTTTATAGATACTTAATCAAACACCCATAAAAATAAATATTTTCAATGATATAAACAAATTAATAAGACATTGATTTTAATTTATAAAATTAGATGAGATTTCAACTATCATTGCGCTAGTCAAAATCAGTGTTAGGTGCCCAAGTCATTCATTATCCCGTTATTGACTTCATATGCAGCCATAATAATGATGGCCCTTATCCTTTTATCTTTTGAGTTGCCTGTCTTTAATTGTCCATATTTTCTTACTTTTTTCACAGAAATATTGTGAAAAATCAGGCAAACGATTACGACCTAGCAATAATTAATGCATAATTAACACTATATTATCAGTGACAGAACCTGATCTTGATTTACTTTTAATTCTAATTGTGGTTGTAATTTAATGAATGGAATTAAAGTGACATTAATCTTATCATGTCTAACAAACGGCACGTAATTGTGACTATTCAAATTTAGCTGCAGCTTATAAATAACTTCTGAGTAGTTATTGTGTAAAACTATCTCACGAATCTTATTTTATAAAATGGGGTGGATATAAAATAATATTATTTTATATACACAAAAGTATTATATATTGTACGAGAGAGAAGAGCATTTGAAGAACTTAGGATCCGCACATTTTTGAGTGATCAAACTCGACTCAATTCAGGTCATATATCCTATAATACAAAAATATTACTTAATAATATATAGAAAAATATTATCTGATATACATAAACGTATTATATATATTTTTATAATACAACTCAACTCAAAACGCATCCTATAATATAAAATATTACCTAATATACAAAAAAGTATTACCTAATACACATAAAAATATTGAATAAATTTGTTTTTGTTCAAACCAACTCAAACCGTCTCACAGATTGAAATCCATGAGACGGTCTCACCCAAAACTTATCCATTTAGGAGGAAAACACTTTCATATATTTCTTTAATTCTGTCTTCATACGTTTTAAGTTTTTTATTTATTCACAAACTTTTATTTTTATTTTAATAATTTTAGAACTTTCTATTTTTAGTTTTTGCATGTAATTATGACATATTAATTAAAGACATTTACGTTGTATATTTGACATCTAAATTATATATATATATGCCAAATTATCTTAATCCTCTATTTGCAAATAAAACCAAAAAAAAGTAAGAGTAAGATTTTTGTTTTATGAAAATAAAAACTAAATCAGGCAGTTAAAATTTTATTAGAACATGTAGATAAAAAAGGGCTCATCATAATAACACCTATGAAGTGTCACTTGTTAAAAATAAGCAGTTCTTCAATTAAAGACTAAAATAAATAAGTGTATAAATAAAAGACTAAAAATCCAAGATTAGCTCAAGGCAGCTCGAATTCGCCGTGCCAGCATTGGAAGTGTTGCACTTTAATCAAGCAATTATTATTTATATGTATTAAAAATACTGGGTTGTAGCTAAAATTTTCACTAATAATTTAGTATAAAAACACAAAAAAAAAAAAGTGAATCTATTATTACGATTCTGATGACTTGAATGTGTTGCTCTTGGATTAATCACGCTATTATAAGCATTGAACAGTACATATCAAATCATAAATTATTTTCTTACAATGTTTATCGAAAAATGCAAGATAACAAGAGAATTGTTTTTAAGTTGAGGATAATTTTATGGAACAAATTAAGTAAAATCGTCAGGCGGGGTAGGGATGGCAGTGGGGTGGGGAATCCCCATTTTCATGGGGATCCGTCTCAAACGGGGTGGGGATTCCCCAAAATGCATCCCCGTGGAGAGGGAACGGGGCTGATTTTTTTCCCAAATGGCGGGGCGGGGACGGGATCATATTACCCGCCCCGTTCCCCATGGAGCCCTAAATTTTATATATATATATATATAATATAAATTATTATAAAAAATAAATATATTTTAATATACAAATCAAAAACTCAAAATCATATTTCTCATTCTCTTTTAAGTGAATTGGAGTATTGAAAAATGATGGAAATTCAATATTTTAATTATATTTTAATATATGTAACTATATGAATTATTTTTATATATTATAAAAAAAATTATTAAAAAAACATAATGAGATGGGAGGAAATTTTCTTCGCAAACCCAATGGGAATGGAAACGGGGATTCCCCATAAACTTGGGGACGGGGATGTGGATTGCTCTTCCGGCCCGTCCCGCCCCGCCCCCATCCCTAGGCGGGGGACGTGGCCATCTAAAACTTAAGTCTCACCTACTACACAAGAAACGTGGCCTATATCATGCCCTAATGATTATGTTGCTCTTAGAGGGAAAAAAGAAAAAGAAAACAAAAAACAAACAAAAAACAAAGATTTCTAAACTATGGAGAGTTTCATGTAAATTGTAATAACTAAAATATGTTGGTTCAAGATTAAAAAATTACAAGAAATAAACAAATTGGATAATCATATATATATATATATATGTAGAGTTTTATGTAAATTGTCAGCATTAGAATTTTGATCAGTGTATCATTAGAACACACTTCTTTGATATTATTTGAATAGGAGTCGTATGCCTATCAATTTCAATTTTCACTCCTTTTATCTAAAAAGGACTTCACGTCATCAAAGCTATATATTTTATTGAATTATTTATTTATTTTTTGATTCAAAACACTTGAATATGCTTCTGACAGAAAATGATTAAAATAATAAATATTTAGATTCGTATATTTGATATAATGAAAAATACTGAATTATGTTAGATTTTGTTGCAAAATGAAATTTCACACATATTATAAAGAAAAACACATAAGTGAGCTCGTGTTCGGATCAACGCAAAATGTCGGATAAGGGTATCGAACGAAATATTCATTCATTTTAGATGTTCATGGAATTGTATTCTCATCATAACAATACACAAATTACATTGAAATTCATCTCATTTATTCCATTCATTTTAGACGTTCATGGAATTGTATTCTTATCATAACAATACACAAATTACATTGAAATTCTTCTAAATAACTGTCCAACAGGAAAGTCATCATTCACGCGTTAGTAAATTGAATATCGAGCATCCATGACAATGAGGATATATATATTGCAAACTTTAATAATCATTCACTACAAAAATCATGCAAATTTGGTAGGTAAACAATGACTTTCAGTTGGTAAATCACCTACTTCTGTCGCTAGTGAAGTTCCGACGGAAATATAAAAAAATTGGAAATACTACGAAATTAATCTGTGATTTACAGACGGAATTATCGTAATTACAGACTAGTTCCATGAATATTATAATTAATAATAAATTGAAAGACGGAGTAGGGATACTTATGAGATCTTCCAAGTGCTCCACAATCGATCTGGAGCCTCATTTATGTTTGGCAACTCTTGTATCCGACATGAGTGGCTCGCTCAGACTGTTCTTGGAGGCTTGTTTAGACTTCGCCTTGACCGCAGGTCAAATTAGTAGTTTAAGAACACCTCCAGGTGGACTCCACCATGCACTCGAGCTGCTTCCCCTTTTTGATACATTTCCACTTCCAACTGTTGATGAGAATATGGTAGCGGATCGTAGCCTTCTTCGGATATAAGTATTGAATTTCTTCGTCCAACGTTCGGTCTCAAGTACATCGTTTCTGAAAAAATATAACATCATTTAAATTATAATAACTTTGAAACAATAATAATCTAAAACTAGAGAAAATTAAAGAATAAAATTATCAAAAACTCCTCCCAGTTCATCGTCTTGGTGTCGGGTGAGACAAGCTTACAGCTAAAACCCTTCGCATCAAGGTAGCTTTCGAACATATCCTTTAGATGGGATGAACACTGATGTGACGACATTATGTTCCACACTTAATTAGATATATGTAAATAAACTTTATTAAATAATAACAAAAAATATAAAAAAATATGCACTCACGCTCCGTACTCGATCCACAGTACTATCTAACGAGATAAAACAGTAGGCGTTTGTGACTCCTGTTGTGGCGAGCCCGACAAAAATGTAGGAACTTAAGTGCCGGTGGACAGCACCCTCTGCCTCATAAAGTGGAGCGGACTCCACCAATCCAACCACTGAAAGAGCCGATCAGTGGTTACATATGCTCTAGATCATCTTGTAGGCGACAACTGCCGTCTCGGTCGCCATCTCGACCGCCTTGAGGAATACATCATCCATAGAAACCTTGGTATGCTCTACCAATCATCTAAATATGAAAAAATATATTTTATATTTGACTAAACCTAAAACTAATCTAAACTCTAATAATTAATTAACCCTAAATTCTAACAAAAATTCGTTAGCATTTCGACTCATGCATTAATCTACCAAGTTATCGACTCTCCGTTTCTACAAGAAAAAAACATGCAATTCCCAATAATTCCATAATTCTAACTATTTTAGTAATTCTACAATTAATCACCAATACATGACTAACAGTCATTAACAATTCAAATCACCAATACATCTAAATTAACTCATAATCAATTTATAGCAAACTAACATTAATTATAGCATTTTATAACCTAAAACGTAACCTAAAATTAACCTAAACTATAACTAACCTAAATTAACAGCAAAAATTAACATAAACTAACATCATAATCAACATGACAATTACCATAATTAATAATTAATCATAATTTAACGTAATCAACTTATAAACTAATTAACATAATTATCATAGCTGCGCAAATTAACATAATCAAAACATAATTTATTAACTTAGAAAAAAAATGGTTAGTTGAATTCAATCAAACACAACGAACTTGCTAAATTAGTCGATGATATATATACTTAGATTATGTAATATCTGATAGGAAAAATTGTAATAGATTTTGATGAGACGAAACATGTAATAGACTAGAGCATTAGCTACTCAGATAGGTTTTGATATATAAAATAGCTAAGGCAAGGATGCTGAATAAGATGAAAACTCTGCAAAGGAACCTATGCCAAGTCCCTGCTACCTGCATGCTGCCATAAGGAACCAGTGACCAAGTTTCAAAGGATGATGCAAGGAACCTGGAGATGGTCAAGGAAGCTGACTTACTTGCACAAAGAGGAAACTACCAGATACCTTTAAATCAGTGCAACCTGACTAGCCAGTAGAGTCACTTCAGTTTCAGCAAATCAGTGATTGCCATGTGTAAAGAAGCAGCAAGGACAAGGTACAACAGACTGCAAGTTTAAGTCGTGCAGCAAAAAGGACAAGACAGTGGCAGAACAGAATGAAGACATTTCAGAGCAGGTATCAGAAGATCGGCAGAACCAATCAGAGCAAGACACCTCACCAAGCAAAGGGCTGCCCTCCCAACGGGCAGAATTCCCACTGATGCCTATAAATAGAGGACTGAATACACCAAGGAAGAGAGAGACACAGAGAATTAAGAGATCATACGCGAAGCAATTCATCTACAAGCTCAAGTTTTCATATCTAAGTTATTCAGTCTTGACAGCAGCAAGCCAGCTACCTTTGTGATCTTCAGAAGTTTAAAAGAGCTTGTTGCATTCGATCGTTTGCAAATTCCTATCTTATTCGAACAGACTGTTTAGGAGTCACTTAGACAAGAGTTTACTCTGCTAAGTTGTTATTCTCTCTGAAGAAGAGAAAGGATCCTGTGTGGGTCGAGGAACCTGTGTGGAGATCCTGTGTGGGTCGCTTAGTTGGTCACTGTGAAGCTACCTGTGTGGATAGAGCTGACAGTTTTGTTTAAAGTAGAGTTTGTATTAGCAGGGTCTATTGTAAATCAAACTTGTTTTAACAAAGTTCTTCCTTGAGAAGGAGTAGAGAGGACGTAGAGGGATTACTCCACCCTCGAACCTTTATAAGCTTGCTTGTGTTCTTACTGCTTTATATATCTATCTGATCTCCTTGAGCATTCTGCATCAAAGTCTATTTCGAAAATCACATTATTTCCGCTATGCATTATAGTCTCTGACTAAGTCTCGAGGTCACTGCCCGAGCAGCAACCTATCGAGCAGCAAGCTTACTAGCTACCTGTTCATCAAGGACTTAACATCTTGGAGTAACAGTTAAAAATTTGATAAGGTTAATTCACCCCCCTCTTAACCTTATACCACTGGGTCCAACAATATCAATCGTTTGAATGACATAAATAATAAAATCATATAATTGTGTTATTACTATAGTAATAAGATTACGGATGAAGGGTGACAATCTAATTGATAAGTATATACATTAATTAGATTAAGATAAAGTTAGCTAGCTTGCGACTAAAGAATTATGTACATAAGTAGTTCATATATCATGTAAGTAATTAATATAATACAACAACATCAATATTCATTGTATATTATGATTATTAATATAATAAAACAATAATTAAATTAAGATCATTAGAGATAAATCATTGAAAAAAAATTTGTTTCAAAAAAACCCCTAAATTTAGGGTTTTCCTACAGAATTAATGACAGATTACCGACTGATGCTAAATCATTGTCGTTATATGTTGACATGATTTACCAACAAAATTTTCATTGATAATTTGCCAAAAACGGTGTCATTTCTTCTTGGGAAATCGAAACGACAATGTTTCACCTACAATCTTCGATGGATTATTCCATCGATAAATTGTCATGGAATTCCATTGGGAACGTCGTCGGAAAATTATATTTTCCGACGAAGAAGTCGTCGGGAATTACCGACGAAGATTTGTCGGATTTTTTAAATTATATATTCTACTTCTGTCGACAAACTTCTATCATTATTCCATCAATAATCACCAATGAACACAGTTTGTTGGTAAATTTTATCGATATATCACTTGTTTTTTTGTAGTAATTATTGGTGGAATTAATGGATACGATTCCAATGAGGCTAATGTGTGAGAGGATGAAAGTGGCAGGCAATAAGACATCAAATTTAAGTACTGCATCACTTACCAACCAACAAGGTTGACATGTACGTACCATAGCCCCCTCTTTTGATTTTAGTGAATATGAACAAAAACTAATTAACTTATATTTTAAATATTTGAGGTACTCCATCCATCCTCACCCAACTTTCTATATATAAACAGATTCAAACTTCAATAAATGAAAAAAAAATCAATTTTTAATTAATTTATATTTTGTTTAATTAATATTTTTATTCAAAAAAAATTATTTCTAAATTAACAAATGATAGTAATCATATTTACTTTTATTTTAATTCGTTTATTTATATTTAACCATAGTTTTCATGAGTTTTACGTAGTGCATATGATATTTATCGTTTGCTAAGTGTCTTTGAATTTTAAATTTAGAAATTTCAAATAATATATCAATGAATTGAAATAATTCTCCATACTTGACCTAACAGGTAATTATGTATAAAAATACGTAGATAATCTGTATCAACCAATTTGCATGATTGGACATATTCGTATATATAAAAGTAAAATATCAAAACTAAAATATTTAAATTAATTGATATATAATTATTTTGATGATAGTGGTAAATTATAGTATTGAAGTTAAAAAAATATGCGTTTAAAGTAAAAGTTATATCTAAAAATTCATGAATATAAAATAAGATGTTAATAAATAAAATTAAATTATAGAAAAATAATATAATATTTTATATATACAAATTTTAAATTATTTGAGAAAATAAATTAAAAACAAACTTTTGATATAGTTATTTAAACATAACTATAAATATGACATCCTCTACGAAATACTAGTTAAATATATTATCAAATAAAAAAACATCCAACTAAATTAATAAAGAGGATAGAAAGATCTAATTAGGGATGTTAAAAGGGTCATGATCGGACGAATCAATCAATTTAAACTAAAAAAGAGAGGATTAAGTTCAAATATTAAGAACCTGTTTAAAATCTAGCCTTTTGGCCCGAACTATTAAACTATGGGTAAACAAGGCTGACCTGCAGTTTGTGTGTAATTTATTTATTTTTCAAATTTAAAGGATACATATAAAGAATACAATATGAGAAAAATCTCAAATTTAAACACCACAATCGTCTACCACCATCTATGAATTGTGATACATATCTCTTAACAAGGTGCTCGTTCTTCATCTTTTTTTATCATAACTTACAATAAGATATATATTATAAGATGCTCGTTCTTCATCTTTCTTATCATAACTCACAGTAAGATATATATTTAGCAATTTTATAGAGTTTTTGTTTTTTCGAAAAGTAAGCACTCATTTTCTTTTCTTCTTTCTTTACTTTTTATTACAACCATTTGCGATTTTAATTATCCTGAATCATTTCATTTTATTTTATGCAATTTTGACTCTAGTTTCATATTACATGTATTTTGACTAAAATATTGAATTTAAATTTTTAATTTTTTGATTTATAGTCCGATAATAAATCATATAACCTGAAGTCCTATAAAGTTAAGATTAGATTCACAAAATTACAATCCATTTAAAATCGGGTCCATTTAATCCTGCTCGTTTGATCCGAAATCCATTAAAACTAGGTCGAAGCTGTTAACGTTGACCCGTTTAACATGCCTAGATTTAATTGCCAACATCTGACAAGTACTGGGTCCCGGCCACGTGACTGCAAGTCGCACCAGCAACAGCTCAACAATCAACATTTCCCTCACTCCCATACGTTTTTAAAAAAAATTACTTGGTTAATTATAAAAGGAAAATAAAAATAAAAATTGATTATGACCTTAGCTTTTTCAATAATCTATTTTTTTTTTTCTTTCATGAGTGCACCATAAAATTTCATAGATTTTCACATAACAACCTATGGCCATTTCCTGGATACATTTCAGGTCAAATTTAATATTTTCATTTAAATTTTTCCTCAAATTAAGCTTGAATTATGAAAAATAGAATACCTTTTTTTGAGGTTTTTATTTGATTGAGATTGTTAGAATTTTAACTTGAATTTCATATATTTTGATGAAAAACATTTGAACTTTGGAGTACAATCAGAGAGAGAAAAAATTTAGATTATAAAGTGAAAGAATTTGTACTTCAGGTTTTCTAAACAACCCCCTCCCCTCTTTTCTCTCTCTTTTTTTAAACACTTTTGAGATTTTGACAAAGAGTCAGATTGAAGTTAGTTTTTTTTTTTAAAAACCAATAGATGAACCACGTACATGTTGCAACTTGCAAGTAATCTTTTATGATAAGTTAGAAGTAAAACGAATTTTTTTAATATTCAATTGTAACTTGAATTGATGAATATTAAGATGTTTGAACATATTTTTATGATTGATCAGATCTAATCAAACTCAACAAGCAAAATATGAATATGAAAAATCAAATCCCCAAATTCAATTCAATCACAAATTTAACAAAGACTATATTGGGCTCGATTCGAATATATTTGTACTCCTACAAGTATATGGTGCGCATCTACATGTGTCAACTATAAATGCAAAAAGTTACAAGTACTAATACATTTAAATAAAATGATTTCCAGAAATTGACAACTTAAGAAAGAGATGCTGTCTTATTTAGGAGCCACATGCAATAAAATCTAAAGCTTTAGAAAGAATTCATTGAGCATTTCTACCACACGATTTAGATTTTATTGAACCAATATTTGTCTCATATCCAATAACCGACATTTAAGTTGTTTTCTTTAGAAAATTTAATTATTTATTCTGTTAGTCTTCAAGAATTTGGCCCCAAAACGCTTCAGATATTCTTCATAATTGTCTCTGTCACTAAGTGACAATTTAGGTGAGTCTTAGTTTGTGAATTGAAGTCTCGATAATTTAACAATTATAAAAAAAAAAATGAAATTTGTACTTCACTTGTTTAATTGTTAGAACCAACCGAAAATGACATAAACATTTAAGCCTATTCATTTACACTGGTTACATGTGGTCTGTGGATTTGTTGCTATGATATTAATATCAATCTTAATTAAAAAATTCAATCAGCATGATAACAATTATTCAATCAATTAATCGAATGAATCACAAAACAGAAGAAGCTAGAAACAAAGTAATAGTCGTACAATATAATCTGTAAATAACATGAAATTTTTCCCCCAAGAACACGTCTAATATATATAGCCATTTAATAAATTAAAATGTGGTTTGAGACAATTCGAGGAGGTTTTGATCAGTTATGTTATATTAGAAAAAAAGAAAAAATTTAATATCTAAAATAGAGGATATCGTGTGATTAACAAATTAAGATTCAGAAGTAGACTTTGAAATGGGACTTTATACCATTGTTCGAGTATGGGTTTTATAATAACTTATTCTGGTTTTCTTTAGTAGTGAATAAGGATTTGATAGGCCTCTGAGTTATTTGTTATCTGGGATCCAAGATTGACTATTCATCAATTATATATGCTCATTTGATTTTTACTCTTTCTTTTCCCTTTGTTCAGAAAGAGAAAGTATCCTTTTAAAAAAAAAAGAAGCAAGATTTTTCTCTCTAGTTAAAAATGAAATTGTATCAGCCAATTACTTACCTAGATTCAATGTTCTAAAAAAGTAACAAACTGATTGTAGGGGATTAAAACTGATTTGGTCCCATAATTGTCTTTTTTCTAAAATAGTTACATAACTATATATTTTTTTCAATTTAGTCTCACAATTTAAAAAATTATTCGATTTTGATCATAATTTAGCTGAAAATTTCAATTTTCACCGGAAAACTGTTATAACCACCACTTTGAGTTCAAAAACCCAATTTTCTTAATCTATAAACAAAATGCACAAATTTTATCTCAAAACACTTAACTTTCCATATTCTTTCAAAGCCTCAAATTCAATCTTAAGAAAAGCTTAATTTCCAATGAGACTAGATTTCACAACAGTAAATTTCCTATCTCAACTTTAAAATTCATTTTCTTGATGCCCCAATTTGTATTATATAAAAAATCATGAAATATAAACCCACCACAGGAAAAATGAGTATTTGTGACAATAAACTGTTATCATAAAAACATTAATAATTGTCGCAATATTATTTTGCGACAACATTTTGTCGCTAAGTTACTATCGGAAAAACCTTTTTGTAAATAGTTTTTTAACGACATCATGTTGTTGCAAATAAAATTTTTCATTATTTTTTGTGACAACGTAGTGTCAATTTATATTAGCATTTTTTGCGACAAGTTGTTGCAAAAAAGTAGACTTTTCATGACAACTTTTGTTGTTGCATAAAATCTTTACGCAAACACTCATTTTTCTTGTAATAACCCCGATTTCTCGTAGCTAGTATTGAGAATACTTTCAAACCCAAAATCAAGAATTTTCAAGAGTTAAGTTTCTCTTCTAACGGGATTTGCAAGCTCGTTTCCAAGCTGGTTTGGGTTTCTATATAATTCAAGCTTTTTTGATTTTTTTTTTTTTGATTTACAGGCGTAAATTTCTAAGTAAAGATGTCATTTTCCTTTTAAATTTAGATTTTTTTTTTTAATTTTGAACCAATAAGAAAATTACAACTCGTGTCATGTCATTAAGTGTCGACGGCAACCTCAAAATTCAAAGTCATTTGCAATAACTTTTTTCCGGCGAAAATTGATCTTTTTGGGAAAAAATGATCAAAAAAAAAATATATATATCATTATGGGACTACTTATGAGACAAAATTAGTTTTTATCCCCTGGTAGCCATATGACATATTTGAATAATAAATAAGATGATTGTAAATCATGGTGAGGATTAACATTACAATTCAATTCTTAACTATATATATGTGGGCAAAAAATAAAGATTTTTCTCATTTAAGTAGAGGACATTGATGGAGATATTAGATTGTTAGAATAGTCAAAATAATAAAGCCTAAAATTGAGTTGAAAAAGGGTAACAAAGTGTTTATAAAATGACAGATATATATACTGTTAATTTTCAGAAAATTGAATGGAAGTTAAATGTACTCTATTAATATCTTTAATACTACTATTATTTATGAAATAAAGGCGAAAATTTTTGTTTGAATTAGTTATCATTAAAAACACATTTTTTAACGGGAAATTGATAGGAAAATTCGGCTCGTTATATGTCCTTTTCTGGGCTCATTATTTGTCACGAAATTACAAAACTTAGAAAAAAAAAAAAAAGTTGTACGAAATAGTGAAAACAATTGGAACGAGAATATCACGATCATGATTTATGAAACTTTTATTTAATTTTTTATTTTTTGGATTACAACAGATATACTATACATGATACAGACACACTCGAGTTCGTCACATAAAACATGTCATTTAGACTAATTTATATTTTTATAAAAACACTACGCATACTGGATAAAGACATACCATGCACTTTGCCCACACCGGAATTAATTTGGGGATATTTGGTGTATAATTAAATTATTAATGTAGTGGTTTGTGTTGATGCGAAATTTTAAGTGGTTGAAATATTAATGAAAATTTTGATAAACTCCTAAATGTAATGGTGACATGGTAAATTCCAAAAAATAATTTCAGACTCAAATGAGGCTCAAATTAGACATTTCTGAAATATACGGGATTAATATTTAAAATTAGTAGGATTAATTATGAATTTTTTCCATAAAAAATCATCAATCATTTTCCAGTGACCACATACTGAAAAGGGGAAGTAGAAATAACATGTATAAAAAGGCATGTAACATGTAAAATGTAGATCACATATCGATACTAATTTATGCCTCCAAAATTACATTTGCGGGAAGAAGAAAAAAAGGATTAGGGCTAGGTGGAGGATTTCAATTTTACTTCGTGGATTATTTTTTACTTAGTTAAATATGTTCTTTTTCATGGTTTTTTCCCTTTTACAATCATAGTAGTATTACTTTATAAAAGAAAAAATAGTTCATATTTTTTATTCGTCGATTGAATGGCTAGTTACTAACAGGATCTGTTTGATCATCGACCCGATTTTTTAAAGACGAGATCATATGTCCATTATGGATCCAAACCCATCTCAAGATATCTAAAAAAATCAAAACATATGAATGCTTAATTTGAAAACCTTAAACAAATGAAGCAGAAAGAAAGAGTTAAATGTGCAAATAAAAATATTATTGTAGAGAGGAGTCTACTTGTGATAGAGTCGTAATTGTGGACCAAGGTAGAGTTTATCTTAGAAAATGGTGGGGTAATTGTTGCAGTGTGGATTCTGGGACCATGAAAGTAACATTTTGGCCAATTCTATGAGCATTCAAAATGACACATTTGTTAGTATATATTTCTGAGAAAAGACACCAATTTCTTAATTGTGGACATTACACACTGTCAAAACTATTGGGCCCTCATCAAATAAATTATTGTTCTTGTTTTTTTGTTTCCCCCCCCCCCCCCCTCTCTCCCTCCCCCTAAGGGGCTCAAACTATTGTGTATTATTTAATTAAGTGTTGTGTGGGAAAGAGGTCCCCCCTATCTCATGCATGATGCAACTCAAAATCCAAAACTGCTGGCCTTAGACCCCACCCTTTTTCAATAATTGAAATTCAGACAAGCTAGTTACCATTATCAACTCATACACACACAACACACACACACACATATATAAGTATATATGCATTTATGTACCCGCGTGTATGTATGTATACATATAAGTCAAGGCTGATAATAAATTCCTTTGTGTTAGAGATTATGCTTCTTGATGATCAATCAACCTCACGAATCTTTTGTGGGGACACTAAAAGGAAATGAGGTTTTATTTATTTCTTTAAGGAATGCTTGGTTTAGGATAAAGTGGTTTGCGGAAATCCTAACTCTATAGTTTTTTTGATTAGTGTTCTTTAAGAAAATAATTGAATAGTTAAATATTTAATATTTATGAACAGGAAAATGTAGGTTTGTTTATGTACGATGCGGGAAAATTTCAAATATGGCCCTACTGGAATGATTGTGGACCGATTTTTATTCTTAGTATCAAAAATAACTCAAAAATAATCAAAATTAGCCCTATCCGTTAGTTTGGTTGACGGAAACCGTCAGACCGAGTTTGACAATCATTTTTCTCAGAGGCCCCAAATATTATAGATGCTGTTTTCTTAGAAAATCTTATACAAACATGGATCACACCACTCTTCTATTCTCAAAAACCTTATACAAACCATAGCTCTTGTCAGTGGTACTTTCCACAGAATGATGATGATTATCTCATGTTTAATTTGGGGATTAAGCTTGACAATCTTATGATTTGGGAATTAGGGTTTAGTGTTACATGATTATCTTACCTCACCCCGCCGTGGAAGAAGACAATGACGGGGAGGTGATCGGTGGCGATATTGGAACCGTAGGGCATGTAAATTCGGAACCAAAGGTTACGAGAGGCGTCAATGGTAACGTTGGAGGTTTTGACGCCGCCGTGGGGGTTGGGGTGGGAGGTGCGATGAATCCGCCAATGAAGTTGACGAAGCTGAGGAGGCGGTGGTTGACGGTGTCGTAGTGGCTACTGGCAGCATCGGTGACGACGATAAGTAAGAAGATAGTGGCGCGTGTCTTCCATGGGAGTACTGGGGATTGATCTCATGTTTCCAGCGGCAAATAGAAAGAACTAACGGCCACGTACCTCACACGTGATAGTTCTGTTAAAATTTTAGACGAAATTGTGGGGTGGGCCAAAAATGAATAAATATGGGTCCAAATCGGCCCATGATCATTCATATTGAGCCAAATTTGAATTTTACTCTGTAGGATGCTTTAGATGTCACATTAATATTAGAAAATACCGATGACTGTAATATGTAATATTATATAAATGTGGAAATTAGAATGTATAAATTATATTTATTAAAATTTGAAAAAATAAGGTGTTAATAGGTATATGAATATCAAAGAGAATTTGCATGCAACAACTTAAATCCATCTACTAGTTCAAGGAAAAAATTGTTGAAACACTTACAAATTGAATTTATAAAAGAAATTAGATTTATAAATTTAAATAAATTAGATTTATCAATTAAGTGAACAATATATATATATATAAACTACATACAGTAGTTTATAAACTACATATAATAGTTCAAATTAAATAAATTAGATTTATTTAAACACCTTAGATTTAATTTTGGACATAGTTCTTTTGGATGTACATATTATATATACGTATTATATATATAGGAATCATTCCTTAAAAAACTAATTAGCTTTTGGGAACCATATAATTTAGGCCTAATATCTAAAAAAAATCCAAATCTTAAATTTACAGATTAAAGAAAATAAAAAGAATTGGAATTGAGTGTTGTGGAAAGTAACAAAAAACAATTGATAAAATAATTAATTTCTTTTCATTTATTTCATTTTTAATGAGGTGTAAATGATTTCTTTATTCATGTGTCTGTCATTTAGAACATATATAATTTAGTTTTGACTAAAATTAAAATTTGGCTAAAATTGTAACTAATTTATTATAATATAAATAAATTAATAACTTTTAAAGAATTGATTAAAATAATAAAAGTTTGAAAAAGTTTGGATTTTTTTTTTCTATATAACCTATAATTTAGTCTGTGGATTATATTAATCCACGAACATTCCATCTAATAAACTAACATGTACACATATATAAATAAAATATGTATAAATGTGTGTCAATAAAAACAAAATCGACAATAAACAAAAGTAGTTCCAGGATCGTGATTAGTAATAGTGTTTAATTAAGGATAATTATAAATTTATTTTCAAAACATAAATGTCTGTAGAACTTTTTAGTTTGTGGGTTATATTAATCCACGAACATTCCATCTAATAAACAAACATGTACACATATATAAATAAAATATATGTACATCTGTGTCAATAAAAACAAAATCGACAATAAACAAAAATAATTCCAGGAGCGTGATTAGTAATAGTGTTTAATTAAGGATAATTATAAATTTATTTTCAAAACACAAATGTCTGTAGAATTTTTTAAATTCTTTTTTATTATGTGGTTGACATTGTTTTGTTTGTATGTACAAGTGTTATGTTTATGCTAGTATTTTGGAATTATACAGAAGTATTAAAGATATAATTTAAATATCTATAAAATAATGCATATATGAAGGAGATGAATACATACATATAAAATATTATTATTATATGCAAATTGATATCAAGAAAAGTTGCATATTTCTCGCATGAATATTTTTTTGATGGGAAATCCATGTGATGGATTTGTCATTATTCTGAAATTATTTCGTTTTTCCACATATCCTAGTGCAATCTATATAGAGCATCTTAATAATAATTTTCTTTTGGTTTAAAACACTATTTATTTTAAATATTGCTTTATTTTTCAATTTTCATATTAGCTTTATTTTATCCTTTTGAGAATGCTGTTATTCATATTAGTTGTAAACTTAATAGTTCTACTTTTTTTTTTTTACTTTAATTGATAGTTATAATAATTCATTGTTTTCATACATTAATAACTTATATAATGTAGTGTCGTTCGAACAAGATATATTAAAAATCGATAAAAAGCTTTACAAGTTTGCCTACAAGTTTTTGTGTTGGAAATTAATTAATTTAAATAAAGATGATTTTGAAAAATGTTTGACCATATTTTCAATGATGTTTGATTTAATGAATTGTAAATCAAAGTAGGTAGTAAATTCGAGTAGATGTATTTAGTATATTTGTCTTTTGAAAATCAATTTAAGGAGATTTAGATATTAATGTTTAAAGTGGACAACTTGAAACATAGAATTTGATATTTGTAAAAAGAAGTTGATATGAAAACTCACAATATTCCACACAGGAGAAAATGGTGGAATGAAAAGAGTAATCATCCACAACAAATGTGCAGTGATACACAGATGGATATGAGTTTTTTTAACACTAGCAACGAATTATCGATGGAACTCTGTTGCGATTACGGACAGATAAATAATATAATTATGTAAATTAGTATAATATTGTTAAATTAATTGTCAATTACTGATAGAGATGCATAATTATTATTAACCATAAGGATTAGTGTTGTTAGTTATTGTCAATTAAATTGTTAATTAGATTGTTAATTATTTATACGATGCGTAATTATTGTTAATTAGAAGCATCCATTGTTTTGATCAATTAAATTCGTTGAAATTGTGAGAATTGTTGGTTGAATTTATGTTCGAGATTGTTGAATAGTTGTTGATTTATAACTGTTATTCTGAATTCAATTAAGGCAATAACTTGTAGATTAATGATGGACGTTGAATTGTTAGGAAAAATTTCCTTAGAATTTGATTGAATAATGTTTTGCTGAATTTTTGTATATTGAAGTTGTTTGTTGAGAATCACATTTTTAATGACTTGAAGGAGAGTCGACAACTTGGTAAATTAATGTATAACGTTGAACTGTTGGCGAAATTTGGATAGAATGTGATGGAACTTTGAACCTTGTTTATTTTGCTAAATTTTAGTCCGTTGAGTTGTTTGTCGAGAATTGTATGTTGAATGACTGAAAGAGAGTCGATAACTTGGTAGATTAAAGCATAACGTCGACTTCTTGTTGAAATTTTTATAAAACTTGATAGAACTTAGTATTGAACCTCATTTATTTTGTTGATTTTGCCAAACTTAATAATGTGAACAAAACTTTAATTATGCAGTATCTGGATTCTTCCCCCGTAACAACAATTTAATTTGAACAGATTAGTATTACAAACAAAAATGGAGAGAAAATTAGGTGTCTAGTAATATAAAGTAATGTAGTAGTAAGATATTTCTTGATATGAAGATGTCAAATATTACTTGTGCAAATATGGAGTCAAGAGAGACAATGACCAAATATGTCGTGAATCGACTTATGCAACACCGACAAATGAAGATGCATCAGGTGCATACTATACTACGGTATTTGATGCGACTGGTTTGTTATTTAACTTACATTAAGAGGATGAACCTCCAAATTTAAGACACAATGATTTTATAACATGTTGGATGCTACTAATGACGAGTTGTGGTCCCCTTCATTGTGTAACCACATACCATGTTGTTATATGAATAGATACAGATTTCACATTGTCCAACATTGTTCATTAAAAGCCACAACTAACAATGGAGTGTGCATAAAAATGACTAATTACTGCACTGATGAGAGCGATTACCATAATATTTTACAGAAGGTGGTTCAGTTAGATTATGCAAGTCTGCCAGAAAAGAGAGTGGTCTTATTTAAGTGTGAGCGGTTTTATCCTTCAAACTTAAACACGAGAATTCATAAAGACTACAAGTTCAAGGAAGTTAACTACACACAAATTCAATCGATATGATTCATTTCTCTTAGCAATTCATACTAGTCGAGTCTACTATAACACGTACCCTATAGAGAAATAAGCTAAAAATGATTGGTGGGTTGTTTGCATAGTTAAGTGTACATTAATTGTAGACGTTCCTTCCTCATCTACAAGTAATGTAGTGGAATCAATTAAACCATTGTTCCAAGAAGACAAATTAAAAACCATTGTGCGGGGTTTTACTCAGAAACAAGTTAGGAATCAGAAATCGGAAACGGCAAAATAAGAATCGATCTAATTTCTGATGAACCAGACGCTCGAAGAAACAGAGTGCATGAACCGGGCAACTATGAAATTAGGGTTTAATTAGGGTTTTTACGCGCATCCATTTTACAATCCGTTAAGGTTGTTACGATTCGGTTATCACATCTGTAAATTAGTTTAGGGTTTCTACTCTATATATATAGATGATCATCCAGTTGTAAAATCAGATCGAAAGACTTAGTTTTCAGCGAGATAGAAAGAAGTTAGGGTTCTTGAGAGAAGAGAGAGCAATTCCATCTTGTAAACTGATTTCTTGGTCTTTTCTTAACGTAATACCATTGATCCGGCTCTCCCAGTGCAGTAGGTCGATGATGGCGTGCCAAAGCACTTAATAATGTGAACATAACTTGAAGTTGCAGAGCATTCTTTGTGGATTGACTCAGTGATTGTATCCTACAAGTGGCGCCATCTGTGGAAAACCAACCACGGCAGGTATGGAGACAATGAAGATGGACATGGAGAAGTTCTCAAGCAAGATCGATTTCACCCTATGGAGAGTGAAGATGAAAGCACTGCTCATACAAAATGGGCTTTAGAGTGCTTTGATCGAAAGTGGAGATGATTCTGAGAAGAAAAAGAAAATAGATATGAAAGCATATAGTACGATCATGTTGTGTCTTAGTGATAAAGTGTTGAGAGATGTCTTCAAGGAAGAAACGATAATGACAGTTTAGAAGAAGTTAGAAACAATATATCTAACCAAGAGCCCGGCTAATATGTTGTACATGAAGAACAAAATATTTGTTTTTCGAATCAACGATGAAAAGAAAATTACAGACAAATTAGAGGAATTCTCAAAGATCACTGACAATCTTGAGAGCATTGGAAAAAAGATTCTAGATAAAGATAAGACATTAATGTTGTTGAATACTTTGTAAAAATCTTATAAAAGCTTGAAGGACACTCTGGTATATGGGAGGACTGCAGCCTTGACACTTGAAGATGTTTGGTAGCCATAAAATCAAAGATCCTACATATATCGTCATCTGATTCTAAATCTCAAAATCTTGGAGAATGGTTGCATGTCAAAGGGAAATTCAACAAGAAGAATCAACCTCAAAATAACAAGAAAATGAATGACAAAGCAGGCAATCAAGAAGATAGATCAGATGATGATATAGAAAATAAGAAGTGCTTTCACTGCAATAAATTAGACCATTACAAGAAGTATTATCCAGAGAAGAAAGATGCAAAGAATAACAAACAAGGAGCAGCAATGGCTGAAGTAGGTTATAATAGTGCTAGCATGCTCTGTGTTACTTCAGATAGAATGGCAAGAGAGTCGGTCTTAGACATAGGGTGCTCATTTCATATGTGCCCTACTAGATCCTGGTTTCAAATTTTGAAGTTACAAGATGAAGGTCTTGTACTGCTTGGGAATGATCAGTCTTGCAAGGTAAAAGGACTAAGAACTATCACACTCAAAATCCATTATGGGAAGATCAGACTTTTCTCAAATGTAAGGTACATTCCGGACCTCAAAAGAAATCTGTTGCTTCACTAACTGATGCAGGTTGTGAGTTTAACACTCAAAGAGGTGAGATTATTATCACAAGGAATGGCAGATCTATTATGAAAGAAAATAAGTCAAATGGATTATACATCTTGATTGGAAAATCGTGTCAACTGAGTTATCACTTGTTATGAGTAAAATCACTTGTTATGAGTAAACTTGAAACTGATATATGGCACAAGAGGCCCTGTCACATAGGTGGAAAGGGGTTATAAAACTTTCAAGAAAACAGAAGTTTGGAACCAACTCAATACCAAAACCTGAGACATGTGAGATGTGTATATTAGGGAAGTCTAAGAAGCAAAGTTTCAGTAAAGGTAAACATTCCACCTCTGAATGTATGGAGTATGTCCACTCTAATGTTTGGGGCCCTGTAAGAAATCCAACACATGGAAGAGCTAGATATTTCATATCATTCATAGATGATTATTCAAGGAAGGTATGTGTATTTACTATGAAACATAAAAGTAAAGCATTCTCAGTGTTTAAAGACTGGTTGGTACTGGAAGAAAATAAAATATGAAGAAAGCTCAAACACTTGAGAACTGATAATAGACTAGAATATGTATCTGATGAATTCCAAGCCTATTGCAGAGAGAAAGGAATCACTGGGCATAGGACAACAGCAACTAACCCTCAACAAAATGGGGTAGCAGAAAAGATGAATAGAATCCTTTTGGAAAGGGTTAGATGTGTACTTCTAAATACAAATCTACCTAAGAGTTTCTAGGGTGACGCAATCAACACAACAGCTTACTTGATTAACAAATCACCTTCATCTGCAATTGACTTCAAGATACCAGATGAGCTATGGTTTGGTAAGAAATCAAGTTACTCACAACTGAATGTGTTTGGTTGTCAAGCTTTTGCTCATATAAAATAAGACAAGTTAGAAGTAAGAGCAATAAGGTGCATTTTTATTGGATATCCACCTGGAGTTAAAGGCTACAAACTCTGGTGTTTGGAACCAAGTTACAAGAGGTGTTTCATCAACAGATATGTGACTTTTAGGGAGTCAATAATAGGATATAAATCTGATATCTCCAACCCAATCAATCAGGACGGAGAAGAAGTGGTTCAAGTTGAGGTGGAGAACTTAACAAGTGAAAGTGAAGAAACTAAGTTGGAACATGAAAATCAGTATCAACAAACTCAGGATAACACTCAAGTTGTTCAGTCATCAGATGAAGAAGATGAAAACTTAGTTGATAGCCATGATCTGAGCAACTATAATCTGGTTAGAGATAGAGAGAGGAGAGTAATCTATCCACCAAGTAGATTTGGACAAGCAGATTTAATCTTCTATGCTCTTGCAGTTGCTCAAGACTTGGAATATGAGGAACTAGGAAGTTATAAAGCTGTAATAAACTCCAAGGATAAGGATAAATGGATTGCAGCTATGAATGATAAGCTTATGTCTCTTGAAAGAAATAACACCTGGATTTTGGTTGACAAACGTAAGAACCAAAAGGTGATAGGAAGCATGTGGATTTTCAAGAAGAAAATTAAAGTTTATGAAGTTAAAAAGGTAAGATTCAAGGCCAGATTAGTGGCTAAAGACTACACACAAAGAGAGGGCATATATTTCAATGAAGTGTTCTCACCTGTAGTGAAGCATTCATCAATCAGAATATTACTGGCCCTGTTCACTCAATTCAACATGGAACTTCAACAGATGGATGTTAAAACAACTTTCTTGCATGGAAATCTTGAAGAGACCTTGTATATGCAACAATGAAAGGGCTTTGTTCAGCCAGGTAATGAAGGTAAAGTATATTTATTACGAAGACCCTTATATGGATTAAAACAATGTCCTAAACAATGGTATAAGCATTTTAACAATTATATATTAAGCATTGGTCTAAGTAAGTGCAGGTATGATAGTTATGTGTATTTGGAAAAAGAAAGAGATAAAATTTATACATATATCTTACTTTATGTTGATGATATGCTGATAGCTAGTAACAACTCTCAGAGAATAGAAACACTCAAGTCAAAACTGAAATCACAGTATGAGATGAAAGACTAGGGAGAAGCAAGAAGGATTCTTGGGATGGATATAAGGAGAGATAGGTTAGTTGAAAAGCTCTTCCTTTATCAGTCTGATTATATTAGCAAAGATTTGAAGAGATACTACATGCATCAGTCAAAAGTTATCAAGATACCTATTGGAACTCAGT
This sequence comes from Scutellaria barbata, assembly GCA_028654395.1. Taxonomy (NCBI): domain Eukaryota; kingdom Viridiplantae; phylum Streptophyta; class Magnoliopsida; order Lamiales; family Lamiaceae; genus Scutellaria; species Scutellaria barbata. Next base: position 11,881,288 of record CM053656.1, on the reverse strand, counting down.
TTAAACGGTCTAGTTCTCAAAGGCCTAAAACTGATGAAGAAAAAAGATACATGCAAGGTGTGCCATATGCAAATGCAATTGGAAGTCTGATGTATACTATGGTTTGTAGTAGACCTGACTTTGCTTATGATATGAGCTTGGTTAGTAGGTTCATGGCAAAACCAAGTAAGGCTTATTGGGAAGCACTAAAATGGATTCTCATGTATGTTAATGGCTCTAGAGATATCGGGCTGGTCTTCAGTAAACAAGAGGGAAAATTAGACATAATAAAAGGTTATGTAGACTCGGATTTTGCTGGTAATAAAGACACAAGGAAGTCTTTGACAAGATATGTATTCACTATTTTTGGAACTGATGTGAGCTGTAAAGCAATACAACAATCAGTAGTAGCTTTATCTACAATTGAGGCTGGATATATTGTTATGTCAGAAGCTGTAAAGGATCAGTTTAGCTACAAGAAATACTAAAAGAAACGGGGTTAACACAGAAGAAAACAAGCATTCTCTATAATAATCAAAATACACTACACAATCAAGCATCAAGTATTCCAGCAAAGGTCAAAACACATAGATGTGAAGCTCTATTTTGTAAGAGACATGGTTGACAAAGGTATAATTAAGCTAAGAAAGTAAGCATCGAGGAAAATGCAGTTGATATGCTAACAAAGACATTGCCTTGGGAAAAGTTTAAACATTGTATGAACCTTGTCAATGTAAGAGCTTGGTAACCTGGCTGCTGCAAAAGGATAAGTCTAAATACTTCTAATTTTAAATATTTTTGTTTTATCTTTGTTTTTGTTTGTTCTTTTGCAGGTGGAGTTTCTTGTTAAAAATGAAGAATTTGTGAGGGTTTTAACTCAGAAATAAGTCAGAATTCAAGAATCGAAAATGGTAAAGTAAGAATCGATCTAATTTCTGACGAACCGATCGCTCAAAGAACCAGAGTGCATGAACCGGGCAGTTATGAAATTAGGGTTTCTGCACGCATCCATTTTACAATCAGTTAATGTTATTACGATTCGGTTATCACATCTATAAATTAGTTTAGGGCTTCTACTCTATATATATAGATGATCATCCAGTTGTAAAATCAGATCGAAATACTTAGTTTTCAGCGAGATAGAAAGAAGCTAGGGTTCTTGAGAGAAGATAGCAATTCTATCTTGTAAACTGATTTCTAGGTCATTTCTTAGTGTAATACCATTGATCTGATTCTCCTAGTGTAGTAGATCGATAATGGTATGCCAAAGCACTTAAATCTTTGTGTTTTTTATGTTCAAATCATTACGTTTTTGGTTTATGCATGCATGCAAACTTTGGTGGAATTCTTGAATTAAAATTTAAAGTTGTAGAGCATTCTTCGTGGATTGACTCAGTGATTGTATCCTACAACCACTATTTGGTTCATAGAGATAATGGTCCACGAAATCTAAGAGATACAAATGGTGGAATCAAAGAAATTGAGAATGAAAGGGATGACACCGATGAAAATGAGTTATTGTCGAAAGATGAGCTATTCTGTGAAGAAGACATTGATTCAGATAAATGTAAATATGTATTTGTCGGTAGTGATGATCAAACAATGGTAACAAATGTAACGCACATGTGTTTTTAGGCACAAGAATTTTCAACTTATGTTTGTCTTATTAAAACCATAATTTTGATTTTTAAATGTTTAGGAGACGAGGTATTCGGGTCAAGGATAAGGAAGAGGATGAGACGTGTTTATTTCATTTTTTGTTGTTTTGCAGAAATGGTACATATGAGATTCAACTATAAACAAATTTATCTAATACCCGATATCGAGTTATGATGAACTATTGGAAAAAAAATGGGAGATGAAGTGGAAGCAACCTGAGTGTGTCATACACTACGTGAAAGAATTTTCAAAACTACTAGGTTGATTCGAAGGTTAAGTTGATGTTGGTCCAAAGTGGTGTCCGAGGTTCAGAGGGGAGTGAATGAACCTTGGTCAATTTTGAAAATATATCGAAAAACCTTTCTGCTCTACAAGTTACTTGAACTTGCAGCGCCAGATAGTCACTGCTTACAACACTAGGATACAGTGCTGCACGCTGTAACTTGAGTTTATACGCAGCGGAAAAATATAATTTATAACACAAGGCTCGTTTTCTCAAGTATGCTTCTTTATAAAACGTTTTATGCTTATGAGATAGATATGAACAAAACAGAAATAAGCACAGATAAGAAAGCAATAAAACACTTATGGTTTATAGTGGTTCGAAGGTGGTGTAATCCTTCTACGTCCACTCTATTGCTCCTCAAGCAGGAACTTTGTTAAGCAAGATTGAATTACAGGACCTTCCTAACAATCTATCAACTTTACAAAGTAACAACCTACTGAAGTCCAGCGTACACACAACAACTGCAAACTCCAAAGGCTAACCCACACAGGATTCTACACTCCCACACAGGGAAGCTGCCTAACATTTAGACTACTATACAAACAGCAAGGATCTCTCCTATCAACTGTTCGACACCTCTAAAACAACCTAAGCACACAGCAACAAGGTTAAAAGTATATTTGTTTGTTTTCTTCAACTGGTGCGACGAAGTGAGCTTCTGAATCCTTCGAGGGATCTTTCAGCTTGAACTTGCTTCACTTCTGAGAGGTTGAGTAACTGAAACTGATGGTAGACTTGAATGTTTGTAACTTGAAAGCTTGTGAGTTTTTGCGCAAATGTTTCAGTAACCAGCTTCAATGTTTCTCAACCTCTATTTATACTTGTAGGAGAAGATATCCGTTGAAGGAGATGTCTTCTCTTTTGAATTTGAAGTAGTCTGACCAAAGACATGGTTCGCATTTAATGCGACTTGACTTTCTCTTTCGGAGCATTTAATGCGGCAGTTGCGGCTAGCAGCTTTCTGCAGCGCGTCAGTCCACGTGGCATCTTTGTATTGGCTCCATGTCTGCAACTTTGATCTTGTCTCGAACGGCTCTATTTATTCTTACTTGGATCTTCGTTCCTCGTACTGCATTTATCTTTCCTCGAATTGCAGGATACTTCTTGTTTGACATTAGCGTTGTTTCTGTTTGGATAATAAGTTCTGCGATGTATCCTAGGTCTGGGTGCAGCTGATGTCTTCTTACAGTGCTGCTGTAACTTTGACCTTCTTACAGTATCTTCTGGTAGTACTGTTGTATTCTTTTCTTATAGTACTCATGTATCCTTTTCTTGCAGTGATGCTGCATGCCGTTCTTTCTTACTTTACTGCAGTGCTGTAACTGCCTTCTTGCAGCGATGTTGTATCTACTTTCTTGCAGCAGCATCTTTTCGATAAGCTCGATGCAGCTAAGTAACTTATGAAAACCTCCATCTTTCAGCACTTAACACCAGACTCAAAACTAGTCTATGATTTCATTTAAATACTATAAAAAATGGGGTACTCAAAACTTCCTATTACATATATGTTTTATCTCATCAAAATCTAAACATCAAAATCCCAACAGTTGAAGTCCTAGTAGGTCTCAAAAACTAATTTGAATGAGCCACTTGAACCGGGTAATGAACCTCCAAAACATAAAGGAGGGTCCAAATGTACCAGATCTGCACTAGCGCATGCAATAGAGTTGGTTAGTATTTTTCTTAAAATGAAGCTTTAAATTATCTAAAATGATTAAATCAACATATAACTTATTGTTTGTTTTTCTCTTTATTCAGTCAAAGTTGAAAGGTGCCCCTACTAACCATTTAGATGTCTTCTTTTAACTTCATGGATCATCTAAAAATGGGACTTACACCGACGACAAATCAACGAAATTTTCTGTAAGTGTTATTTTTTTATGATAACTTAGAAATACATTCTTATTTGATACGGTGATTTTGATATTAACCTTTTCATTTTTGTCATTTAAAAGGAGGTATAAGTAATAGGATGAAAATAAGTGTATTTTATAGTTGTTAAACTTTGACTTTTATGCACTTTGATTTGATTAAATACACATTTTTTGTACATTAATGTGTTTTGGTTTCAGAATACTCCATATATTATTTTTATTATTATTTCATGAATCTTAAAGTATTTTCGAGTAAAGAAACGTGTTTGTAGGCCAAGAAATGAAGTTGAAATCGAGTTTGGGCGATTTTGGGCCCAAAAGCCCATCATTGAGAGGCCAGTGTGGGCCAAACTGCCAATGTTGAACCTAACAAAAATTGAAGAACGTTTGAACCTGGATGGTGGAATTTTTTTTGCAAACTAATATGTAAATTGTTGGGAAATCATACAAAAAATCTTCTATTGGTGCAACAAATCATTTTAATCTGTGATTTTTCTTCACAAACGTTGTCATCAAAGCTTGTGTCTAATCACTTCTCAGCCACTACTATTACGCAAGGTTTACATAGGTCAGCTCTTTGCGCTATTTTTTTTTCATCTCTTTTTTATTTTCTATTTTCATTATATTGAATTTTATTTAAGGGAGAGCAACCAAAACTATCCAATTTAAGATAGTGTATTATTAATGCCTAAATCAATTTTAATATTGTCCATTTCTACCAAATAAAAATACCATAAACTACCCACTTTGTAGGATAACCACCCCCACCCTTTTGATGTAAACCTCTTTCACATCCACTCATTACAATTAAATATATATATAGTCAAAGTAAAAAAGTTAAATTTTTACAGCCGTTTTTTTATTTAGCACATATATTAAGATTTTGGGAAATCCTCATTTTTCACCTATTTTGGCCACTGCCACAATTTCGTGTAGTTTGGAAGAGCCCCATTCTCCTTCTTTCTTCCTCTTTTTTTTTCACTTCGATTGGAAAGGCTGCCCATTATTGGAGTTGCCTGCACCATACACGAAAATGGATCTGGGACTTTCTCAAAAAGAGGTTAGTATTTTGTTAACGAATCATAAATTTTAGGGTGTTTTGCCCCTAATTTGTTTATAAGTTTGTGAATATGGCTTATTAATTTCGTGTATGTTTGTGAATGTGTTTTGTATTTAGTTGAAGATTAAATATGTCGCCCATTGTTTGTCAATATTTCTTAATTCTTGAATGTGTGCACTATTACACAAGAATATATTTATTAATGTTTGTTAATTCATTTTTTAAAATTCTTTTGTTATACAACTTACATGATTTGAGGTCATAATTAAACATAAGTCTACATGATTTTCGGTCATAATTTTGAATTATAAGCTTATACGAAATCATAATTATACGGTTATATGAATTCAAATTGAAGGGTTACACGAATTTGCTATGTATTGAACCTTACATAAAATTAGTAAAATTTTAGCCTTACACGAATTTCAAAACAACTTAGGCTAACACAAATTTAGTTTATTAGTCTGGACCTTATTCCCAAATTTTAGGCTTATATGAATTTCCCAACAAATACGCTGAAATTCCCATTTTCAACGATTTGGTTGGTTTTTTTTTTTCATTTTTCCTTTAAAAACATACACAATTTAGATTATAAATTATAAATCAAGATTTTATACAACTATGGAATGGATTAAGATTTATAAAATTATGATAAATAAAAATGATTGAATAAAATACAAGCAATAAATGTTTATAAATTATACAACTTGAGATTTTATAAAGTTTATTCAAATAATTTTTTTGTGTTTTTTCACCTAAAAGACCACTTGGAGTTAGGCATGGTCACACCTAACTTCAAAAAGGTCTTCTGTTTTTTTCTTTTATTTTTGCCTTAGAGACTTGTTGGAGTTAGGTATGGTCACGTCTTACTCGAAAGAGTCTTTTTTTTTTTATTATTTTTTATCTTAGAGACTAGCTGGTGTTAGGATGGTCACACTTACTCGAAAAAGTCTTCTATTTTTTTTTTACTTTAGAAATTAGTTCGAGTTTAGCGTGATCACGCCTAACTTGAAAGATGTAATGACATTATTAATACAATAAATTAATTATAGTATTTATTAAAATGATTTTTTTATTAAGCATGAATTTAATGACATTTTTTTATTAAAACAAATTAATTTTTTCAACCATAGCAAGAAAATCCAACAAATTATAATGTCATGAATTTTATCAAATGCACGATCGCTAGGTAAGTAATGACATTAATTAATTAAGAATTTTAATTATATATAATATATAATTAGTATTGGAGAATTGTTGAAATTGGTATTGAAAATTGAAAATTGAAAATTCATTTTTTATGTAATATAATTATTGTTGGAGTGGCCTTGGGTCTGTCCTAAATGTCAGGTTCGGCTGGTATATATTAATTGATATACATAGTTCAGTATATTACATGATATAAGGAAGGAGATGAAGTTGCGTAGTAGAGATTGTAACCATCGTATGTTATCACCATTTGACCACGTTTTGTTGTGGGCGACTAAGTGTTCACTTATTTCTTTTAGTTACGCCCGCAAGTGTACGGTGTAAATTGTAGGAATGGTGAGTAAGGTCGATCTCATAGAGACTATCTATCTAGGTACTAATTAACTACTCAAATCCGGTTCTCAAATTTATCTAGGGAAATCAAATCTCATAAATTTCAGATTAATTCAACAGAAACAATGATTACGTAAATAAATTAACTCAAGAATCACAAAGATCTAAAGCAGGTTCTAGAATATGCGTTCATCTAATTCTCATCAAAACATCACTTTAACCAATCCAAGTTCATTAATCAATTATCCTATATGAGCAATCACATATATCAAATTAACAATTCTCCCGAGTCAGTTAATCGGTTGATTATTATGCCATCAGAGGTATCCCTACTCAATCTGATTGAAACATAACAACTCCCAAAAGTACCCAAAATTGATTTCTCATCACATAAATTCCTTAATCTCCCGATCTAAATCTTTTTATGTGTCATGTATTTATTCTTCCATAATTAAATCTCATTTCCCGAATTTTGATTTAATTACTAAAACCTGCTCAATTATTGGCCAGATAATCAAACAAACAATCAACTCATAAACACACAAATAAGATAAATGATCATGAACATTGAATTAAAATTAAAGATTCATCAAGATTCGAATTAGATTACTAACAAGCCCTAAAAACCCTAAAAAATTAGCTAGACATGATTATCAACAAACTCATAAACAAGATTGAAAATATCATATCCACTAAAACTAACAAGAGAGGAAAGATTAAAATCTTAGCGACGATGATCTCGTGGTTCCTTCGATTCTTAAATTCTCTTTCTTTTCTCTCCGTTCTTCTTCTCTCTGCCTCTTTCGTCGATAATCTCTTTTCTGTCGCTTTTGGAATCTTATATATCAAGTAAAAGATGAAACCACGCCAAAATAACAGAAAACGCTGCTCTTCCGGGCACGGTCGTGCTACACGACACAGTCGGCACAGTCGTCCGTGCTACACGACACGATCGTGCTCCTTCTTTTTATCAATTCCTCTTAAAACTTGCACTTTTCCTCATTAAAATCATGAAATTAAGCACAAACTCGTCAAATGCATCTTATACACGAATAATCTCAATAATCACCATAAAACATAGTTAACATATTCAAATGAATCCATAAACATACGTAAAAATAAGTGAAAATTGGCACTTATCACTAAGCCACAGACGTGCAAGGCTTTTCTGCATGTCCTCATTTCTCATGAGGTACGACATAAGATCAATTCACACGTGCATGAGAAATGATTCTGCTTGGGTGATCCACTGTGTCGGTTTTCGAGGAGGGAGTTTGCTATCGTCACAAGGTTGCGATTTGACGACTCCGATTTCAACCCATCAAGGATGCATCATCCACCAAAAGGTGGAATTTATCATAAATTTTTTATCGATCGAAGTCGCATCACTATTTCAAACCTTCTTGTATGATTTGTTGAAGGGGAGTTTCGTTAGAGCGATGACAATACTATTAAAATTACCAAGATCCTGATACTGAACTGTATACTATTTGGAGTAGAAGTCGGAAAGACCCAAGCGATGATGATACTATCAGAGGACACGAGAGCTTAGTGTTAGGGATATACTGAAAAGTATGTTTTTTGTGTTATTTTGTATATAAACTGAGTCTTGCATTTTAAGAGAATAAATCTTTTATCATTGTTTGCATTAAATATTATGAATGTTATTTATTTAAATGCATAAATATTCAATATACTTTACATTGTAGACAATGTGGTGTGTAGAAGATCACAGAAGATCACATTGTCAGTTCCTTGTAATAAGTATAGTAAAATTCACAACTTAGATGGAATTGAACAATCCATTGGTAGAAGTTGAAGTGTAAGGCTGAGATTGGCTTGTCTTGACCAAGAGATTACACTAGTGCATTTGATGTGCTGAATAGGACCTACAGCGAGATAATTCTTCTAGGCTGACTTGGAAAGAAGAATTACATTTCAGTGGTTATTGATTTCTTAATTTTTATCACTTAATTGAGATAGTATATAATTAATTGATATTGCTTTGATTTATTATGGGTAAAGAATCAATGAGATTCAATATTTTATATTTTGGGCAATATTATTAATTATATGACAGATTGCTAAATTAATATAGAAAATCGTGTCTTGATACGTCAAGTTGATAATGTCCCCTTGGTGGGCTCAAAAGTTTATCATATCAAATTTGGTCAGTGGATTAATTTCCGATATGATAATAATGTTGAGCTGTCATTTCTCAAGGAATAAAGATATTGATTAATTAAAGCATTCAGTAGCTTAAATTAATTAATGGACATTAGATTTTAAACACGGGAAATAATAATCGGGAGCCATATTTCATAATATAGGTTAGAATGGATAGTGCAATATTAATTCTATAGTGGAGTGAATTAATATTAATGGGCTAGAATAATATTGTGGCTCAATATTTGTTTTTAGGTCCATTAGGAGGTCAAATTTTAATTCTCCTAAAGGCCCTTGAATAGCCCAATAAAAGCCCATTTAACTTAGGTGTTAAAAAATAAGAATTAATTATTGTTGCAAAATATATGGAGATCAAGATTTCCATATATTACTTCAGGATATATTTGAGATGAAATCTTGAGAAATATATGTGAGATCAAATCTTGAGAAATATATTTGAGATCAAATCTTAAGAAATATATCTAAGATCAAATCTTGAGAAATATATTTGAGATCAAATCTTAAGAAATATATCTGAGATCAAATCTTGAGAGATATATTTGAGATGAAATTTTGAGGATATATTTGAGATCAAATCTTGATGATATATTTCTTGATCTATTTCTTCTCCTCCAAGTTTGTATTTTTGTGTATAAATAGGGGTTGATTTTAGCCCTATAAAACATACACACGAGTGTGAGCAACAAAAGTGAGAAATTAATTGTTCCTAAAAAGAGTTAAAGAGTTCGTTTGATTTCTCATCGGATCTACGAACTTGGGCTATTAATCTTCTCAACGGTTGAAGCTATTAATCTTCTTAACGGTGTCTCTCCGATGCTTCACATGTTTAGGGCTATGTATGATTTACCATTTTTCAAAGCATAATTTATCTAATTTAATTTATTTTAAATCATTGGATTAGAATTATGATATTTCTGATTTAAATTACACCCGAATAGATCCATACTAGTTCCCCAACACACTTAGCAGGATATGCCAGATTTTAGGGGTGTTCCCGAGTTACCTCCGAACCAGCAGAGCCATTCTTTCCATTCAGCCCCTCGAGATTCATACCAAAATTGGTCGCCAAATTTTGTTCCATTTGAAGCCCCAATTGTAGCTACACCACTGAGTCAATGACGAGCACGTGTGATCTCATCTTCCTCAATTAATTCACCACCACCACCGACGACGAGTCGAGATGACCATGGAGGATTTGACGATACATTTTCATGTTTTACCCATGAGATTAACAAGCATTTTACATCGATATAGACTTATCATAGATGTTAGTTCTTACGTACGGAGGACCTTCTTCGGGATGAGTCGGATCGTTTGGAGAAGCAAATCCCCTCCATGATTCAGGAGCAACTCAAGGGTTTTTTTAGCGAATCACGCTCCACTTATAAGTATGAACCTCCATCACATATGACTTGGGGCAAATGGCCTGAAGAACAGACAAGCTACGATCGATATATGCTTGCTCTCGATCCAATCATCTCTATAAGGACGTATTCAGCTACATCTAATGGGCCCTCGGTGATACCTATTGATTTTGGACAGTCATTTGAGAAAGATGTACCATCTGAACCCACAGCTACACCCAATGGAGTTGAAGGACATTCTTCTGCAGTGCCTGTTATTGTAGAGCCCGATGATCTGGAGTCATTATTGGGGCTCGACATAGTGTTTACATGAGGCTGTATACATGTTGTTCATCAACGGGCACCATCCAAAGTGTTAAAAAGTCCATTTACCCGCTACAAGCGTAGAAGAGCAGAGGTTGGAATGGAGAGTGTTGGTCCCAAGTGGTGTCTGAGGTTCATAGGGGGGTGAATGAATCTTGGTCGATTTTACAAATCTTTTAAAACTTACTGTTCTACAAGTTACTTGAACTTGCAGCGCCAGAAAGTTACTATGTAAGCACTAGTATGCAGTGCTACACGCTATAAATTAGAGTTTTATACGCAGCGGAAAAATAGGTTTTATGACACAAGACTGATTTTTCTCAAATATGATCCTTTAGAAAACGTTTTATACTTATGACAAAGATAGATATATATAAGATAAAGCACAGATAAGAAAGCAATAAAACACTTATGGCTTATAGTGGTTCGAAGGTGGTGTAATCCTTCTACCTCCACTCTACTGCTACCTCAAGCAGAAACTTTATTAAGCAAGATTGGTTTACAGGACACTCCTAACAATCTATCAACTTTACAAAACAAAACACCTACTAGAGTCCAGCGTACACACATCAACTGCAAACTCTAAAGGCTAACCCACACAAGGTTTTGAACTCCCACACAGGAAAGTTGTCTATCTCCTAGACAACTATACAAACGGCAAGGATCTCTCTCATCAACTGTTTGACACCTAAAACAACCTAAGCACACAGCAACAAGGTTAAAAAGTATATAAAATTGTTCTTCAACTGGTACGGTGAAGTGAGCTTCTGAATCCTTTAAAGGATCTTTCAGCTTAAACTTGCTTCACTTCACAGAGGTTGAGTGACTAAAACTAAGAGTACACTTGAGAGAGTATAGCTTTAATGCTTGAATGTTTTTGCACAATTGTTTCAGTAGTCAGCTCAGGGTTGCTCGTCCTCTATTTATACTGGAAGAAAAATATCCGTTGAAGAAGATATCTCTCGTTTGAATTTGGGTGTACTTGATCAAAGATATGGCTCGCATTTAATGCGACTTGACTTTCTCTTTCGGAGCATTTAATACGGTGGTTGCGGCTCACAGCTTTCTTCAGCGCGTTAGTCCATGTGGCGTCGGTGTATTGGCTCTATGTCTGCAAATTTGATCTTCTTTAGAACGGCTCTATTTATTCTTGCTTAGATCTTCGTTCCTCGTACTGCATTTATCCTTCCTCGAATTGCAGGATACTTATTTTATTTGTCATTGGTGTTGTTGACTGTTTATGCAGTAAGCTTCGCGTTGTGTCCTAGGTCTACTTGCAGCTGTTTGTTCTTTACATCGCTACTGTAACTTAGACCTTCTTGCAGTATCTTCATACAGTACTGTTGTATCTTTTCTTGCAGTACTCATGTAACATTTTCTTAGAGCGATGTTGCATGCCGTTATTTCTTACTTTGTTGTATTGCTGTAACTGCCTTCTTGCAGCTTTGTTGTATCTGCTTTCTTGCAGCATCTTCATTCTGAATTACTCGATGCAGCATAATACTTATGTAAACCTCCATCTTTCAGCACCTATATCTAGACTCAAAACTAGTCTATGTTTTCATATAAACATTGTAAAAAATGGGGTACTCACAACTTCCTATTACATGTTTGGTTTGTCTCATCAAAATTTGAACACTAAAATCCCAACAGAGAGCATGTTGTTGTTGGAGCTTGGAGAACAAGCTGATCAGTAAGTTACATTCAACGTTGATTTCCAATTTGTCAATGATAATGTTCTTACTTATAACTTGTAAGTGTGTTTTAATTTTCAATCTTTTTTGCAGGCATAATATTGGTATTGATTTTTCAGTGGGAACGAACTTCTTCAAGACACTCATTGATCCTTTGGAGCAAGTGCATTGGAAGATTAGTATCTTTTAATTGTTATTTTTTAACCTTGATATAACTTCATATATCTTATGATGTTATCTTTCTTGAAGGCAATCAACGCGTGTCATGGCATTCTACAGATCAAGCCTAGATTTGCTGAAGTTCGGGTTAATTGGAAATTGAAGGGTCACATTCAGATATTGGACGTACTCTTTTTTTAAGTATTACAATGAGCGTCTATAAAATAGTATGACTTGTGAGTGTGTTTTTCGAACTTCACTATTTAAAAACTCATTTGTAATGTCTTTTCAAATGCAGAAAATCTGTAAGGACATCTGGCAGAAGAAGCATGGGAATGACACGAGTACCATGCGGTATCTGTTTCCTACACTTGAGACTTTCCCCGATGAGGACCTAGATAGTCTCGTTCTATATGTGAAAGGTGAATAATCTAATTGGGGGCATATGAAGTCTTGGTGGGATCGTATTCGATCGGTTAGTTTTTTAAATACATAAGGTTTACTCTTGTAAATTTTATAACTTGTGATGATCTTATTACTGTTACTTCAATTATCTTTGTTGTTTAATGAGCAGCTCATTTTAGTGATGAATCTAGATGAACATTGAGTTACAAATGAGATACATATCCCGATAATGAAACTCAGCATGTTCGATAGTAAACGACATGAGTGGGACCAAGAGTTGACCAATCATCAATTTGAGCAGACACGACCCATTTGTAGGATATTTATTATCTTTTTGCATTCTGGCTATTATGATCATTTGGGACACTTTCATTGGAGAGGTCAGGAGCTGGAGATGGGTACAGCGAAATAGTTAAGATGTTATAGACACTCTCATGTAGGCATCTATGAAGTTAGATGATAAATTGGTTCTCAATTGATGCGGCGACTATTGAAGGAGATGAATTGTAGTAACATTTTAATTGACCATTTTGTAACATTTTTTTTAAATACTCGATGCAGACTTATCAGCATTTGTGTTTATCACAACGATACCTATTTTCATATTTATTTATTTACCATTTTGATATTAAAAATAAATGCCAAACATCGCAAATACAACAGTTATACAAACATGAAGGCTCGACATTAAGATATTAAAAGAAAATATCATCACTAGCTACGTTTTTACAAACATCCATTTTATTCTTCTTGCACGGTATGTAAATTTTGATAGATGAAATAATTTTTTTATGACTTTCTGATTGACAGATCAAGCATTTTTTCTTTTTTCTTCTAGTAACCTCACCAACTGAGGGACCACCATTATTATCAACCTCTTCGTGAATAGATGGAGAATGTGTTGGCACGTATTCGGTATATTTAGTTATGTTGTGACCAGTGCTTCCACATCAACTACATGTTTTGATTCTGCGTGCACCTCCAAAATGTTCATTATAAGCCGAAATTCATTTTTCTTTTGGTCGTGCTACTTGTTTTGGCTTATCAGGGGCCAAACAAACTTCAGACGAGATGCCCTATTTTTATGGTTCTTTCACAGGGATAACCTTACTTGACCACATCCCCCTCAACCAATAGTCGTGTAGTAGTCTGCAACGTACGTAGTGACTGATTCTTTTAAGAAACTGTTAAAACAATAGATTTAACTTGTTATAATGAGCGTAAATTCTATATTAGCAAGATTTAATTTCTTCTAATGCATTCGGATACAGACCTTATTGCTGCACATGCATGAGAATAGGTTATCAAGTCACTTTGAAAAATCTCACATGTGCAAGAATGATAACTTAGATCAACAAGATAAATCCTACTCTCATATGTGATCTTGTATTTGGTTTGTCCTAGTTTATCAACTTGCATCCGACGTCCAAGCTTCATAGCTTCGAGCACTCTATCTTAAGCTGATTTTATGAGTGTGTTTTCTCTTTCTTCAGCAATTGTCCTTTTCTCATAGAACCATTTTTCAGTTATTCGTTGAGCATATTAGAGAAAAGAACAAACTGGTAGTTTTCTTACCCAAAGTAGGCGAGAATTCTATATCTCTGCAGCATTTGATGTTATGAAGTTAAATCTTCGAACTAGACATTTAACACGGGCCCACTCGGTTATTGTTACTTTTTTAACGTATCCAAAGCACATTTTATTTTGGCTCCTTGAAGGCTCGTCATGTACCTACATTGTAATTATTAAAACTATTTTACTTTCGTGAAAAATCACTTAAATATTGACAAAAATAATGATGTTAACATCATTGTAGTTTTGATGTATCTTTTGAACTCACTGGTATGATAATAACAGGTCGTCCTGTTGAAAATTCCAACTAGGTGTGATCTATATTTTGTCAAATTTTATTGTAAGTGAAAACAACAAAGCCCATGAGTGGCATCTGGATAGACTTTGGTAATGACATTGCTAATGCTGACATGTTGATTAGAAACAATATGTTGTTCTGGGCAACCAAAAGCATTTCGCACATGCATAAAAAATAAATTCCATGACTCATCATTTTCAATATCGCATATTCCAATCGCAAGTGGAAAAATTTGATTGTTTCCATCTTTCGTCACCGCCACAAACCCGATACATTTATATTGGTCTTTCAAGTGACAACCATCCACCACTATGACTGATCATGAATATTCCTAAAATCCATGAATAAACGCCGCCAAAATAAAAAATGTATATTTTGAATTTTTCATTTTTGTGTTTATCTAGAACATGTAGGTACCAAGATTAGCTTGTTTCAAGATTAGCATTATGGGATTTCCGTAAGCAATCCGCATTGCATGACGTTTTGCTCTAAGTGCAACCCTATAACTAACATTTAAGTCATGTCGCTGATTTATTTTTTGAATGATTGTTGGTCTCAAGTGGTGTCTGAGGTTCAGAGGGGGGGTGAATGAACCTTGGTCGATTTTTCAGAATCTTTAAAACAACCGTTCTGCACTGCAAGTTACTTGAGCTTGCAGCGATAGATGGTTACTGCTTGCAGCGCTAGAATGCAGTGCTGCACGCTGTAACCTGGAGTTTTGTACGCAGCGGAAATATACTTTTAAACACAAGGCTGTTTTACACAAGAATGCTTCTTTTAAACGTTTTATGATGAGAAAGATAGATATATGCAGAAAATAAGCACAGATAAATAAAGCGATAAAAACACTTGTGGCTTATAGTGGTTCGAAGGTGGTGTAATCCTTCTACGTCCACTCTACTGCTCCTCGAGCAGGAACTTTGTTAAGCAAGATTGATTTACAGGACTCTCCTAACAATCTATCAACTTTACAAAGCAAACCACCTACTGAAGTCCAGCGTACACACAGCAACTGCAAACTTCAAAGGCTAACCCACACAGGGTTCTATACTCCCACACAGGGGAGCTGCCTAACTTTAGACAACTAAAACAAACAGCAAGGATCTCTCCTATCAACTGCTTGACACCACTAAAACAACCTAAGCACACAGCAACAAGGTTAAAAGGATAAAAAGGTTTTCTTCAACTTGTGCTTCGAAGTGAGCTTCTGATTCCGTAGGGAAACTTTCAGCTTGAACTCTGCTTCACTTCGATAGGTTGAGTGACTGAAACTGTTGGCTTGAATGCTTGAAATTTGTAAGCTTGAAACTTTCGCGTATGGATTTTAGTTCTTAGGAATAGTGACAGTATCAGTAACCAGCTTCAGTTCTCCTCGACCTCTATTTATACTTGTAGGAGAAGATGTCCGTTGAAGGAGACATCCCTCTTTTGAATTTGAATTAGCCTGTCCAAAGTATGGTTCGCATTTAATGCGACTTGACTTTTCCTTTCGGAGCATTTAATGTGGCAGTTGCGGCTCGCAGCTTTCTGCGGTGCGTCAGTCCATGTGGCATCTTCTTATTGGCTCCGTGTCTGCTACTTTGACTTTTTCTTGAACGGCTCTTTTGTCCCTGCTTGGATCTCCGTTCCTCGTACTGCATTTATCCTTCCTAGGATTTGCAGGATACTTCGTCTTGTAGTTGGCGCTGTATTTACTTAACTGTCCTGTAAGTCTGCGTTGTATCATTGGTCTTTGTGCAGCTGATGCATTCTTTCAGTATTGCTGTATTTTAGACCTGCTTGCAGTATCATCTGGCAGTGCTGCTGTAGTCATCGTTCTAGCAGTACTCATGTATCCTTTTCATACAACGATGCTGCACGCCGTTCTACCTTGCTTTACTGTATTGAAGTACAGCCTTATTTATGCTTTGCTGTTCCTTTCTTCTTCCAGCAATGCTGTATCCTGCCTTTATGCAGCGATATTGTATCCTGCCTTCTTACAGCGATATCTTCCTTTAAAGCTTAGATGCAGCTTTATCCTCTTTTAACCTCCATTTCAATCCTTGACTCAAGACTCAATTCTAGTCTATTTATTCACTTAAACAATGTGAAAATGGGGTACTCAAAACTTCCTATTACATGATTGGTTTGTCTCATCAAAATCTAAACAATGAAATCCTAATAATGATGCCCCTTTAAAAGTGTTTGGAGTTCTCTTTGTAGTGTGTCAGCGTAAACTCACCAATTAACGTAGACAGAATTCACCTAGGACCACTACGATTCAGATCAAGCTCACATGTATGTGGGATAACAATTTTTTAGACATTTCAAACCCCATATTTCTCATAAACGTTGAGTATGAACCCACAACATGATTTTCAGTTGTACAAAATAGACTATCTGTGTTTGTCAGAATGATCCACATAGTATTCAACCTGATTCTCTAAATGGTATAATCGAACTGCCTTTTATGAAAAGTGGATCCTTTTTGTAATCTTTGTCGATCCATCTAATTATGGACAAACTTATACCTACAAGGCCAGTCAAATGACGGAATCTCAAGGATGAACCACTCTGGTCAAACATTGGGAACTGACTCAAAATGTTAAGTGTAAGATCGAACCTAACTGCATTCCGAACCATAGCCCATTTCAGCTTCTTCATCGGGATTTTCTTGTAGATTTC
Organism: Scutellaria barbata; assembly: GCA_028654395.1. Lineage (NCBI taxonomy): Eukaryota > Viridiplantae > Streptophyta > Magnoliopsida > Lamiales > Lamiaceae > Scutellaria > Scutellaria barbata. The sequence goes on along the minus strand of CM053656.1, from coordinate 11,864,242 downwards.
TCAAAATGTACTCAATAAATTGTTGAAAGGCATCACGTTGCTCATTATCCGAAGCCTCCAAAAATTCTCTATTCTAGTTCTATCATCAGCTATGGGTTTGAATCAAAGAGAAATTCTAGACATTGTTTATTATCCTGAAATTTTTTTATCTTTTCTGAATGATAATGAGAGAAAAAAAATCGGATCAAAAAAATACCATTTTGGAACTGTCTTTTCTGTATACTTTCCCCGATTCCGTTGCTATCGCGGGCATTACACAATCGATCAAATTAGATAGATATCTCATCAACATAGGTCATCTAAAGGATTTCGGAGACCCATCAAAATACAAAAGCCAGGATCTTTTAGAAAATAGATTCTTATTCGAAGAGTGCATAACTGCATGGAATTTAAAAAAATTAAAAGTAAAAGATGAGATCAATTTAGAAGTACTTTTTTATTATAAATCTAGCAGACAGAATTCCATTTGTCTAATTCTAGGCCCTAGCATAAGAGTTTGATTCTCCATCGATCCTACGAAAGAAGATCTTTTGCCTCATGGTAGCCTGCTCCAATCCCCTTATGAAACTTTCGTTATTAGGTTAGCCACGTACGCGACATTTTCATCTCATACGGTCCTCCCTTATGTGCATAAGGAGAATAATACATGAAATCAAAAAAAGATAAATTTTCGTATGTGAAAAGAAGTATAAATATCAACGAGTAAAATCTCATTGTGCTTTTGGACCCCATGGTAAAAGAAATGTTATAATTCGTTAATTTTGATTCCTTCTACAAAAATAGAATAGAAAGACCAGCTAGTTGGTGAGGTAATAGCTTACCAAGGCAATGATCGGTAGATGGTCCGAGAGAGTTTAATTGCAATTCAATTAAGAGAACGGAGAGTAAGAAGCAATGACAGTATCTGGGGAATAAGCATTGGCTAACTCTGTGCCAGGAGTGCATCTTAGATCTGTTAATTATGTTATGGTCGGAGTCCTACTCATGGTGGCCTGGTTGAATTGGGAGAAGTTGTAGGTATTATTGCAAGCCTATCGAACAACTTGTAAAAGCCACTTTCCTGTCTTTCTCTGCCGATCGGTTCAAACGATATCAATATGTATGGATTTTACCTTTCGTGATATTGGGAAATATCATTGCTATTACTCAAACAAGCATGAAACATATGCTTGCATATTCGTCCATAGGTCAAATCGGATATGTAATTATTGGAATAATTGTTGGAGAAGGGTAGTGATACTGATCCACAAGAAGCTCCTTCTCCTTTGAGAATAATCAAAAATGGAAAGTGTTCAATTGGAACATGAACCACTTTGAGGTTCTCTCTTAAATGAGGCATGGAAGGGAGCCACCATGAAAAAGTTTCACGAGTTACGAAAGATGGGTGAAAAAATATGCTAAACGCACCCAATTGGGTGACTATATCTACAACTGTAGCAATAGGAGCATGGTTTGGTAATACATCTGTAACCGTGACAATAGTATTATTAAAACTTGCTTGAACATGAATAACTCCCTTTGGTATTCTACGTGCACTTTTATATGAACCAATACGTATATTTCTACGTGAACCAGCTCTTGGTATAGCTTTTGCCTCCATGAATGATAAATCATAGATCGAACGGCTGAATTGGAAAAATTGGGTGCTATCATATAGCTTTGAATCGGGCAAAGAGAACAACGGGCGCGAAGCGGTGTTCATTCTCCAACTCCGGATGAGTTTGCGGCCTTCTAGCCCCCACGTGGTAGAACCTCCTCAGGGAATATAAGGTTTTCATGAGGTTGATCTTGAGCCGCCATCCAAGCACGAATACCTTCATTTAATAGAATATTTTTGGCTTAATAGGTTTCATGTTACGTCAATTTGAGCTTGCTCGATCTGTTCAATTGCGACCTTATAATGCAATCGCATTCTCTGGTCCTATTGCTATGTTTGTTTCTGTATTCTTGATTTATCCACTAGGAAATCGAATAGGAACGCCCCTCAATCCTCTTTTCTAGATTCATCGATATTCCTCGGTTCGGGCCGAAGAAGCAATGTAACTCGATCATTATCAAACGGACTGCAATCTTATCCGAGAATCAACAAATTCAACTCCGCATTGTTCACAAAATTTTGGATCTTCTTTTTCATCTCCGATTACTCGATAATTTCCACAAGAATCTTGTTCTAGAATATGATTTGATTTTGTTATCCAAATGATCCCATACCAGGACGTATCTAGAATAGTAGTAATTAGTGAAATAAAAAGACTTGTACAAACCATTGAAGTAACTCCATATCCTCTTCATCCAACTCAAAATCATCATTTAGATCAAAAGCTTCTTCCATTTCATCTTTATCATAGTTGAGATCTGAAACAGGTTATACATAAACTAATAAAATTGCATAAATCATTTGAAGTATTATATTGTAATTTACAATTAATAGAAACATATATGATTGATCATGATAAGCATGCCCTTCTCGTTCTTCTGATTCTGTTTCCTAATTTTGTTCATAGGCTATAGGAGATATATTTAAGTCAATGTAATCGAGACCCCAATTAGATCCAAAATCAACACGACCACTAGATGATGGCTAAGGCTTCGAGGGCTTGTTTGTCGACATTAACACCTCTCTCCTAATCTCATTTTCATTTGGAATACCCCATTTTGCAAAAAAATTGTCATCATTTTGCATTCCAATGGGAACATTCGAAAAAATAGACTTTGGATCAGTATTGTCAGCTAGGTTGGTCACCTCTACATCATATGAAAAAGAAAGAAAAACTTAACCACCTCGACTAATATCTTCATCAAACTTAGTTATTTCTTCTTGATACGAGAATCCAAAATTAAAAATTATTATTGATCGAGTACCAGGGATATTATTTTGACTTGTTATTCCTTCCACACTTGCGAATACTCCAACATCTATTTTTTTTAGAGTAACAAATACAATAAGAACCTCATCAATCATGGATAGTAAATTTTTCAAATCTAAAATTTTCATTTTTTTCACTCTTCCATTTGTATCAACTTGTGAGTGCAACACATATGCCCAACAATTCGGGTCGACACTCACAACTCCATGAATTGAAAATAATAAATTTTCGTATGTTAGTCTTTGTAAGTGAAGCAGCTCTTGAGAACCGTTTTTTTACTCTAAACATTCTCAATAACTTCCAAACAAAACCACTATAGACATAAAACTCAAATATGAATATATTGTTCGATAAAAAAAAATGTCAGATCATCATAATCAATAAATTAATTATAACAAATAAAATTACAATTTAAACCCTAATAACATAAATAGTTCCTGAATATTTATATTAAAATATACAATACAAAATCAAACAACATACAATAAATTAATGAACTAAATATATGAATACAAAATCAAACAATGCAACAATTACTTTTTTTCATACTTAATTCTTACAATTTCAAGAAAAAAAAACTATATTTCTTATTCTAACTAAATGAGTCAAATATCAATTGATAATATAATGAAATGATTATGTTCCAAAATTGACCCTACACAAAAGCATGTAAAAAAATTGTGTCCCAAAAAATAAGAATTTTCAGTTTCTTTTTGATAATAATATCTAATAGTGTTAAGCTAAAAATGGGCTAAACATTTTCATTTGAACCATACACAAATTTCGTGTAGCCCTATATATGATTTTCGTGTAGCCCTATAATCTATTTTCATGTAACTCTTTATTCGAATTTCGTGTAACATCTTAGCTGAAACTTAAGGTGATTTTCATGTATCCATTAATAGTAATAATTATATTATAATGTTCAGTTCAACATTACTACACGAAAATTTTATAATCTAATATGCAGTAATCGTGTTATTATACCATTTTAGATTCTTGTGTATTTATAATCTAATGTTATATTTATGCAATAATCTAATAATATAATATACACGAAAATGCAAACAATTTAAATCAAATAATACTTTCAAAATACATACCTCAACTTTATGTTTTCATGTAAGAAATTCCAGAGTACATAAAAAATTTCTCTTGAATATATTATAGGGTATGTTATTGTGGCCGCAATTTTACTGAATGAAATTCGTGTATTAAATAGCAGTATTTTTACAGTTCAACTTTTGAACAAATACAGGATTCATTATACTTTTTCAGAACCTCATCCCATCTCATCACATCACCAAGTACATTTTGATAAAAATGTGTACTTTAGGTAGTTCGGGATATAAATATAGTGAAATGAGTATATTTGATATCACTTATATGTTTTAGGGTGAGGATAAAGGGGGTCATTTCCTTTTTTATTTAATATTATATTATAAATTTGATTATATTATAATTAATATATCATAAATAATACGTAATTAAAATGCTCTTCTGAGATGAACATTAATATTAAAGTTATATTAATTAAATGTAAGTAAAATCTAAAATAATATGATATGTTACTTGAGCAATAAAAATTATTATAATTATTTTGAGCTACGATGAAATTTAAATACAAAACAAATCAGAAAGATTTAAATATATATATCAAAATTTAACAGTTACAAAATAATAAAGATCAAAAATTTGATTTTATTATAATTATTTTAATGATAAGTTCTCCTGTGCACCTGGTGCACGGATCCAATTCGGGTCGACCTGATCCGGATCAGCGAATTTTTTTTTTTTAATAAATTTTATATCTCGACCTATGTATATAAATTTGGTGACCTTTATGTACAAATGGTATAAATATTGTGACATTTATGCATTGTAACTTAGAAAAAAAATGAAGAATTTCAATAAAATTTGTACATAAATACCTTTATATGATATTCATATGACCCATATATATATTCATATGACCTTTATGTACAAATGTTCATACATTTATGTAATATATAAAGGTATATAAAGGTATGAATATTTGTGCATAAAGGTCACATAAACATATATAAAGGTATAAATATTTGTACATAAAGATTACATGAACATACATAAAAGTCATATGAATATAACATAAATGTATCTATGTACAAATTTTGCTGAAATTCTTCATTTTTTTAAGTCATTTAACATCATTTAACATAAAGATGACAGAATTTATACATAAAGATTACAAAATTTCTATATAAAAATCACCAACTTTGTACATAAAGGTTTTGGCTTGAAACAAAAAAATCAAATAAAAAATTAAAAAAAATAAAAAATTTACAGATCCAGATCGACCCGAATTGCATGTATAGCAAGTGCACATGAGACACTCTATTTTAATAGAGCTTTAGAAGCCAATTTTGGAAATCACAAAACACTAGTGCATACAGATTTCAACAAGTTTGTTCCAATTTATCATTTTCCATCTAAAACCCTAATAGCAAGATAGGTTTGTTAAAGCTAATAAATCTACACATTTATCAACTTAAGGATACATGAGACCAAGCTGCATCAAACCGATTGAACCATTTCCATTGCATTTTGAATTCTCATGTCGTAAGATGTTGGGTAAAGTCATTGAAACACAGAAAAATACAGCATGAACAGAACTGTATCTTAACCTTCAACTGTTATCATTACAAGTGCCTATAACATCGTACTCAGAAAGTATACTGAATATCCCCAGAAACAACATAACAACATACTGGGAACAATGCAGAAACCGCCCAGGACAAGGTATCATGATCGTCATCTTGTAATGCCTATACATCTAATGATTTTAGGTCAACTATGGTTCCGAATGAAAGATAAAACACCGGAAGACATTATTATTTCAGCTAAAGCTTCTAATGCCGTCCCATCTACAATGGGATGTTAGTATGTTTTACCTTCTTTTCGCGTTCTTGCAGTCCTATATGTTCTTCGAAGCTGCCAAATATTAGTAACTATATTCGGAAGAAGAAGATGCTGAATCTCCATCTGAACTCCTTTCTACATTCCCAACTTGATCTACACCTCTAGTTTGGTTCGCCTCTTCATTATAATCGCTGTTGATATATCCTTCAACATAGTAATCTTCCTGTTCGTCCAAGCCATCATCTCCATCCTCGTCATCATTGTAATCATCCTCATAATTGACATAATCAATGTCGTCTCCATCTTCAACACGTTCATCACTTTTCCCACCCATTCTGTACTCGACGTTTTCTGTAAAGCGTCTGGACTTCCCACTCCTCGCACTGGAAAATTCATCGACCAAAAGGTCATCAAATTCATCAGCAGATGCTTGACCATTAACATCATCGAACTCTGATCTTTCGGAACTGCTAGCATTTTCATTTTCAGCACCCTCGGTTTCTATGGGTGTTTCCACCATATTCCACTCTTGCTGTGGACCTGCAGTATCATCAGAGACTATATCCTTAGCACCCCTTTTTGCGAAAACATTCCTGCTTGCTCTCATAGCAGGTTTTTGCCTGCTTCTAGTGGAGCGGCGACCTTTCTTGCTGCTACCTCGTGCATGTGACCGGCCTTTCCAACCTGGAAGTTGTGTGAATTTGTCTTTTCTTGCAATCAAATTACATGTCTCATCTCGAGAATTGGTCACCCTTCTCTGTGGTTTTCCTCCACGGGTGCGGCTAGGGCCTCTTGGGCGTCCACGACCTCGCTTCAACATGGTGCGACCATTTTGCAGATCAGCCCAGGAATTATCTTGCCGACATCTGGCTTGCGACACATTATCCATCGATCTCCCAAGAGTGGAATATATTGATGGAAATTTCTGGAGAAGCATAAAAGACATCACAAAGATAAAAGTGTGAATTTAACTGCTAAAATCATGATAGATTTGAGAAGGGGATCGAAACACATCAATAGAAAAGTTCGCCTAAAGCATTGATGGGGAAAAGAGAGAGAGAGGGAGCTAAAGGCAACTAGTACTAATACTTGGACAAAAACTAATCTTCAAGTAAATTAGTACTTCCATATCAAAAAAAAGTGAACAGAAATTCTTACATTTAAATACCCAGCTTCATCATCTTTCTGATAAGTTTCTTTCTGATGGTCCGTATAATAGATGGATGTATCAAGTTCCATAAGCCTTAACGCTGCAGCTGGAGTGGTCTGAGGCATCCACGGAAGAACTGCAACGTCAGCATTTCTGAAGAAAGAGTCAGCATAGCGTCCTATGACTTTACAGGAACTCAAAATCTCAGAGGTGGTCTCATAATTCGATGACAAAAACTCCCTCTTGATACCATCTTCCAGCAGCGTCAGGCACTGAACAACAGCCAAGCAAAATCCCATAAAGACAGGGAAAACAAAAATATAACAAACAAAATTGTCTAGGGAAATGGAGTGTTGTTGGACAAATTAAAAATGTTAGAAACATTTCTGAAAAGCACAATTAGAGGCAATAAAGTCCAATTCCAATCTGTCTTTATTTATGACTGGGATAACACATGCACATGAGTTAGGTAGATAAAGTAACAAAGGCATACATAAAAATGTCCACACACACATACAGAAAGATAAGAGACCTGAAGGAGCTCTTCTGCTGTTGATACCATATGCAACTTCCGACCCCAATATTCTCTATAATCATCAGACCAAACTGATCCAAGAGCATCTGATGGGATATAGGCCTGCACAAGAAAGAACACGAAATTGAGAAAGCACATACACCTGAGCAATTGCCAATTGGAAGGCACTCTGTGTTAAGTCATGACCAAAGCATATAGTATGATCTTCTATGCAAAAAACGACCCTTACCTCGATCGTAGCTAATTGGAGTTTTAGTAATCTAATCCTAGGGGGAAGAGAGAGGTCGAGCGAGACATCATCAAACTCTTCACTCCATTTCTTTTTGCACTGAGCAACATGTTCTGTAAAACTGGATATTTCAATGGAAGTTCTGTAAGTCCTATGACAGGAAGGACAGTGATTTTCCTCCCAAGAAAACAAAGAATGGCAACCATTGCAAAATCCCAGAAGCTGTGGGCGCCTTAGTGTGCCGTGCTTCAGTGCTCCTAATATATTAGAAGCATAGCATTCTTTCCACATCCACTCAAAGCTGTTAAATCTTTGCATGCCAATGTTTTCTCCTGTTCCATTATTTTCAAGGTCAATGCCCAGTGATATAGATGATACCGGTGAATTAAAATACAATGCAGAAAGATAATAGAGCTATCTGTACCAGAAAAGAAATCAAGCTCATTTCTCATTTCCAGAACTTCCTTCTTGATATCATCACGGACATGCCCACCTGAACGTGAGCATAACAAGTTTTTTCTAACAGTTTCTTTGAATGTTGGCCCGATATTTTGCAAAATGGAATGCAAATGAGATTCTCTAATCCCACGGATGTCTAAAGATGACAACAGAGCATTGAACCCCTACATGTAGCAGAAAATTATTATTTCTTAACTAAATTTACAAGCTTGATATTCATCATGAAGTGGGTTAAAAGTACTGAAAACATAAACTTATACTCCCTCCGTCCCACCTTATTTTGCCTACTTTCCATTTTTGCTTGTCCCAACTTATTTTGCCAACCCAAAAATGACAAAAAAAAGCACTAAAAAAACATAAAGTTAAACATTCAATCAACTGTATTTTCTTAGGATCCGTGCCGGTCAAAGTAGGCAAAATAGCTCGGGACGGAGGGAGTATATGCTAAGAGTGCTCATATAAACAAAAATTACATATGCTGTAAATATTAATTGGACATATTCAAATCCTCCAGCAACTTCCCCAAGTGAAATAGCATGCTTGGTTATGAGAGCATTTCTCACTTTCTTTTATAAGAAGATTTTTTGTGCGAAGGTGTGAGTATCTGAAAAAAAACCCTTCATTTATCCCAAAAGAATTACACTTTGTACAAAAAAGTTCAAAATCATTCAGCCTTTTCTTCTTAAATTTTCTTACTATTCATCTTTTCCACCAATAGAGAAAACAGTACATTTTGAATTGGGATGTCAATAAATTATGAATTTAACAATATCCTTACCCTAAATATAATAACAAATATAATGAGACCCATTTTCACGATTTATAAATAATTATAAACATATTTATAAAATATAAACCAAAGACACTACACCCTTCACAAAATATTTTTCATCTAAAAATTTACATGTGTAACATTCTCATTTAAACAAGACAAACTTAATTGTCAAACTTTTTTAACATCTAATCAGACTATTAATTTTTTCTACATGTTCTTTAAACAAAAAAAAAATAATCACCTTGATTTTGTACCAAAATGAAAGAACGAAATGATAAACAAAATCAATTGGAATCTGAGATACTGTTATGTAAGAACCTAGAATTCTGAAATAAAATGCCCTCCCTCTCTGTCTATCTATCCCTCAACCACCAACAGAAAGTGACAACATGGTTGAGTTTATGGATGAAAAAAGCCATATGAAGATAGAAAGAAACTCAGATAGTCGGGAACTCATAAATACCAATGAAACTCTCCAAATATTATGTCTGCTGCCTCATTTGGAAGGAAAAGTACAAGGCAGTTTCAGCTGATATTAAGCTACTCTGGACAAAAGGGATCAGGTTGAGTATCATTCAATAGCTAGGAGATGTCACACCAGGAAGAAGGCCTGTATTCATGGAATGAAAATATAGGGAAAACCAGATACTCGTGAACTCATAACTGTTACCAATGAAGCTCTCCTGAATTTTTTTTCTTAGGTTTTCTCATTTAGAAAGAAAAACAATAGACGGTTTTGAACTGGCATCAACCTACTCTGGACAAAAAAAAAGAAAGAAGAGAAAATCATACAATAGCTAGGAATTGTCACTCCATGCAGAAGGCTCATGATTTATTATATGTACCAATAATAATACGATATAGAAGTGGGTGGAGGGGGAGAGGAAGAAAATTAGCTTCTTCATTACATAAAATAACTATCGATGATGAATCTAAAGAAAGAAAACAGAAGTACCTCTTCAGTATCAATAAGCCTCCAAATACCGTTGCATAATTCAACAAATATTCTTCCAGATCCAGGATCATTTCGAGATAGAGATGTGATAAACTGCCAATACCGGTTACGTCTGCGATCCTGTCCAAGAGGCAAAGACCTATATACATAAATCTCCTCAGCCCGGTGACCAATGAAGGCTTTCAGTTCTGGTCTTGACTTTTCAGCAGCATATACAGATTGTTGAAGCATCAAATTTTCAGGAACCAGTGAAATTTCATGCATTAAAGGATGCTTTTCAGTAACCATGTGATTGAGATAATTTTCTTCATTTTGTTGATCATTCAAGTCGACCACCTGGAACTCAGGGTTTATAGATGATGACTCATTTTTTACAGAAACACTATCTGATGGACTTCTCCTGTGCTCTGTAACGAGGGGGGCATTTTGTTCAGCTCTGTTACCAGTAAGTGATGAATGCGGAAATTTAAGAGTATGCTCCTCTTTCATCCGGCGCTTATCAAGTTGGGCCTCAGCCCACATTTGTTTTTTTAATGCATTTGCAGCTTCCAGGCGTTCCTGAAAAGCTCTCAATCAAGCAATAGAAATATAATATAAGCAATAGAGAGTACATAAATTCTTAGAGACTCAAGCATACCTCCAAAGCAACGCGAATAGCATTTCCTTCATTTGCTACTCTGATCAAGGCAACCAGGGCATTTAAACGCTCTTCAGTGCTAAGATCAGTGTACTCACCTTCAGTAAGCCCTTGAACCCATGGTTCTCCAGAACCACATTCATCAATGACAGTGTCTTGAAGATCATGAATAGCAGTCTGGGAGTTTATCCCAGCAACATCCACGTATGGAACACTTGTTCCATTACTTTTTATCTCATCTACTGACAGAGTCAAAGTTGAACTACCTTTTGAATTTCCAAAGGCATCCGGAGGAGCTTCCATCAACTCACTATAGGAATTCTTGTTACCACATTGAAAGAGGCCATCACAGCTGTTTGTTTTGTCCGAATAAGAAACCTCCTTAGCCACAACATCCAAGTCATCAACATCAGGATCATCCCCAACGTCACTTTCAGAATCTTGATCTCTTTCAACATCATCCTTTTCAACATCTGCTTCTTCATCTACGTTTCCATTATGATGTACCCAGATTCTCTCTCTCGCTGCAGAAAGAATCGCCTCTGCATCATCAGGATCCTTTCTATGAGGGGAGCGTACGCAATATGTTGAAGGAGCCGTCCTCTCAAATAGCCTTGTATCTCTCGACAGAGCAGCAGAGATTGATGCTTCTGGTGTTTTACTGGTTGTGAGATCCCTAAGACCAGATCTCTTCGTACAGAATGATAATTCATATCAGCAGCATATTAGGAGATATGAATACTTGTAGCAAAGAAATAAGAGTACCTGAATCTTGTCAGCAACTTCCAATATCGAAAGCCCCTTGCTTCCCTCCAGTGAAAGAATATGAAATGCTGCAAATTTGACTGTTCCAGGAGTCAAGCGATGCTGGGATCTTCGCGGATTTGAGAAACCTCTTTCTTGCAGAATGGCAACAGCATTCTCAACAGCTGCTCCACTTCGCAAATTGGATATTGTATCAGCACCATTATCATCCTGCACTTCAATAAAAATAATCAGAAAGAAAAATATATATATAATATACCAAAAGCAATTCTAAGGAATCTCTTTAGTTATTATCCTTTTCATTTTATTTGTCTCAACTATAAATTCTCAGATGTACCTTTTAACATCAAAGTATTTCACTACCGCAACTTGCCAAAAAGCAGATATAGATTGAAATTCCCTTCAATTGAATAAATGTTGAGCGAAATTGATTTTACAATGGAAGGAGACTAGTCACATATCATTTGGAAACTCTCATGTGCGTACAAGCCTTTGACCAATACAAAAACAGTCATTGTGATTCATCTGAATGATGCAAATCAGAGTCTAACATAACAATTTACACACAACATGATCAGGCAAGAAAATTAGTGATGAAACAGGAAAACATATTTACTGGATAAATCCATGTTACTACCAAATTGGAACCACAGATATTTCTCTTATTCTCACCGTCAGTTCATCAAATATAACACTGGTATTCTACTCGTAATAAGTGAGCATTATTAAACAACTACAAGGTTCGCAGAAACTATGAAATAACCATGAACAACAAAATGGCGTTGTAAAACATTATCTGGAAGCAAAGATATTAAACACATGTTGATGACATACATAATTTTCATGCGTCACAACATGATACACAATGGCTCAACCAGTTTTTTGAATCACACTTCGACTGATGCATACACATCTACACACACATGATACTGCATTCATGAGGATAGATATACCGAAATCACGTGCCTATGCCTATAGATAGAAAAAACACGTGTGAAAATATACACATGCATACGCATGATTGATGAATTAGACATATAGAGCAAAATTATGATCCATATGTATCACGAGTAGCAAACAGGAACAGTTCATGCCTCATTCTCATCTTGGAGATATGCTGGTTTAGTATTCTGCTTCTTCAATTTTGGCCCAAAACCTGCAGATAGAGCAAACTGCCGCAATACTTCAGGCCAAGTTAACGGATTGAGGTGGCGCTGCCAGCTAAGCAAGTCAAAACCCCAAGCATATGCCTGTTACAGATCATTAGAATAACTAAGTTCCACTGCATCATAATCAATTAATAACAGGAACCAAATCTAGTAAAACGCACCCCTTCAACAATGTGTGGATGTCCACCAGCAGGGATACCAGAAGAATTTGGATCTGGTGTTCTTGCAACCTCTTCAATGTCTTTTATAATGGTTCTGAGAAGAGCTATGTGGATCTCCCCCAACAATCTCGGATCCTAGGATATGGGAGAATACAGTGTTTAAACAAAAAATGAAGCCACGTCTAACCTTATAAAATTTGGAGACAGAAATTTCAAGACTTACAGAATCATGCAATGATTGAGTGAACTCATCCAAAGTGAAAGGCCATAGACCAAGAACATCAGCAAAAGAAATTAAGAATCTCCAAACCTACATGATTCAGATGCACAGACCCACCAGATATAATTAAGAAATCAAGGAAGCTTGTGTTACACATAGGAAACTAGCCAATGAAGTCACAAGAGAAAGCAAATGGTGTATATGTTTTCCACAGACAAGCATGGCAAGAAAATTCAACAAATATATTAAGAATTTCAGAAACATTTCATTCAAAAAAATATTAACATAAAATTTTGAAGCTGCTTCATATGCACTCTCCTACAAATAGGTAGATAAGATGCTTTTCCAAAACTTTGAAAGCACTTTTGACAAGTAATAACCAATAGTTATGGATGCTATATAATTATAAAAATAAAATGAGTCAAATATATACTATCAGCAACAGAGATTTATTCCACTTAGAATTAACCTTTATAATATACATCTCATACATGCTAAGAGCCACAGGGTAAAACTAAGAAATTGGTATCCAAACCAGCCCATGGAGTGACACAAATTGCAAGTCAGGATTTGATTTCAGATATTTAACCATGCAATCCTATGTCATCCTTTTACATGCACCCATCACACACAAGAATTTAAAGACCGCCTGATTGTCAATCAGTTGGAAAGTATGTTTATTGTTTGGTCTGGGTAGGTATGAGCCAGGCCTATTTAAAAATAATTTCTGCAAATAAAACAATGGATAACACAGAAGACATTCAAGTTTGTAACAATAATACCAGCAGCAACAGTAATACAAGTAAAACAGCATTTCCATCAGAGATGAATAACAATATTGAGAATGGATGACCAATCTGGCAGATGGAGAAGTCATCTTACCATAAGAAGATTACCAACATTCTCCTCAGAGTCAATCCAAGGCTGGATTTCAAAAGGCCTCTTCAAGCGAACGCACTCGAGTGGGAATTCTGGGAGTTTATCTAATGAATGAAAGTTCACCAGGCACTTAGAAAGCAATATACAAATTGATAGCCAGAGAAGAAGCACATAAAGATGACAGCAACTTAGGGTGAATAAATGGAATTGTTGACATTATTAAAGTTGGGGTTGATTTCATTATATGAAATTTTTTGAAAGGAAATCATTCATACTAATCAATGTGCAAATCCATATCATGATTAAGCAAATGAGATAAAATGATGGATAACATTTGAAGTACATCAATGACCAACCTTAATACCTTTAAACAGGTCGAGGTTCTGTAAAATCTCACTGTCGAGAGCCAAAATAGAGGGCAATCCCCTACCTGAGGCTGCTAGCTCCATGAGTTCCAACCTTTCATCCTCGATCAACTCTGTTGATTCTTTGGCAATTCTGCGAGCAGCAGCCCTATCATTAGCAGCTTTAAGTCTTGCAGCTTCTTTCTCCCTGCGCATTTCCTCTTTAAGCCTCATCTTTTCTGCCTGAGAGAGAAGAAATGATCAAGTCACTCACTGCTATATCAAGGCATACCTAATTATGGAAAACATACAAAAAAAACGAATTTGGACTAACTTTGATGTATTCCTTTTGTAGAAATTTCTCTCTTCGTTCCATTTCTCGTCTTTGCTCCCTCTGGTATCTCTCCTCCTCACGCTGCTTTTCACGTAACAGTCTTTCCTCTTCCTTCCGCCGTTCGCGATCCTGCCTTTCCATCTCTTTCCTCATCTGCTCTTCTCTCTACAGAATAATGAATAACTTGTCAGCAGAAGAATATAGCATATGTGATTTTAAAACAATCCAGTTGACAACAGTAAGAATTTTAGTAACAAACAAAACAAAGGAAGGCCATCAAATTAACTGGAGCAATACCTTTCTCCTTAAAACATCTTGTTTCTCTAGCTCCTTCCGGATCCTTTTCTCATGAGCCTCAACTTCTTTGGCTATTCTAGCCTCTTCAGCCTGCAAAACATAGTACAAGTAAAATTTATCAAATTATAAGCCCACCCCCAAATGTATTCATTCTGAATCAATGCCAAGATGCTAGGGATAAGGGTGCTCATGGCATAACTATAACCATTAGTTTTGTCAAAAAAGAGAAAACCAGTTTTGCATCCCCAGTAAAATAGTATGACTAAGTTGCAGAATAGCCAATGCCGCACAAAAATCAGACAAGTTATTCTTTATGGTGGTTGGAAAACAGATACAAATAATAAGATAAAAGAGTACCTTGCGTTTCCTCTCCAACCTCTCTTGGTCAAGTACGCGCTGCCTATCTGGTGTTATAATCTGACTATCCAAATCAGCGATTGGGTGAACTAGAAGATGAGAATCAATGTTGGCATTCACCATGGGAGCCATTGGTGAAGCAACATCAACTTCTCCCAGAGATGGAGACAGATGGGTTTCCTGCCTGCCTTGCTGTGGCAATAGACTTAAACTTGGCATCTGACTTTGGAGATATCCAGTGGCTACTTGATCATTGCTTCGTACTATAGATCTCCCAGAGGATAATGGGACTCGAGCATTCAGGATATCAGAAGGTGAACCATAATAATGTGACCCAGCTCTATCATAGGAATCATTCCTCACAGAAGGCTTCTCTGGAAGAAACTGGTATTCCTGGAGAGCCCTAGAAGCACCCTGATAGGCTAGGTGTTTAGTTTCACAACCAGTTCACAATTTGGTCCATACCAACAAGATGCAAATAGAGGAATAATTATCTAGGAAATATCAAACTTACAATCACACAGAATGATGATCGTAACAGTAAGAAACACTGAAATGAATAACATTTAGGTTGTTAGGGACTTGGCACTGTGAAATGCACAGTCCAATCTACTCAATCTATTTGACAATGCCCAAAATAAAAAATTACAGACTTCACATCCACTCAGGGATCAAAGGATTTCACTTTTGTTTGTGTGTGTGTGTGTAGATGCCATATCCACTCCTACTCATTTATGATCCATATTCACTTCCCCATCATTTATTCCCCCCCCCCCCAAACACACACGAAATGCATCATTATTATTTGCTGCAACTTTATTTGTAATATATTAAAAAATTTATAAATGTAATTTTATTCCTGTTTTATATTGAAATAATTGCATATAAAAAATTATTAAGTATTGTTATGCTCATTATACATTTGAATTAGTATAGATATAAACTTACAATTATTGAGTATAACAAATAATAATCTTTTTTTTTTCCGATAATTTATTAAATGACAACCAAGATTTTAATTATAAATTCATTGATTTCGAATTCATCACAAATCCTCAGATACAGACACAACCTCACTTCCTCTCATTATTTTTCTGACCAATTTCCAGCATGCAAAATTGCAGATAGATTTTGGTCTACATAAGGAGAGAAAGATACCCTTGACCTACACTTTATCTTAAAGATACATGGTCAAGCATTTCCATCTTAATATTATTCAGAATTGCAAATGTGGACATGGCTTTGCATATAGCTCAATCAAATTTACTATAGGTGAATTTGCTCTAAATTTACATCATTTGCATTTGTTTACAAAGCTCTTAGATTTGGCCCCATGCATTGTTCACAAGACTTGTTTATAGTGTAGGTTCACACCTCACCCCTATTTGAAAGAAACAACTAAAAATTAAAGACCAAATAGCCAAAAAAATCCAAACCTTTTCAAGTTTTTGTTATTTTAGTCAATTTTTTAAAAGTTGTCAATTTAGTCATATTATAGCAAAGCAGTTGCAATTTTAGCCAAATTTCAATTTTAGTTAAAACTAAGTTGTATATGTCCTATGTGGCGGACACATAGATAAAAAAATCATTTACACCTCATAAAAAATGAAAAAAATAAAATAAATAAACACCTCATCAATTGTTTTTTATTTTACTCTCCACAACACTCAAATCTAATTCTTTTTATTTTATTTAATCTGTAAATTCAAGATAATGTGTTTTTTTTTTTTTCAATGAGGTGTAAATGATTTTTTTATCCATGTGTCCGCCACATAAGACATATACAATTTAGTTTTCACTAAAATTGAAATTTGACTAAAATTGCAACTAATTGGCTATAATATAACTAAATTGACAATTTTTAAAGAATTTGCTAAAATAGCAAAAACTCGAAAAGGTTTGGATTTTTTTGGCTATTTGGCCAAAATTAAATAGTTTATTCCATCACTGTCAATCTTTTTTTTTTTTTTTTTCGCTTTCCCTATCATGCCCCTCAATATAATAGGCATCTCACATCAGATGCAGATAGGATGCACTGCTCATAATGCTTATGCCCAGAAGCCAAGTCTTAGGCAGCAACTTATCACACTTAAAGAGAAAACATAATGCAGTTAGTTGATGAAAAACATAAAAAAAAATCATAAAAACCTATTCAAATTAAGGATTTAAATATCCATGCAAAATGTTGATTCATTGGAGAGGTTGAAGCCACAGAAGCTTCCAAAAAAGGATCCGAACCTTGATTTCTTTAGCATCCAGCCTCTCATATAAATGGGCATCATAGGACCGCCCAGCTGGTTTCTGTTGTTCTGATGTAGCTGTTACATGTCGAAAAACTATTAGGCTACTTCAGTTAGAAATTTAACAGGGCATAAACTGTAAATACAGAATGTTATGTGCTTAAGATAAAAAGGATAGAAAGTAAAATGCTGTATGCAGGAGGAATTAAAAAATTGAGTAACCACCAGAGTTTGATCCAATAAATGACCTTAGAGATATAACGGAGTCGGACTGACTAGCACTACTAGAATGGTATTGAAAAAACTCAAACTCAACACATAGTTTACTCAAATCAAGCTCAAGTTCAACAATATCTGACACAATGACTCGTGAGTTTGATCCAATAAATGACCTTAGAGATATAACGGAGTCGGACTGACTAGCACTACTAGAATGGTATTGAAAAAACTCAAACTCAACACATAGTTTACTCAAATCAAGCTCAAGTTCAACAATATCTGACACAATGACTCGTGAGCCTCACCAAGCATATGATATTTTACTATTTATCTTTAATCTAATTAATTGTTTATATATACATATATATATAAGCAATCAAGTTGGCCTTAAATTACAACAGGTCTTAAACTATTCATATAAGTAATGGAGTACAACTGAGTCAGGCTCGAGTTTATTGACCTGCCATCAAGTGGAGTTCAATCTCAAGAAATTAGGCTGGATTGAGCTCGAGCAAGATGTTCCAGTCAAGTCAAGCTCAAGCTTGGCAATCTATCCATTTGACTCAACTCAATTACATGCCTAATCACTTTATATTCATGAGTGTTACTCATTTCCACACAAAACCTATAATTTAGACCACCAGTTTCAGGATGGATTGCCCCACTCATAATAGACGGGAGAAGGTCAGTCGCACATCATTCATGCAATCCATTCTAGAAGAAATTCCCGAATGAGTCACTGACATTCCCACATAGTACTCTCAAGCAACAAGCAGCCTAACTCACTTGCAAACAACAATACAATTTACCTTAAGAAGGAAAGAAGCGAATCCTTTTTAAGGATTTTGGAAATTATATCCATGTAAGTAGATCCCCTAGTTGAAATTTGAAATGAGTGTGGGGCTTCAGCTTGCAGTCCAAGACTACAGAACTAAACCCTTAAGAAGACAGAGTTATCTAAAACATCACAAACCACTCGGCAGTCTGCACATTATAAACGTATCCAGCTAATAATACTATCAAGCCTATTTACAGTAACATGAATATCAAGAAATAAAGCTTTCGTCAACATCCAATAATCAGTAGTTGCTGACACAATAGTATTATTGCCCAAGTGTTTGCACATCCAGACATAGTTCCTCAGAAAAGCCTGCTTAACCATGCAAGTTGCAACTGTTCATTAAATAATTGAAACATCCTATGCTATGACTAAAGAGGTTAGAAATCCTTTCAATAAAACAATAAATTTGCTATTTTTAATCTTAACAAGAATAAATAGGAAAGTTGCAGCCAACATGTTGTGGAATACCCTCACAAGCACAAAATTAAAAAAAAAAATTCTATTTATTTGCTCAGTGGAAACAAATTAAACAGAAATTACTATCACAACCAAGATGAATAGGATATCAGCACAATATAGACAACTAAGGTATTCGGTGTGACACTGGTAAAACAGGCCAAGTACACCTTATCAATCAAAGGGCACATAGCAGTACGAAGTATCGAACTTGGATGGTGTCAAATAATGTGTTCTTTCAAGTAAACTGACATCACTAAGTGGCCTATAACACAACTTCAAACAATAACTATTACTGAACAAGAGGTTTTTGGCAAGAGATATATACCAATTGGTGCACCAAAAGCGCCAGGTGGCAATGGATCAAACTCCATCCCCAGAATGGGCCCATCCTCCCTCAGTGGTTCCCCTAATTGTGCCTCCACAAATTTAATTGCTCTCTGTTCAGATATAGCCAGAGGAGGTTCATAAAATCTTTTCATCGATGGCAATTCTGTTGATATCCTAGGGACAGCAGTCCCAACTTTATGAGTTACTCTCCGCTGTTGCTGCTGATGTATATCCCTATTCTCAAAGAGGCTTAAACTAGGGCTAGAGTCCTTTCCTACATCGGCATTGTTAACTACCTTTTCATGTACAATCCCACCAGAGGATCCTGCAATTGCAGATGATGATGAGGCACTCTTTTTCTGCCTCTTCTCCGTGGGGGGTTTTCGGTCTTTCAACCTCCGATGGCAGAACCACATTTGCAGCTGGCGATCAGTGAGGCCTAATTTAACAGAGAGCTCTGCTCGCAATGCTTCTGAAGGATATGCCTCCACTAGACACAAAATTTACATGGGCATTTCAATCAATTTTGGACAAAAAAAAAAAAAGGCAGCACAAATTATGAATAATAATGGATAAATGAAGAATTAAGAGAAAAAATGTTCAGAATTTGAGAAAAATAAATATAAGCAAATCGAACTCACTCGCATAAGTTTTCTCAAGAACTTCCAACTGAGAAGGAGTCTTCATTTTACGCTTCACTTTGGTCTCACCATCAGGCGAGTTCTTCTTCTCCATCTCCATACTTTCGCCGCCGCCACCTCCTTCTCCGCCACTCCCACTTCCTCCGCCGCTTCCTCCTTCATCAACCTCCATTTCACTACACAAAACGGCCAGCTCCCAACCCTCCACAAAATGAAAAATTAAATAACCCAACCAAATTCAGAGCTCAATAGGATCAGCAACTTGTGAATCATCCTCCATTGAATAAAAAAAAAAAACAGAAAAAATTCAAAATCCCTCTCCCAAAAATTTAGGGCTTGCAAAGAAGAGTGTGGAATGCCCAAAATTGTTTCTCTCTCTAGATAACCTATAGATAATTTGGTACATAGCCAAAAAGCTCGAGTTTGACAAAGATGTGCGGTGAAGATTTGGAGAATACCGATAATAAAATACAATTAATACTGCTACAACACAAAAACAAAAACAAAAAAAATAAATAAAACCAGAAATACTAGTAATAGAAGAATAATAATTACTGGTATTAAAGTTGTGATTTTCTTGTTTGCTTTGGTCGTAGTGTGAGGATAAAGAAACGAAAAGAGTACAAGTATAGAATTCAAAGGGAAAAATACAGCTGAAATAATAAACCCACGAACCCGAAACCAAAACAATAATTCCCTTTCTCTTTCTAATCCCACCCATCACCTCTTTCTTTTCTCTCTCTCTATCTTTCTTTATTTCTGTTTGTTTTTTGTTGAAATTTTTTTCAGGGTTGTGTGATTTATCGAATGTGATGCTGTAAAAAAAAATTAGAAAAAAAAAACCAATTCTGTATGTGTGGAGAGAGAGAGAGAGAGCGAGCAATAAAGAATGTGGAATAAATAGTGGAAGTCAGAGAGAAATGAGTTTTCTTTTAGGCTTTGAAAATAGGAAGCTTTGATTCACGAATGAATTTTTGGTTTTGGGGTTTTGGGGTTCTCTCTCTCTCTCTAGATTTCTTTTTCTAAATTCAGTACTGGCACAGTCGTTTGGTACGAATATTCGGGTCGGGTCGAGAGTTTTTCTGTTTGGAGGAGTTAGCAGTACGCGATTTTCTGAGTTTGTTTACACGCTGTCGTAGTCGTGGCTTTAAACTCAATGAGCGAGTAGCGTCACGCGCTTATGAAAGAGTGGAGAAAGTTTTTGATTCGAATGCACTTTTTATCTATAAAAGGTAATTATCAGATGGTGGGACCAGTTATACAATGAAGACGACATTTCACACTTGTGCTTGGAATTGGGGTAAATAATAACAGAAAATGGCTCCGGTTACCCCTATTTTCTATATTTATATCCCATTTATTCTCCAATTAAATTTGTTACCTCACTACCCTATTGTTTATATAAATATCCCAATATGTTCCTTTTTTGTTTTAGAAATGGACATGATTGGACGGACACTGAATGTGGCAGTGCATGTCAGTGTACTTGTATAAAATTTTGTATTTTCTGTATTTTTTTTAATTTTGCTTCTTGTATTTTTTTTTAATTTCGCTTGTAATTAGTAATAATGTTGCCGGCACGAAATAATAATTTTTTTATTATTAATAATTTTAAATTTGCATCTAATTATTTATAATTTTAAATAATTAGTAACATTATTTAAATTATATAATAACTTATAATAATTAGTAACATTATATAAATTGCCGTTCCCACTTATATAAATTTTATTTCGTGTATTTTATTTAATTTGGCTTGTAATTAGCAATAATTAAATATTTAATTATTATATTATAGTTACTTATTTTAAATTGCCGTGTAGTATTTTTTTTTTTACTTATTTTGCTAATTACATGATTTCAAATTGCGGTCTACACTTATATTATATAATACATTATATTCAAATCAAAAATAATTGTGATCTGAAGAACCAATACAGTGAAACACGAAACGCAGTATGAAATCAAGCATGTCAGTCCTGAGTACCAGCAAAACAAACAAACGATGTAATAAAAGAGAAGGTAATCTAATCGGCTACATCCTGCAACGTGATGGTGTCTGCATCAGTCGAGAACCGGAAAACCGTCAGAGCCATCATCTTCCTCGCTCCCGTGATCCCATGCCTCCACAAAGGGCTAGGCCATTGCCAACTAAGACCACTCTCGACGGCCAACAATGCATATACACCGCTTGTGTGATCCTCGTGTTGTTCGTAACAAAATGTCTCCTGCCCCGTCACCATTTTAAACTCATCCTCGCAAGGACGCAAAGGTGTACATTCATTGTCTAGGTGATCGTAGAATCTAGTGTACTCAAGAAGGGCAGGTAATACGCGTCGAATGGGCAACGTTTGCTTGTAACGTCGCATGGCCTTGTTGTCATCCCACGTCCATCTCATGTTATCGAACAGCACAAGCTTCGTACACGGCAACCAGATCGCACATGCTACCCAATGTTCGTTTAGGTTCATGACGGTCAGCAACTGTATACAGAAGAAAAGACATGAGATGTAATGATTGTCACCACATATATTTTGCTCGTGCAACATAATTGAACTAAGAATTACAACTTACAGTTTCACAGCTCTTCCACCACAGCCTCACGCCTTGCCACTTGGGCTTCACCCCGAACACGTAGGGGACCAGTCTGTCGAGCTGCTCAGGTGCGAAAGTCTCCTTTCGCTTGGGTCGGTACTTCACCAGATCCGACTCACCCCTGTGGGCTTCATTCCAGATTTGTTCACATATAGTCTGAAAACAACTCAAATAATAAGCACACACGAATATACGTAACTACAAACGGTATAGTGTTGCATTAGAAGATACTTACAAAGAATTGAGAATCCAATATATGAGCACATTGTATCGTTGCAGCGTGGCGCCGAACCCCCGTGAACAGGGGCTTGCTTTGGAGAATACCGAGGTACGCATCCATGGCCTGATTAACATGAGGCCAAACAAAATAGTGTATGTTATAGTAATAACCACAAGGGATAACAAATAAGCTTTAATAAAGAAATGAGGAGCAGGAATGTAAAAGTCAGAATCGAAACCTCTTCTCTCATGTCTTCCTCGGGATCCAAAAAATTGCTAAAGAACTCAGGGCCCACTGCAAAACCTACTCCAACGTTGCGGCTGCAAAAGAAAAAAAACGTATGAGAATCCAATACATTTATTGTGGCTAATTGTAACATACATTGAAAGCATGACATACTTACCGCTCCGGCTCCGCCTGTCAGGCTATAGCAGCAAGCCCGTCGGCAATAAACTTTTCTAGCTCAGGCATTCGCTGACCGTGCCTCCTGACAGAACCAGTAACAAAGGGGCTACGTACGTATCGAGAAGGCGCTCTCTCTCGTACATGTCGAATACCGGCGCTCATCTCGGGAATGTCGGGCATAGAGGCTGCATCGCCACAACTCACCGACGGAGGTGATACGGGTTCCGGTAAATCACCGGCTGCTGCCTCCGGAATATCGAACGGCACCGCAGAAGCCTCAAATGCGGCCTGAGATCCTGGTATGTTCGCAGCAGGTGTCTCGTAACCTCCCCAATAGGATGGTCGAGTACTGTAAAATTTTCGGAGCTCTTGGCCAACGATGGACGGAACCTGCTGCACGAACTCCTGTACCTGACCTCGAAGGTCAGTATAGTGCTGATCAATATAACCTCGCATCTGAGTATACTGCTGATCAATATATCCTCGCATGTCAGTATCCTGCTGATCGACGTGACCTCGAAGGTCAGTGTACTGCTGGTCAAAGTATCCTCGGATCTCACCGTAGCGAGTGTCGAACATTCCATTCATCCGCTGCATCCATTCATCGTGCGTACCACTGTGATGAGGATAGGACATCTCCGGAGAATGATGATCACGAGGAGGACAATAGCTAAGGGGCTCGGCAGGGTAAGGGATCTCAGACTGTGCAGGCATTTCAGGAGATGGATCAGTGTACACGTATCCCGGCCCACTGTAAAAGGGCTCTGACTGGGATGGTGGGTCATCAGCAGGAGGCTCCATCGCAATAGTGTCCTGGCGTGTCTGACGTGAGGACCTACTACTCCGTCTCCCCGGATGGACTGACGTGGATGGACCCACAGCATCAGGTACCGATCCCCAGGCACGTCGAGTAGCTGCAACGGTCGAAGGTGGACGACCTCGTCTCCTCGGAGCATTTTACACACCGGCATCCAAGTCAGCGTCAATGTAATGCCAGAATGGCTGACAAGTCTCCTCAGGAGTGGGATCTAGAGACTCGACGCACTCCACCTACATGATAAGGCTCGAATGTCATCAAATTGAAAGCATGACGTACTTACTAAAAAATGAACGAAAATTTTTAATGTCGAAATAAGGAAAAAAATATGAATACCTCGCCGTCCAACGCATGTATCACATCGCACTCGGCATCGGACTGCTTTGTCGACCACTTCAAACATTTGGGCATGTGATGACCCGTATCTAATCGTCGCCCAGCCAACTGGGCAGCTACGGGGATGGCCTCATACGCCCATATCTTGACAGTCAACAGATTGAACAAATGTTTAAGAAAGTAACTCTTAAATCAGAACAACACAGACAAAAACATAAGATTAGTTTTGGTACATAAACTAATTACACTTACCAGTAGCGCTGCTGAGAACCCATAGAAGTGGTATGTTTTTCCTCTTCCTGTTGCATCCTGACTGGCGATGGTAGTTGGCACTTGGTCCATGTACTTCAGCAAGGTCAGAAACGATAGCTTACCCCAGGGAAAACTTTCCCATCGCTCTTCCTGCTCGACTAATGCCCACACCCAGTTATCCACCGTTGTTCTTCTAGAGTCAACCCCGAGCAGGATATAATATACAATGAGGATCTTCGAAATCTTGATCACGTCATCTATGTTCCTTTGGTACTCCCCTTCTTGAAATCGCTTAAGAAGGATCTGAAGAGTCACGTGACTACTATCATGATGGACTCTGTAGTACACTCCACCATCCGGAGGATGTTGTTCCCCAGACGGATTGAAGTCGGAGTCGCCGAATCTCAGACCAGTGATAAGAGCGAACTCTCTCTTTGTAAATCGCGTAACACGACGAGAATCACCAATACCAAACCATCTCTCATGCACCGGCCTGTCCGGACCTGTCAACTCACGCGACATAAGAACATGAAGAAACAACTTGCATGTCTCAGTCGAGGTCTCCCATAAAAGAAAGTGGCCGAAACATGTCCCACAAAAATTGATAAGGCAGTCTGTCCCTTACTCTCCTAAAGCGGCCCTAATGTCCTGTAGTATACTCAAACGAGTATACCCGTTAATTTTAGATAAACGGCCCTGACATCGTGGACGCACCCAACTCAAAGCCATCTACATCATTAACACACAAAATCTGATTAGTTAGTATTCAAAAAATGTCTTACGCAGCAAATGTCAAATGTACAAACATTTAGATTGATAAATAGTAAAACCAAAAAACTTACAAACTTGCGTCCAAACCCTAAGCCGTATACCCTAAATAATAATACTTCTAACACAATCACACGGATCATGCAAACACGTGAGATATTCATAAGAACATAAAATCAATGCAGATTTTACGAATGCATGTTTTACAACCCATGACATTAGGGATCGTCATAAAGTGTCTACGAAAGTAGAGCATATGAATAAAATTACAAGTTAATCTCTACAAAATTACAAGTTAATCAACATATTATTCAACAAAAAAATTTCATCTCCAACATAATTTAACATATAAACCAATTATTTGCCAAAAAAGAAAAAATAGCCCCTATTTTGTTCCAAAAGTGTCGTGTACCAATCAAAGATTCATTTTGGTACAATTTTTTTCCACTTTCAACAAATCCAATTTAATTACCCTAAAAGGCATTTTTTATAAAAAAATAAATGGGGGAAACGACAATTATTGTGAAATTGTCGTGCCCCCTATTTTTTTTTTTAAAATTGCCGTTCATTTCCAATTCATGATTTTCCTAACATTTTATTCCACATTCAACATATTATTCAACATTTCAATTTCATCGCGAACATAATTTAACATATAAACCAATTATTTGCAAAAAAATAAAAAATAGCCCCTATTTTCATTCTGAAAGTGCCGTGTACTATCTAATGCAACAATGTAGTCAACTTTCAACAAATTATTCATAATTACCCTAAAAAGCATTTTAAAAAAAATTTGGGGAAACGGCAATTATTGTGAAATTGCCGTGCCCCCTATTTATTTATTTTTTAAATTGTCGTGCATGTGCATATTATGATCTTTGCAACATTTATTCCACAACCCCCTATATTATTCAACATATCAATTATAATATCCAACATAATTTAACATATAAAACAATTATTTGCAAAAAAATAAAAAATAGGCCCTATTTTGTTTCCAAAAGTGCCGTGTACTATTTGGTATTTCATTTTGCAACAATTTAGTCAACTTTCAAAATAGGATTCATAATTACACATGAAAGGCATTTTTTTTAAAAAAAAAAGGGGGGAAACGGCAATTATTGTGAAATTGCCGTGCCCCCTATTTTTTTTTTTAAATTGCCCGGCATTTTCATAAAATGATTGTTGCAACATTTTATTCAACATTCAACAACATAGTATTCAACATATCAATTTCATCTCCATAATAATTTAACATATAAACCCTAAAAGGCAACATGTGATTTGTTTTTCCAAAATTTCCGTTTCCTAGTTCAAAAAATTGCAAAACAATTTATTTATTCCACATTGAACATGTTACACAACATATGAATTTCATTTTTCAACAAAAAAACCATAAATTCTCAAAAACCCTAAATCATCAAAAACCCTAAAAACCTTAAATTATTATGCAAAACGATTTTGTCAACACACTTTCATTCATACACTTACAACAAAAATTGTAGAAACATAAAACATAATTGCATCCCTAATTCCATGAATTAATTGAAAAACTTTCCACAAAAAAATACATACAAAAAATTGCCTTTACTAACCCCACAAATTGATGCAATTTTCCACGATTGTTGAAGTGCAAAACCTAGCCAAGCTTCTTCAAGCTTCTTCAATGGCCGTGTCTTGGTGTGGGAGGAAGAAAAGGTGAGAGGAAGATGAAAATAATTGCCGTGTCCAAATAGCTTCAAAAGTGAAAAAAAATTTCAACAAAGGTTTGAAAAAATGCCAAACAACTTAACTTTTGTGTCATGCATGCCATTGTATCATATATGTCATATATGTCATGCATGTGCTTCTTACTTTTGTACTTTCAATGTCCACATCTTCATTTAGTGAGATTGTAATGTAGTGCATTTACCAAAAGTGTATTTATTATATTAACACATCTCAAAAATAATTTATAAGTCTTATGAATTCATTTTTCATATAATGTGGAATATTATATAAGTGTACAATTTGAAATCATGTAATTAGCAAAACAAGTAAAAAAAGAAAAAAAAACTACACTCAATTTACAATTAGCAATTATAATAATATAATTAAATAAGATAACAACTTGCATAAAATTGCCGTTTCAAAATGTAATATAATCTAATATAACAAGAAATAAATAATTATGTAAATCATTATTTAATTTGCAAAAAAAAAATATAAATAGATAGTGGGAACGGCAATTTTGCAAAAATTGGGAAATTAAATGAAATCATTTAAAAATATTAATAATTACAATATTAATTTCAAAATTAGCTTTTTCATAATTTTTTAAGGAATTATAACACTTAAGAACATTTTAGAAATTTTTTTGAAAAAAACTAGGGGGGCACGACAATTATTTTCAAAATTGTCGTGCCCCCCCTAAAAAAATAAAATTGCCGTTCCCTTGTTAAAAATGCTATTGAAAATATTTTATAAGTGTTGTCATAATTTTTGATTTTAATATAATGTGTTAAATAATATAAGATGTAATTAGCAAAATAAGTAACAAAAAAATAATAATAAAAATTGCCCGGCAATTACAATATATATAATTAAATAAGAAAACAATTTGCATAACAAAATGTAATATAATGTAATATAACAAGAAATAAATAATTATTTAAAAATTATTTAATTTGTAAACAAAAAAAAAATAAAGAGTGGGAACGGCAATTTTGCAAAAATTGGGAAATTAAATGTAATCATTTAAAAATATTAATAATTACAATATTAATTTCAAAATTAGCTTTTTCATAATTTTTTAACAAATTATAACACTTAAGAAAATTTGACAAATTTTTAAAAAAAAATATAGGGGGGCACGGCAATTATTTTCAAAATTGCCGTGCCCCCCCTAAAAAAAATAAAAATTGCCGTTCCCTTGTTAAAAATGCTATTGAAAATACTTTATAAGTGTTGTCATAATTTTTGATTTTAATATAATGTGTTAAATAATATAAGATGTAATTAGCAAAATAAGTAACAAAAAAAAATAATAATAAAAATTGCCCGGCAATTACAATATATATAATTAAATAAGAAAACAATTTGCATAACAAAATGTAATATAATGTAATATAACAAGAAATAAATAATTATTTAAAAAATTATTTAATTTGTAAACAAAACAAAAATAAATAAATAAAGAGTGGGCATGGCAATTTCGCAAAAATTGGGAAATTAAATGTAATCATATAAAAATATTAATAATTAAAATATTAATTTCAAAATTAGCTTTTTCATAATTTTTTAACAAATTATAACACTTAAGAAAATTTGACAATTTTTTTAAAAAAAATATAGGGGGGCACGACAATTATTTTCAAAATTGCCGTGCCCCCCTAAAAAAAATTAAAATTGCCGTTCCCTTGTTAAAAATGCTATTGAAAATATTTTATAAGTGTTGTCATTATTTTTGATTTTAATATAATGTGTTAAATAATATAAGATGTAATTAACAAAATAAGTAACAAAAAAAATAATAATAATAAAAATTGCCCGGCAATTACAATATAATATAATTAAATAAGAAAACAATTTGCATAACAAAATGTAATATAATGTAATATAACAAGAAATAAATAATTATTTAAAAAATTATTTAATTTGTAAACAAAAAAAAATATAAATAAAGAGTGGGAACGGCAATTTTGCAAAAATTGGGAAATTAAACGTAATCATTTAAAAATATTAATAATTACAATATTAATTTCAAAATTAGCTTTTTCATAATTTTTTAACAAATTATAACACTTAAGAAAATTTGACAAATTTTTTAAAAAAAATATAGGGGGGCACGGCAATTATTTTCAAAATTGTCGTGCCCCCCGTAAAAAAAATTAAAATTGTCGTTCCCTAGTTAAAAATGCTATTGAAAATATTTTATAAGTGTTGTCATTATTTTTGATTTTAATATAATGTGTTAAATAATATAAGATGTAATTAGCAAAATAAGTAACAAAAAAAAAATAATAATAAAAATTGCCCGGCAATTACAATATAATATAATTAAATAAGAAAAAAATTTGCATAACAAAATGTAATATAATGTAATATAACAAGAAATAAATAATTATTTAAAAATTATTTAATTTGTAAACAAAAAAAAAATAAAGAGTGGGAACGGCAATTTTGCAAAAATTGGGAAATTAAATGTAATTATTTAAAAATATTAATAATTACAATATTAATTTCAAAATTAGCTTTTTCATAATTTTTTAACAAATTATAACACTTAAGAAAATTTGACAAATTTTTAAAAAAAAATATAGGGGGGCACGGCAATTATTTTCAAAATTGCCGTGCCCCCCTTAAAAAAAATAAAAATTGCCGTTCCCTTGTTAAAAATGCTATTGAAAATATTTTATAAGTGTTGTCATAAGTTTTGATTTTAATATAATGTGTTAAATAATATAAGATGTAATTAGCAAAATAAGTAACAACAAAAAATAATAATAATAAAAATTACCCGGTAATTACAATATAATATAATTAAATAAGAAAACAATTTGCATAACAAAATGTAATATAATGTAATATAACAAGAAATAAATAATTATTTAAAAAATTATTTAATTTGTAAACAAAAAATAAATAAATAAATAAAGAGTGGGCACGGCAATTTTGCAAAAATTGGGAAATTAAATGTAATCATTTAAAAATATTAATAAATACAATATTAATTTCAAAATTAGCTTTTTCATAATTTTTTAACAAATTATAACACTTAAGAAAATTTGACAAATTTTTAAAAAAAAAATATAGGGGGGCACGGCAATTATTTTCAAAATTGCCGTTCTCCCCCTAACAAAAAATATAAATTGCCGTTCCCATGTATATCATGTTATTGAAAATATTTTATAAGTGTTATTATTTTTTTTGATTTGAATTTAATGTGTTAAATAATATAAGATGTAATTTGCCCAATTTAATTGGGCTAAAAATATAGAGAAAAGGGGTAAATTGGGCAAATTGTTTTCTTATTTAAAATTATAAATAATTAGAGGCAAATTTAAAATTATTAATAATTAAAAAATTATTATTTCGTGCCGGCAAAATTATTACTAATTACAAGCGAAATTTAAAAAAAATACAGGAAGCAAAATTAAAAAAAAATACAGGAAGCAAAATTAAAAAAAAATACAGAAAATACAAAATTTTATACAAGTACGCTAACATGCACTGCCACATCTACTGCCACATTCAGTGTCCGTCCAATCATGTCCATTTCTAAAACAAAAAAGGGGCATATTGGGATATTTATATAAGCAATAGGGTAGTGAGGTAACAAATTTAATTGGGGGGGGGTAAGTGAGATATAAATATAGAAAAAAGGGGTAACCGGGGCCGTTTTCTCTAAATAATAATAAAACATTACTGTTCCTTTTCATTCTTTAAATTATCCAATAAAATACATTAACTATACAAAATTATGTATCAAGTGTATGAATTAATATATATATATATATATATATATATAATTACAGCGTCGGATTGTAGAAAAATATAAATAATATTATGATATTTGAATATAAATATTATATTAATATAGTATAAAGGTTAGATCCAGACAATAAAGATACTTCGAAGCTAAAGAAATACCACGAGTTTTAAGCTTACAGTCAATCGGGAGACGATCTAGGATAAGTTGCCATGGGAATATGGAAATGGTAGGGGTAAGGCAAGGGGACGGACTAGGAGGATGTTGAGGTCTGATCGACGCTCAAACCAATGCAAAAGAGAACTTCCCATCGGAAGAGCTCTTCCACCGTATAAGGTCATAAGAGGAAGCACGAACAGGAACCAAGCAGATCCGATCCACCCCCTCAGAGGGGACCACACAAAGAAGCTTCTCCCTGTCCCAAGCATTATTACTCCAAAACCATTGGACCGAAGCACCTACGAGCCAAGAAACCTCCACCACATCAGCAAGAGGCTCATCCCTCATCCAATGATCATACCAAAAACTCACCTCTTCAGAACCCAATCTCTAGAAAATCTGAGACTGAACCCCAAGACGACCCGAGCACATTCTCTTTCAAACCGTGCTGGAATGAGGAGACATGCCCACACTATCGGGAAACTGATGCCGACAATACTTCTATAACAGAAACCTAGCCCAAAGAAAGCCCTGCTTGCGAAATCTGAACCACAGCTTATAAGAGAAAGGCTGAACAACATCCGAAAGACGTCGCAAGCCTAACCCACCCTCAGCTGTGGTCGATCTATCATCGCCCACGAGACCCAATGGGTATGCCTTTGTCGGCCATATGAGCCCCAAAAAAAACGGGCCAAACACTGCTCAATTCTCTGAATCATATACTGCGGAGGCTGAACAACCTGAACCAAATGGAGAGCCATCGATGACAGAGTGCTCCGAATCAGTGCAAGACGACCCCCAAACGAAAGCACAGTACGAATCCATCCTGCAACCCTGTCAGTAATTTAACATAGGAGTTTCGTTATTCACTAATATTTTTTTCCTATTATTTATATCAATTAAGATCTATTATTTTATTTGAATTTTTTTATTAGTGAATATATAATTGTAAATTGAATTTAGATTACCTATGATTTATTTGAATTTAGATTGATTTAAATTTTAACTATCAATTAAGATTAATTATTTTATTTGAATAAAGTTTTAATTATAATTTAATAAAATAATATAATGGGTGAGCCATAGTCCTATATTGTAAAAACAATTGTTGGACCATCAAGCGCATTACCGCTACACCAAAAGGATATCCAATGGACATAGGGGGCAACTTTAATGTCTTATACTTATGTAGCTTTGCGCTCACAGATTCGAATCTGGAAGAGCCGTGCCCCGCACCTATTTAAGCTCCGACCCAAGGCAGGTTGTTGGGAAATATCCCAACAACAATAATTATTTCTTGACAATATGATTGAATATTATTTATATGTGACCCAGAAATATAATATTATTTACATAATTTAAGTGATATACACATATTATATACAAATTTTAAAAAATTAAAATGTGTTGATCCTAAATAGTTTTGGAGGTTCAGAAAGGATGAATAAATCTTTGTCCATTTTACAAATCTTTACGAACAGGCTACATTGCAAGTTATTTGAACTTATAGTACAACAAGTAGACAAGCTTACAATACTATAGAGTAGTATTGTCTACTATATCTAAGAGTCTTACAGCGGAAATTTACTTTTGACAAAAGGTTTGTTTTAAGACGTTTTCTTAAATAAGTTTTCTTGTAAAACCTTTTATAATAGATAAGCATGCAGCACGTAATAAATATAAAATGATTAAACACTTATGATTTTATAGTGGTTCGAAGGTGATGTAATTCTTCTACATCCACTTTACTGCTTCCTCGAGCAGGAACTTCGTTAAGCAAGTTTGGTTTACAAAATACAATCTAACAAATTATCAACTAAACAAGCTATATACCTATTAGAACTCAACTTATATAGTTGCTGCAAGTTCCAAAGACAAACCCACTAGCGATTTCAAAAACCCATATAGGGTAATTGTCTTTATCTAGACAACTATTACAAACATTAAGGGTACAATCCTATCAACTGTTTGACACCTATTAAAACAACCTAACATATAACAAATAGGTAAAAATATATAAGGTTTCTTCAATTGATGCAGTAAAGTAGTCTCTTAGCACTTTGAGCTTTTGAGATTGACTTGGCTACTTCATAAGGTTGAGAGACTGAAACGAGATTTTTGTTTGCTTGAGAGTTTAGCTTAATTCTTGCTTAGACTTTTGAGAGTGTAAGTTTTAGTAACCAGTTACAATCTTCTCTTCCTCTATTTATAGTTGTAGAGATATGTCCGTTGAAGACGATATTCTTCTTTATAAACTGATGTCATTTTCGAATGTATGACTTGCATTAAATTCTTCTTAACTTTACATTGCGGATCATTAAATGCGGCAGTTGAGGCTCGCAGCTTTCTACAGTCTGTCAAGCCACGTGTTTTCTTCAGATTGGGTCTGAGCCTGTAACTTTAGTTTGTCTCTACTAGCTTTATTTTGATCCGTTGAGAACTCCAATCCTCTTATGCATCTTGATCTTCCTCGTACTGTTGTTTGAGTTGACTCTGTTACTGCATTTAATATTTCTCTTAAGCATACAACAGGCTGACTACACTACTGTATCCTGCGTCACTTCTTGTTGTATCTTTAACTTGCAGCACTACTGTAATCTCTTCTTAGTTACAGCTACGTTGTATGTTATTCTTGCAGATGTAGCTTTTCAAGCTATTCTTGTAGAGTTTTCATTTCTTCCTTGATTACTGTATGCAAGCATTCTTCGAAGTCCTCCATTCTTCAATCTTAAAAACAATAGATTCAAATCTAATCTATGCTTCACTTAAACATTGTGAAAAATTGGGTACTCAAATTTCCTATTACAAACTTGGTTTGTCTCATCAAAATCTAATTATTGATATCCTAACAAAATGTTTCAAAATTTCAAATAAGAATTTACTTGTTAAAATTCTCTAATAAAATAACTAAAATAAATTTCAAAATTCCCACATTAATAATATATATTTTTTAAAAAGCATCTAATTGAAATAAAAAAAACAATTACATAAATCTGAAAAAAAAAATCATGTTGTAAAGTGGTATCAACAAAGTTGAAAAAAATTGTGGGAAGGAAAATAAATAGAAAAAGAGCAATAAAAGAAAAAAAAAAGTAGCATAGGGCCCAACATGTGGCACATCACTTGTCTCTGTGGTGTGTGTGCTGCTCGGGCTATTTTAACACATTATAGTAGTTTATAATGTTTTTTAAGAAAGAGTAATAAAAAACGGTTGATTTAGAAAAATAGGTAAAGTCGCCACCAACTTCTGACAAAAATATTATTTTAATACTTTCTCTCTCCTTGGTTGACCTTAATTAATTTCTCTCACCTCATTTAATTTTGGTTACTTCTCTCCTTCTCCTTGGTCGCCATCAGTGGTGGCCATCTTAATTATTTTATAATATTTTCTCACTCCTTAGTTTATAATTATTTTCTCTCCTTCTTCCCTTAATCGATCTTATTTATTTTAATAGTCGTCGTCTGAAATGTATTTTAGCTAACATATTTCGTGTACTTTAAATATGTACCTCTTAATTATTTTAATAGTCGACGTCCAAAATATATTTTAGCTAACATATTTCGTGTACTTTAAATATGTAAATATTAGTTATATTAATTAATTAGACAATATTATTATTATTTGATTAATAATGAATAATATATAATAGAGATTTATTTATACCTATTTTTCTAAATCAATCATTTTTCACTACACTTTTTTAAAAAACATTATAAACTACTATAATGTGTTAAAATTACCGTGCTGCACGTACCCACTTCATTGAGGGTGTGGCCTCCACACACAGTCCCGAGAGTGGGGTAAAAATACACAAGGAAACAAGGGAGGGACAAAAACATGATTTTTGCAGGAAAACACATACTTAAAAACATATCCACAATAATTAACACTACACATGTTTTAATTATTAACAATTCAAAATGAATTGTTGTGGATGCAGTAATAGTTGATTTGTTATATGTAATTTCTCTATTATACATATATGATTCTGAAATAATATTTTATCTTACATTTCATTATATTAATATATGGTGTACATAACTTGTAAGGTAGAGATATAATTGTTATTATATATATGGTAAGTATCGATTTAATATACAATATTGAAATATTGTTTTTCTAAATGCACATCATTCTTGTCTGGAAGCCCAACAATTCACTTGATAGTTTTGTTTCCTGAGATGCTATTTCGCTGGTAGTTATATGTCTTCCATGTTATGATATGTTTTGTCTTATCATAAAGGATTGGTACATAAATGAGACAAGATATTTACTTAGTATATAGGTAACTAATATCATGGTGTTGGGTTTCTATAATAACCCATCAACCAATATTGATGATGAATATTATTGTTAGTTGTTGTATTAATAGGGTGATTTCTGTCATGGCTTGGGAATCAATACTGTTAAACGAGGTGATTTACAAGAAATTCCACACGAAATAGGGCTCGAAGGGTTGGATCAAAGGCTGTTGGTTGGAAGGATTTGCAGACTTTTAAAGATTGGGGTGTGAAGAAAGGAAGAAGAAAGGCTAAAGTTAAAAATGGAATCTTGATGTGAATTGAGAATTGGGGATCAGTCGATATCTTCAATTGTGGTCAAAACGCTGCTGTTTGGAAGGAAGGGCTTCTCAATTACTGATGCGACACCGTTTTATTCTTTATCTTTATCAGTTTATAATTTTGTTTTATCTCAGTACATGTGTTGTTTTTTAATTGGTTGAGGTTATGTGCATCCTAACATTCTTTATCTTTATCAGTTTATAATTTTGTTTTATCTCAGTACATGTGTTGTTTTTTAATTGGTTGAGGTTATGTGCATCCTAACAGAATTGTGCTTTTGTACTGCGTTTTTTGATAAAAAGGAATATCAGAAAATTACTCCAATTCTCTCTCTCATCTAACTTTCTCTCTCTTCTCATCTCCTCTGCATGTACGTTTATTTTTCCTGCAAGAAACAAGTTAAATTCTTATTACTTCATTAGAAATTCAGCAAGTTACTATGAATTTCGTGGGCCAATTGGTATAGGATTGTTGATCTTGTCAATTGGTATCAGAGCAAGTTATTGATTTCTAGGCTTTTCAAAAAAAAAGAAGGAAAATATATATATATATATACACAAAAACTTTTATACAACTGGTGTACGGATTTAGGATCCGTACATCTGACCCAACCCGGCCTCCACGCGCCCTCCACGCGCGCGCACACACCTCCACGCGTCTAGGTGGGTGTGCTCAAACCCACCCAAAATTCTCTCCAGGTGTTAGACTTTTATGTTATGTTAAGCATACATTTATGTTATGTTAGTCATACCTTTAGGACCTTTTATATTATATTAAGCATACCTTTATGCAAGCCTTTTATATTATATTAAACATACATTTATGCAACGTTAAGCATACCTTTATGCAACGTTAATCATACTTTATATTATGTTAAGCATACCTTTATGATTTTATGTTATGTTAAGTATACATTTAGGGTTATAATGTTATGTTAAACATATCTTTATATTATGTTAAACATACATTTATATTATATTAGTCATACCTTTTAATTATGTTAGTTGTACCTTTATGTATTATATAAAAGTATGACTAATATTAATTAAAGGTATGCGTAATATTTATATAAAGGTATATATGTACAAATTAGGGTTTTTTTGTGCTGAAATTATAATTTTTTCATTAAAATTAGGGTTTTTTTGCCAAAATTAAGGTTTTTTTAAAAAACTAAACTGTTACATAAAGGTATACTTAACATAATATAAAGGTATGCTTAACATAACATAAAGGTATGACTAACACAACATAAAGGTCAGGATAAAAAAAAAGGAAATGCACGGATTCGGGTCGAATTCAGCCCGACCCGACTTGCATTGTATGGATCTAAGATTCATACAACAGTTACACACAAGCCTCACTCATATATATGGGGCAGAGGGTACAAGGATGGAGACACAGATGAAGTTGTTTGAGCAAAGGATTCAGGAGGAAATAGATATAAGGGAGGCTAATGAGATGAAGTTGGAGGACAAAATTCAAGCCAATCAAGATCAAATTAAATCCAACCATGAGCAAAGTATGAGAACCATGGAAATGATGCAGATGCAGATTACTAAAGTGACAGAAAGAATGGATGTATATTTCAAGGAGAAGTCCATCTTAAGTGAGGGATCATCTATGGGTGCAGGTAACAACCTTACACCTATGAACACTCAAGGTGATTATTCTAAATTTCCAAATCTAATGGGAGCAGAAGTGATAGCACACAAAAATCCTTCACCTGTTGCTTACAATCATACTCCTAGGTTTGAGTTTCCAAGGTTTGATGGAAACAACCCTAGAATGTGGTTATTTAAATGTCAAGGATATTTTGAGCTTATGGATATTCCTGAAGAGCAAAGAGTGAACCTAGCTGCATTACACTTTGAAGGAAAGGCTGCTGTGTGGTATGGACACCTATCTCAGAAGGGGAGAAAATTGAATTGGGATCAACTTGTGGATCTTGTTTCAGCTAGGTTTGAGAACTTAAGGGAGTCTAAAATTCTGGCAGAACTAGGGAAGCTGAGGGTTACTAGTTCTCTAGAGGCATATATATTGATACATTTGAAGAGTTGAAATCATACTTGCTCATGTTCAATACAAGGATTTATGATGATGACTTCTTTATGACCTTCTTTGTGAGTGGGTTACCAGAGGAGAACCAACAATTTTTCAATCTCTTTGAACCCAAATCATTCCAACATGCTGTGGGTATGATTAGAAGACAAGAGGCTACATTGGAGGTAGTGGCTAGGATGACAAGGTTGGGCTGGAAACAGGGTTACCAACAAAGTCAGGCACAATCCAAGAAGTTTCATACACATAACACTTCATCCTTAAATCAGGTTGCTAAACCTATAAACCATGTGCCACCTGTAATAACACCACCCAGGAGGTTGCTATCTAGAAGTGAAATGCAGGAGAGGAGACTAAGAGGGCTATGTTTTAACTGCGATGAACAATATGGCCCTAGTCATAAGTGTAAGTTTACACAAATTTACATGATTATGACTAATGAAGAGGAGGAGAATTACTACTTGTCAATTGC
This sequence comes from Scutellaria barbata, assembly GCA_028654395.1. Taxonomy (NCBI): domain Eukaryota; kingdom Viridiplantae; phylum Streptophyta; class Magnoliopsida; order Lamiales; family Lamiaceae; genus Scutellaria; species Scutellaria barbata. The sequence continues at coordinate 11,826,369 of CM053656.1, read as the reverse complement.
TAATGAGGAGTGAGATGATACTACAGTAACAATACTAGTGATGGGGAGGTTTCTCTTAATGCTATTGATGGGAGTAGTGGTGTGAGGACTATCAATGTTGAAGGTAGAATGGAGAATGGGCCTCTCGATATCTTAATTGACACTGGGAGTACCCATAGTTTCATCAGTGATGTGCTAGCTTACTAGTTAAAGTGTCATATTGAAACCACAGAACCAATGATGATTATAGTGGCCAATGGAGAGAAAATAGTAAGCAAGCATATTAACCATAATCTGAAGTGGAAAATGCAGGGAGAGTCATTCAATTTTCACCTCAGGTTGCTTAAACTTGGTGGTTTTCATATGGTTCTAAGGTGTGATTGGCTATGGGAGAATAGTTCTGTTAAATTTGACTGTAAAAGGAGATTTGTTAAACTCACTAAGGGATATCAGAAAGTGGTAATCACTGCCAGAGAAGAGTTTGAAAGACAAAAAGTGTTGATGCATGTTGACATTTCTACTTGGGATGCTAGTGATGATAGCAATGTGGAGCCTTTCAAAATGGTACAGACAAAGAAGGACATCACTATGTTCTCAACTGAGATTAGCAGTTATTATCCAATTTTGCTGATGTCTTGAGGAACCACAGGGGCTACCTCTAGTGAGGGATGTTGAGCATCAAATTACCTTGAAGCCTGATGTAATACCTAACCATATGCTTACCTTACAGGTATTCTCATTCATCTAAGAATGAGATAGAGTAGATTGTTACTGAGTTGCTAACCTCTGGAATTATTAAGCACAACAAGAGTCCTTTTGCATCTTATGTCCTGTTAGTAAAAAAAAAGGACAACTCATGGAGAATGTGTGTTGATTACAAGTACTTGAACTCTTTAACTATTAAGCATGATTGTGACACCCTATACCCTTATGACGTATATCTCACAATAAAATATTCATCATATAGGCAAATCATGCTGACGTTTCATTTATCCATATAAGTATAAAAACATTATTTAAAAACTAATCTCATATAGGATTAAAACACACAACCCATATCTCAACATAAATCATATTAAATACAGCTCATGATACACATGTCCAAAATGCAAAATGTAGAGGAGGAGAAGATTGCACGAGACATCAGTCGGCCGACCTGGTATAGAGTGGCGTCTATATATACAAACCCACTTCAAAAAACTATTGAACCTAAAAAAATAAATATGCGATTTTTATGAGTCGAAACTCAGTGAATATAAACCATTACTTTAATTAAATAACAAACAAATGACAATCATTAACATTAATCAATAATATAATCATACATGTGCAAATGTCACTATGTCCGATTTATTATTCTGTAAATTGTTCAAGTTTGGATCTGTCTCAAGATTTCCAATATGCCATTGTGTATATAGACCCATAGGTCTCCAATATGATTATGACCCAAAGTTCTTCACTGTGTATATAGACCCATAGGTCTCCAATATGAAATACGACCCGTAGAACTCCAATATAAATATGACCCGAAGGTCTCCACTTTGTATATAGATCTATAACAAGACAGTCACAGGCCTTTTAATTTCATGTCTTATGTAATACAACACATCAATCATCCAAACATATGATCACGTATACATTTGCCAATATATCACTTGATCCAATGATAAATTCATATAAATATATGTTTCTTATATAACACACGTTGCATATAAATCGCATCACATTGCATATAAATCACATACATGGTTTATACTCACCCGACTAGGATAAGTGGTCTGTTCTTTACTCTGGTTCCTTCTCCCTTTCTACAGCTCGTGCCCCTATACGATTCAATGCAATTCAATCTAATCGTCCCCTTAATATATATTTCTATTATGCAATGAAATGCAATGCATGTATGCTTAATTAACCATGTTCATTACTTTCCCTATAACTTGAGTTATAAAATTCCAAGTCGAGCAGGGTAAAATTTGGTAGAAACTTAACATATAGCTCTACAACTTTCATGTTTAACACGTTTCCTAATTCAGTCTCTAACCTGCATAAAATTAGGCTACAAACACAGCCTAATTAACTGTTTTCAAACTAGGCCAAGCCCTGTAATTTTGACATTATTCCACTCAATATTTAACCGAGTCATCCACGATTTACTTCTGAGTTTAGCTAAGAGGTAGGGCTATAACTTCCATGTTTTAAGTTTTTCCTAATTCGGCCTATAAAGCTACCAAAACATCCAATAAATTATAATAACTAGAGATATATATATATATATATAATTCACTAATTTCTTTGTACCTTGTGTGAAAAATCTTGAGAATTCACTCCAATCAAATTGAAGAACACGTCCCTACAAACCCCCCCTCAAATTCCGAAGAAAATCGGTGAAGAAACGAAATCGAAATTCACAAACTCTTCTCTTTTTATTTTCTTCTCCCTCTCTTCTTTCTTTTCCTTACTCTCTGTTCTTATTTTTCTGCTGCAGTTTCCTTCTATTTTTCTTTATTACTTATTCGTTTATTTACTTTCGATGGAATCCACCGCCTCACCCAACTTCACTACTAAACTTAATGAAACTATATTATTATTACATTCAAGTGCCATGCATTGTATATATTAATTATAACATTTCTTTAATATATATATATATATATGATTACAACACATATGCTGCGATTTATATATATAATATTAATTAACTCATTCTTTATATATATATGTATAAGTGATGCATGCAAGTTAGCTGTCGTATGCATATATATATATATATTATAATATTAATTAAGTTCCGCATACTATATATACATATGCTACTTATATATATAATATTAATTAATTTCTTATATACATATACATGCGCTACTTACCTATATACATATATAATAATATACATAGTACATGTACATATATAAATATATATAATTTTAATTTAGATTTATTTTCTTGGCAAAATGCAACAAAATTTATATTATCATTAATCAAATAATTTATATTATGCACTCGAAGATTCCTCGAGTCTCAATCAATTATAATAAGGATTTCTCGATACTAATTACCTAAGTGCATATAAATAATATGAAATGCATATGATGCATGAAATGAATACCTAATGACGTGTATGTTTTGGTCGAGAATGTTACAATTCTCCCCCTCTATAAAAATTTTGTCCTCAAAATTTTTTATTCCTCTATGCAATGTATCAATAAGAAGATCAGTTACCAGTTAATAAATACGGATATAACTTTTTCATCTTTTCTTCTGTCTCCCAGGTTGCTTCCTCTATACCATGATTTCCCCAAATAACTTTAACCATTGGAATTTCTCTGTTCCGCAATTGCTGCTATAGAGATCGGTTCTTCTATATAGCTTAAGTTTTCTGCAATCTATACCTCTGAATCTCGTAATACATGTGAAGGATAAGATCGATATCGCCTCAACATACTAACATAAAAAAACATTATGAATTTGAGTCAATTCTAGAGGTAACGCTAACTCGTATGCCAATGGTCCCACTTTTCCGATATTATATGGCCCGATATATCGAGGGCTTAACTTTTCTTTATTATCGAATCTCATAACACCTTTCCAAAGAGAAACTCGTAAAAATACTTTATCACCAATCTGATATTCCATCTCTTTTCTATGTTGATCAAAGTAGCTTTTTTGTCGGTCTTGTGCAGCCTTTAATTTGTTTTTAATGACATCGACTTTGTCAATTATGTTCTGAATAATTTCTGGCCCTTCTAGAATTTCTATACCCTCTTTATCCCAATATAGTGGACTTCTGCACTTCCTTCCATATAACGTCTCATACGGTGTCATTCCAATGCTACTGTGAAACTGGTTATTATAAGCAAATTCCATTAATGGAATATATTTATCCCACGAACCTTGAAACTCTATAACGCCGGCGCGTAGCATCTCTTCTAATGTCTGTATAGTCCTTTCTGATTGGCCATCTGTTTGAGGGTGAAAAGCTGTACTAAAGTGTAATTTTATCCTCATAGCTCTTTGAAAACTCTCCTAAAATCGAGAAGTAAATCTCAGATCTCTATCTGAAACAATGGACACTGGTATACCATGGAGTCGTACAATTTCTCTAATGTACTTCTCTGCCAATTGATCTAATGAACAATCCCAACGTAAAGGTAAGAAATGTGCTGATTTAGTCAATCTATCCATAATTACCCAAATAGCATTATTTCCTTGTTGCGTTCTCGGTAATCCCAAAACAAAGTCCATCGTAATCTGTTCCCATTTCCAAATCGGAATAAATAAGGGTTTTAGTGTACTTGCAAGTGTTTGATGTTCTGCTTTAACTTGTTGACAAGTAAGACATCTGGAAATAAATTCAGCAACATCTTTCTTTATTTTTGGCCACCAGTAATGTTGTCTCAATGTGTGGTACATCTTTGTTATACTTGGATGCATAGCATACGATGCATTGTGTGTCTTGTCTAAAATTTCTTGTCGTAAATCATCAACATCAGGTACACACAACCTGGTGCCAAATATTAATGTATCATCTTGTAAATCAAATGGTGTGTCTTTGCCCTGTTGCACCTGTTCAATAATTTATGTCAATTTTTCATCTTTGTTTTGTGCATCTTGTATTTGTTGTCTCAATATCAGACGAATCTCCAAGGTAGTAATTAGCACTCCACTTGTATGTAACTGTAGTCTCGTGTTCAAACTTCATAAAACAATCAAATCTGGAAGTGGAGCCAAATGTACATGGGCCACTGTACTATCGAACTTCCGACTTAGCACATCAGCTACAACGTTAGGCTTTCCCAGATGATACTCTATCGTGCAATCATAATCCTTCAATAGTTCCATCCACCGTCTCTGTCGCATGTTCAATTCTCTCTGACTCATCAAATACTTCAAGCTTTTATGATCAGTAAATATCTGGAATGTCTCCCCATAGAGATAATGCTGCCAGATTTTTAAAGCAAATACCACTACCACCAATTCTAAATCATGAACAGGATAGGAAACTTCGTGTGGTCGTAATTGTCGTGATGCATAAGCAATTACTTTCCCATTCTTCATCAAAACACAACCAAGTCCTTGATGTGAAGCATCACTGTAAACGACAAATCCCCCAGTACCTATAGGAATTGTGAGTATCGGTGTTGTAGTCAAACGGTGCTTTAATTCGTCAAAGCTCTGTTGGCATCTGTCATTCCATTGAAATGGAACATTCTTTCGTAGCAGTTTTGTGAGTGACACTGCTATAATGGAAAACCCTTCGACAAACCGTCTATAGTATCCGGCCATACCGAGAAAACTTCGAACCTCCGAAACTGTCGTTGGTACTTCCCAGTTTATCACTGCCTCAATCTTTTTATGCCTTGTCCAGATACTATATGTCCCAAAAATACCAATGATCCAACCAAAATTCACATTTACTCAACTTTGCGTATAATTATTTTTCTCGCAAGATTTGTAACACTATTAGTAAATGATCCATGTGCTCCTCTTTATTATGTGAATATACCAGTATATCATCAATGAAGATAATGACAAATTTATCAAGAAAAGGTTGGAACACTTTATTCATTAAAGCCATAAATGCTGCTGGTGCATTAGTCAACCCGAATGGCATCACCAAAAATTCATAATACCCATATCGAGTTCTAAATGCTGTCTTGGGAATATCATCTTTGGCTATTTTTAACTGATGGTACCAGATCGAAGATCTATCTTGGAAAATACTTGTGTACCCTGTAGTTGATCAAATAAATCATCTATCCGTGATAACGGGTATTTGTTCTTCACTGTTACTTGATTCAATTTTCGGTAATCTATGCACAGTCGTAATGTACTATCTTTCTTTTTCACGAAAAGCACTGGCGCACCCCAAGACGATACACTAGCCCACATATACCCTTTTTCTAATAGTTCCTGTAATTGTTTCTTTAATTTCTGTAACTCCAATGGGGCCATTCGATATGAAGGAATAGAGATTGGTGCGGTACCCGGTATCAACTCTATGGTAAACTCCGTCTCTCTATCTGGCGGTAGTCTTGGTAATTCCTCTAGGAAAACATCAAGAAAATCTTTAACAATTAGAATATCTCTAATCTCACCATATGTAGCTGTACGATCTATAACATGTGCCAGATATGCCTCGCATCCATCTCTAATCATACGAAAAGCTATTGTTGCTGAAATCAAACATGTCGGTACAATCCGTCGATCACCATAGAAAATCACTTTATTCTATCCAGGAGAATCTATCACTACTTCTTTAGTATAACAATCCACTTTAGCACGATGTCTCAATAATCAATCCATACCCAATATAACATCAAATTCACGTAGAAATAACAGGATCAAATCAGCTGGTAACGCTACTGTATCAACCCGCATTATACAATTCCGATAAACCATATGCACCATTACAACTTCACCTAATGGAGTATATACTCCTAAGTTGTAATCTAGTGGTTCGGGTTCTTTATGCAAATGCGATACTATGGTGGATGATATGAATGAATGAGTGGATCCTCGATCTATCAATACATGTATTTTAAAATTATTTAAATAGAGTTTACCAGTAATGACCTCAAGTGCTGTAGCTGCCTCCCACTGTGACATAGCAAAAACTCATGCCTGACCCTGTGATCGTGTTCCTGGTACCTCCGATCTTCCTCTACTAGTAGCAGAGCTTAAAGTCTGACCTCTACCACGACCTCTACCAACACTTGTCATTGATGCTGCTGGTCGAATATTTTGCACTATCGGTTCTGATACCGTTCTATCAATGTTTGATCTATCAGGTCTAGCTGGACACTCCCTATAAAAATGTCCTTGTTGTCCACAATAATAACAACCTCCAGTAAGCAATCGACATTCTCATGTATGATATTGACCACAATGTTGACACATAGGTCGTGTCTGTATTATCGGGCTAGGTTCTTGGCCACTTCCACGACTAAAAGATTGTACACGTCCACTCCTCTGACTGAATGGACCACCTCTGTTAAATGTCTGTGATGGAGAGGAAAAACTCTGACGTTTAGTTGGCTTCTCACTTGGCTCACCAATATGAGTCATTTGTCTTTGAAAATATGTTTGTTTTTCCTTTAACAAAATTTCAGCCCTAACTACTGCAGCATGCAAGTCCGTATAAGTATGAAGATCCCAAGGTGTAATCTTACTTCGAATATTATATAAAAGTCCTTCCTCAAAACGTCTGCATCTATCTCACTCAGTAGCAACCATCGCAGCCGCATAATGTGATAATTGAGTAAATTTAACTTCAAACTCAGCAACTGACATATTCCCCTGTTTAAGAGATAGAAATGCTCATTGTTTGTTATCTCGGTATACCTCTGGCATGTATCTATCTCTGAATACGGTGAGAAAATCATCCCAAGTAAGGATTAACGGTTGTACTGTAGTATGCGGAACTGTCTCCCACCAATCATATGCATCCCCTTGTAAAAGTGACACTGCAAAGTCAAATCGTTCTTCTACAGTGCATCTCATCATTCCAAAAACTCTCTCAATTCTTTTCAGCCATGTCTCAGCTTCAGCAGGATCAGTAGTCCCATAAAAGTCAACTGCTCCCAATTTACGGAGCTCCTCAAAATTTTTACTTCTAGAACCTATACTTGGCCCCTGTACCTCTTGTTCTGCCCGTCTAGGTAAATGTTGTGCAGGCTCATGTGATGCATATAATGTATGAGATGCCTCTATCGATTGATGTGGCACGACTGAACCTTCTCTCCTCAATGATTCATGCTCATGAATGTCCATGTTTCCTATTTATTTAAATGTAAGCTCAATATCAATTACATATCACGTATAATACTTATGAATGTATGACACCGAGGAATTATATCCCCGTTCTGATACCAAACCAAACTATGACACTCTATACCCCTATGACGTATATCTCACAATAAAATATTCATCATATAGGCAAATCATGCTGACGTTTCATTTATCCATATAAGTATAAAAATATTATTGAAAGACTAATCTCATATAGGATTAAAACACACAACCCATATCCCAGCATAAATCATATTAAATACAGCTCATGATACATGTGTCCAAAATGCAAAATGTAGAGGAGGAGAAGATTGCACGAGGCATCAGCTGGCCGACCTGGTATAGAGTGGCGTCTATATATACAAACCCACTTCAAAAAGCTATTGAACCTAAAAAAATAAATATGCGATTTTTATGAGTCGCAACTCAATGAATATAAACCATTACTTTAATTAAATAACAAACAAATGACAATCATTAACATTAATCAACAATATAATCATACATGTGCAAATGCCACTATATCCGATTTATTATTCTGTAAACTGTTCAAGTTTGGATCTATCCTGGGATTTCCAATATGCCACTGTGTATATAGACCCGTAGGTCTTCAATATGATTATGACTCGAATGTCTCCACTGTGTATATAGACCCGTAGGTCTCCAATATGAAATACGACCCGTAGGTCTCCAATATAAATATAACCCGAAGGTCTCTACTTTGTATACAGATCCATAACAAGACAGTTACAGGCCTTTTAATTTCATGTCATATGTAATGCAACACATCAATCATCCAAACATATGATCACGTATACATTTGCCAATAAATCACTTGATCCAATGATAAATCCATATAAATATATGTTTCTTATATAACACACGTTGCATATAAATCGCATCACATTGCATATAAATCACATACATGGTTTATACTCACCTGGCTAGGATAAGTGGTCTGTTCTTTACTCTGGTTCCTTCTCCCTTTCTACAGCTCGTGCTCCTATACGATTCAATGCAATTCAATCTAATCGTCCCCTTAATATATATTTCTATTATGCAATGAAATGCAATGCATGTATGCTTAATTAACCATGTTCATTACTTTCCCTATAACTTGAGTTATAAAATTCCGAGTCGAGCAGGGTAAAATTCGGTAGAAACTCAACATATAGCTCTACAACTTTTATGTTTAACACGTTTCCTAATTTAGTCTCCAACCTGCATAAAATTAGGCTACAAACACAGCATAATTAACTGTTTTCAAACTAGGCCAAGCCCTGTAATTTTGACATTATTTCGCTCAATATTTAACTGAGTCATCCACGGTTTGCTTCTGAGTTTAGCTAAGAGGTGGGGCTATAACTTCCATGTTTTAAGTTTTTCCTAATTCGGCCTATAAAGCTACCAAAACATTCAATGAATTATAATAACTAGAGATATATATAATTCACTAATTTCTTTGTACATTTTGTGAAAAATCTTGAGAATTCACTCTAATCAAATTGAAGAGCACGTCCCTACAAACTCCCTCTCAAATTTCGAAAAAAAATCGGTGAAGAAACGAAATCGAAATTCACAAACTCTTTTCTTTTTATTTTCTTCTCCCTCTCTTCTTTCTTTTCCTTACTCTCTGTTCTTATTTTTCTGCTGCAGTTTCCTTCTATTTTTCTTTATTACTTATTCGTTTATTTACTTTCGATGGAATCCACCGCCTCACCAAACTTCACTACTAAACTTAATGAAACTATATTATTATTACATTCAAGTGCCATGCATTGTATATATTAATTATAACATTTCTTTAATATATATATATATATATATATATATATATATATATATATGATTACAACACATGCTGCCATTTATATATATAATATTAATTAACTCATTCTTTATATATATGTATAAGTGATGCATACAAGCTAGCTGTCGTATGCATATATATATATATATTATAATATTAATTAAGTTCCGCATACTATATATACATATGCTACTTATATATATAATATTAATTAATTTCTTATATACATATACATGCGCTACTTACCTATTTACATATATAATAATATACATAGTACATGTATATATATAAATATATATAATTTTAATTTAGATTTATTTTCTTGGCAAAATTCAACAAAATTTATATCATCTCTAATCAAATAATTTATATTATGCACTCGAAGATTCCTCGAGTCTTAATCAATTATAATAGGGGTTTCTCGATACTAATTACCTAAGAGCATATAAATAATATGAAATGCATATGATGCATGAAATGAATACCTAATGACGTGTATGTTTTGGTCGAGGATGTTTCAATGATTACCCTATCCCTGTCATAGATGAATTGTTGGATAAGCTCTATGGTGCAAAATGGTTCATTGAGATGGATCTGAGGTCAGGCTATTTCCAAATTAGAATGAAGGATGAGGATGTTTATAAAATAGCATTTAAAACCCATCATGGGCATTTTGAATTCATGGTTATGCCTTGTCGGCTTTGCAATGCCCCTGCTACTTTTCAGTCCCTAATGAACCAAGTTTTTGCTGAACACTTAAGGAAGTTTATCTTAGTGTTTTTTATGATATCCTGGTTTATAGCTCAAGTTTTGAGGATCATTTGTTGCATCTCCACATTACTTTGAGTATATTGAGGAAGCACCAGTTATATGCTAATGAATCAAAGTGTCAGTTTGGTCAACCTAGCATAGAGTATTTGAGACATATCATCAGTGCCACAGGAGTTTCTACTGATCCAGGAAAAAATCAAATTATGGTAGATTGGCCTAAAACCTCTACAGTTAAAGGGTTAAGGGGATTTCTGGGTTTGACTGGATATTACAGGAAATTCATAAGAGGTTATGTGGTAATCAGTAAGCCACTAACTGATATGTTAAAGAAGGGAGGGTTCACTTGGTCTACATCTTCAGAAATAGCTTTTCAGACGCTTAAGGAGGCTATGGTTGCTTTCACTGTCTTGGCCTTACCTGATTTTGCTAAGTCTTTTGTGGTGGAGACCGATGCAAGCTCTACAGGTTTGGGTGCTATTTTAATGCAAGAAGGGAGGCCCATTATCTTTATCAGTAAGTCTCTCAGTCCTAAGTGTCAAGCACTTTCCATCTATGAGAGAGAATTCATGACTATTTTGTTAGCTATACAAAAATGGAAACACTATTTGTAAGGACATCATTTCATCCTAAAAACTGACCAACAGAGCATTAAGTATATCATGGAGCAAAAATTTACTACTACTCTCCAATAGAAGTGGATTTCTAAATTGATTGGGCTGGATTATGAGATTCACTATAAGAAAGGGGCTGACAATAAGGTGGCAGATGCCCTCTCTAGACAAGAGTTTTCTCTCACTCTTAATGCAGTTTCATCAGTACACCCAAAGTGGATGTTGGAGGTCTTGGATAGCTACAAGGATGATTTGGAAATTACTAAGATACTATCAGCTAAGGCTGTGGAGGATAACTCTTTTTCTCACCATACTGTGGCACATGGCATTCTTAGGTACAAGAGTAGGATTGTAGTGGGCATACACACTGATTTAAGGCTGAAACTCTTATAATATTTCCACAATTCAGTAGTAGGTGGCCACTCTGGAATTCATGATACTTATCAATGATTGAAGGCTTTATTCTATTAGTCTGGTATGAAAGAGGCAGTAAAGGTTTTGGTGTTGGATTGTGATGTTTGTAGAAGGGCTAAGCATGAGAACAATCCTTATCCAAGGTTGCTTGAACCTTTAGAGATACCTAGTGGAGCTTGGACACATGTCTCTATGAATTTTATTGAGGGGTTACCAAAATCTAAGGGTAAGAATGTTATTTTGGTAGTGGTGGATAGACTCACCAAATATGCTCATTTCCTACCCCTATCACATCTATTCTCTGCACTAACAGTGGCTCATCTATTTTTGGACAATGTTGTAAAACTTCATGGACAACCAGTGAGTTTGGTTACTGATAGAGACAAGGTGTTTGTTAGCCAGTTTTGGCAGGAGTTATTTAAGGCTTTGGGGACTAAGCATCACATGAGTTCTTCTTACCACCCCTAGTCTGATGACCAAACTGAGAGGGTAAATCAGTGCTTGGAAAATTACCTGAGATGCTGTACAAGCCAGCATCCCCACAGATGGGTCAAATGGTTAGCTCTGGCAGAGTATTGGTACAACACCAATTATCATACCAGCCTCAAGATAACTCATTTCAAGCTCTTTATGGGTATCAGCCTACTCATCTAAGTGTTAGTCCTTATCTAGACATTTTGGACAGTGGTGTTGCTCATTTGCTTAAGCAGAGGTCAGACACTATGGAGTTATTTAAAGCTAACCTTACCCAAGCACAACAAAGAATGAAGTTTTATGCAGATAAGAAAAGAACAGACAGAGCATTTGAGGTGGGTGATGAGGTTTATCTTAAAGTTCAGCCTCATAAGTAGATCTCAGTGGCTTACAGGCCAAATCACATGCTCTCAAACAAATATTATAGACCCTATGCAGTTATTGAAAAAATTGGTAATGCAGCTTACATGTTACAGCTTCCTACAACTTCAAAAATTCACAATGTTTCCCATATCTCTCTTCTCAAATGCAAGATAAAAGAGTGATACTCATCGAATCCAGTTTTACCTAATACCGCATGGGAAAGTGGGTTTCGTCCAACTCCCTTTCAGATCCTTGCAAAGAGGGAACACTATGCTGCAAACTCCATTCTATGTCAGGTGCTAATTCATTGGAAGAACACCAGCCCAAAGGCGGCAACTTGGGAATCAAGGGATAGTCTCCTGGAAAGGTTTCCCCTTTCTGATCCTTGGGGACAAGGATCATCTTCGGCGAGAGTAGTGTCATGGCTTGCGAAACAATACCGTTAAATGAGGTGATTTACAAGAAATTCCACAAGAATAGGGCTCGAAGGGTTGGATCAAAGGCTGATGGTTTGAAGGATTTGCAGACTTTTGAAGATTGGGGTGTGAAGAAAGGAAGAAGAAAGGCTAAAGTTAAAAATGTAATCTTGATGCGAATTGAGAATTGGGGATCAGTCGATATCTTCAATTGTGGTCGAAACACTGCAGTTTGGAAGGAAGGGCTTCTCAATTACTGATGCGACACCATTTTATTCTTTATCTTTATCAGTTTATAATTTTGTTTTATCTCAGTACATGTGTTGTTTTTTAATTGGTTGAGGTTCTGTGCATCCTAACAGAATTGTGCTTTTGTACTGCGTTTTTTGGCAAAAAGGAATATCAGAAAATTGCTCCAATTCTCTCTCTCATCTAACTTTCTCTCTCTTCTTATCTCCTCTGCATGTACGTTTATTTTTCCTGTAAGAAACAGGTTAAATTCTTATTGCTTCATCAGAAATTCAGCAAGTTACTATGAATTTCGTGGGGCAATTGGTACATGATTGTTGATCCTGTCAATTTCTCATTATACTAAGGAGATATGGTTGCATTAAGAAGATAAACTTATCACTGTATATCATAACTGAATCTTTAATATTCTTGATTATTGGTTGTTTCTCTAGTTATGTTATTGAGAAATGAGAGGAATAAACAGAGTTTGATGGTTCAAAAGTGAAAGGGAACTTCATGATGCTCTAATTGTACTACGAATCTTTCAGTCTTTGATATATCTCCCAGTAGATGAAACTTGTGCGAAAATTTGTTTTTTTTTTTATCTTTTGTTTTGCTGTTATCTGAAGTTCTGCAAAAAAGGTGATGGAACATTTGGTACAAGTTATGCCTATTTGTTTAAATGTTGAATGGAAATAGGGTTTTAGAATGAGAATTTTGAAGTGGAATGCAGAAATGAAAGTTGTTGAAAAAGGAGAATAGCATAGTATGTAAAACTGATATGGGGTAATATTTTCTGTATATTCTCCTCATGGTTTACATTATATTTATACAATTAGGGTACAAATCATTACTATAATTAAGGACCAATATAACCCCTAATTTTGCTCTCTACCAAGAGTTATGAAAGGAAAAAGAATAAATATATATGGACTAAATATTCTACATCCAATACTCCCCCTCAAGATGGTGCATGGTGTCCTGACATGCCGAACTTGCTCAATATGTACTGGAATACTCGACCACATACTGCCTTGGTGAGAATATCCGCCAGCTGATCCTCCGTCTTCACGTATGGTAAAGTAATCCGTTTCGAGTCTAATTGATGCCTGATGAAATATCTGTCTATCTCAATATGCTTTGTTCGATCATGCTGTATAGGATTATGTGAGATCTGAATGACAGTTTTGTTATCACACAAGAGTGGGATGCTTGGCTTGGGTTGAAAACCCAACTCGGTTAGTATCGACCGTGCCCAAATAACTTCACAAATTCCTTTTGCAACTCCCCGAAACTCGGCTTTAGCACTGGATAAGGCCACAACCTTCTGCTTCTTACTCCTCCAAGATACAAGATTACCACCCACATAAACCAGATATCCGGAGGTCGGTCGTCGATCCACGATATTTTCGGCCCAATTGGCATTGGTGTAGGCGCATCTCAAGGTGACCAGCTTTGGAGAACTGAATTCCTCAACCTGGACAAGACTTCAAGTAATGAAGTATTCTTGTTGCAGTTTCCATGTGTTCTTTTCTCGGACGTGCATGAACTGACTCATTACTCCGACTTCATATGAAATGTTAGGACAAGTATGAGAGAGATAGATTAGTTTTCCCACTAATCTTTGGTATTGTTCTTTAACCTTGCTGTCATTTTCTGATCCTTCGTGTAGTTTCAGTCCCTGTATCATAAGTGTATCGGCGGGCTTGCAGTCTAGCATACCTGTCTCTACTAGAAGATCAAGTATGTATTTCCGCTGAGATAGATGTATGCCGGATGTTGTTCTCTCCACTTCTATACCCAAGAAATATATGAGGTTTCCTAGGTTCTTCATCTCAAAATCCTTTGAAAGATTTGACTTCAGATTTTTTATTTCTTCCTCATCGTTCCCAAAGATGATCATATCGTCAACATAGATGAGCAACATTGTGATCTTATCCTGTTGGCATTTCTGAAATAGTGTGTGATCGGCATTGCATTGCTTATATCCATACCTAAGCATTGCACTCGTGAACCCCCAAACCATGCTCGTGGAGACTGCTTCAGTCCGTACAAGGCCTTCTTCAGTTTGTATACTGAGTTTTCTGTTGTGGCATCTTGGTATCCTGGAGGTATATGCATGTAAACCTCCTCGGTCAAATCACCATGCAAGAAGGCATTCTTCACGTCGAACTGATGTAGTGGCCAATTCTGATTAACTGTCAAAGATAGCAGTATTCTAACGGTCTTCAGTTTTGCAACCGGTGAGAATGTCTCTGAGTAGTCAATGCCATACGTCTGAGTATATCCTTTTGCTACTAGTCTCGCTTTGTACCTATCTAGAGATCCATCGAATTTGTATTTTATGGAGAAAACCCATCTACAACCAACTACTTTCTTCCCATGGGGTAACCTACATAGCTCCCAAGTCTGATTTCTTTCAAGTGCCTTCATTTCCTCAGTCATTACTTTCCTCCACTCATTATTTGCCATAGCTTCATAAACACTGGTTGGTGTAGAATAAGTTGCCAAACAAACACCACTCTCATAAGATTCCACAAAGTTGGCAATCGGATACCGACTCTTAGCACTTTTATCTTCTGGTGAGTACCTATTTGGTGGAACACCTCTGTTGCACCTCATAGGTAAAGTATAAATATTAATACCAGAATTATCAAAAGTAGTGGAAGTCGAAGTTTCAGCCATACCTGACGGATTATTCATACTTGGGAGGACCTTAGGAGTGTGTAATGAAGAAGGGGGTGTAGATAGAAGGGTCTGCTCCCCCTGAATATGATCAGCATCAGTATCAATCGGTGGGTATAACCAGTCATATTGGTCTGAATTAGAGGTATTATTCTCCCCCTGACCAACAAACTGGTCATTGCTGTAGTAGTATTCAATCTCAACAAAATCCACATCCATTGTCACAATGTATTTCCTCGACATAGGGTCAAAGCATCTATAGCCCTTTTGATGAGTCTCATACCCAACGCACATGCATTTGTGAGCACATGGTTTAAGTTTGGTTCGCTGGTGTTTAGGGGTATGTACAAAGGCTACACAACCAAAGATGAGAGGCGGAAGCATATGTAGTGATGGAAGAGGAAAAAAAGAGGCAAGTGTATGTAGTGGTGTTTTATGAGACAAAACACGAGATGGGATACGGTTTAGGAGATAGGTTGCGGATCCAATGGCTTCAACCCAAAGATGTGCCAGGATATTAGCCTCAAAAAGTAGAGCTCGTGTAGTTTCAAGTAGGTGACGATTTTTACGTTCGGCCACACCATTCTATTGAGGGGTGTAGACACACGAGGTTTCATGAATGATTCCTTTATTGGCACAATAGGTACTAAAGTCGAGGTTCACATATTCACCTTTATTATCAGTTCTAATGATCTTGATGTTCATGGAAAACTGGGTTTGGATCATAGTGTAAAAAGCCATAAAAATAGAGGTTACCTCGGATTTATCTTTCATAAAGTATAACTAAGTCATTCGTGTACAATCATCTATAAAAGTGACAAACCAGTGGAAGCCAGATAAGGTAGATAAAGGGGAAGGTCCCCAAACATCAGTGTATGATGGAAAAAGGTAAATCACTTTTATTATTGCTCGAAACAAAAGATGTCCGATGACTCTTAGCTAACAAACAGGTTTGACAGCTAAGTTTTTTATTAGAAAAATTCAACCAAGAAAATAACTTCTGTAAATACCCTACTGATGGATGACCCAAACGTCTATGCCATAGCCATAGTTGTCGAGATATGGTTCCATATGCCAATGTCGCTCGTCTTCTGTCCGTAAATTCATCCACATAGTATAGCCCCCTCCTTTCAGTACCACGCCCAAGGATCTCCTTGGTATGAATATCTTGTAGGAGGTAAAAATCAAAATACATCAGCACGAGACAGTTCAAATCATGAGTAATCTGACTGATAAACATAAGTTTATGAGATAGAGATGACACAACAAGCACATGTGATATTTTTAAAGTGTTTGTTAAATCAATAGCACCGGCTCCAGTAACCGGGCAAGTACCCCCATTAGCATTAAGAATTGATGTTCTGCGAGGCTTGATTGTTGTAGATAAATCCCGATGATCATTAGTCATATGATCTGTTGCTCAGGAATCAAGCAATCACTTACCCAGAATTTTCATACCTTCGATTGATGAGTTTTTACCGTCGTTTACAGGTTCTATGGCCGTCGTGAAGCCAGGTGGAGCGCTAGCATTCCCGCTGCCCTGTGGCGGTTCGGAGTGGGACGAGGTTTCCGACGATTGACCCCCTTCGCTAGTCATGAACGACGTCTTTCCTTTCTTTTTTGGGTGCCAGTTTGGAAGACCATGTATCTTCCAACATGTTTCGACCGAATGTTTCTCTCCCCCACATTGGCTGCACGGTCGACCGTTGCTCTCCATTTTCCCGGTGGGATATGATGATTTTTTACCTGATCCCTTTCCTCCTCCGGCAAACATACCAGATCCGTTGATGTTTTTTGATCCGGTGGTGATTTGCCGGTGGAATTCTCTACGAACGGAGGCAAAAAGCCTGATCTACTACGGGAAACAGTTTAGCATTAAGAAGATCCCTGCGAATGGGATCTAGTTTATCCTCTAGTCCCATAAGAAACTGCAACACCCTCCATTTTTCTGTGATTTCAGAATGTTTGCGAATGTCAGTAGGACATTCAATTGGATTTGGTTGACGAAAGTCAATATCCATCCATGTCGACTGTAATTCGCCAAAATAATCTTCAATAGACATTCCCTTTTGTCTGAGTTGTCCGATTTTTCTTTCTAACACGTAAATACGGACCATATCTCCTATATCAAAAAAGGTTGTGGCTAAGGCAGTCCAGAGATCTTTCGTTGTCCCGTACCTTGCAAAGTTGGAAACCAGTTTAGTTTTCGTGGAATTTTGAATCCAACTACGTACTGCCGTGTTAGTGGCGATCCAACTCTCATAGCCCAGGTCTATTTTTTCCGGTGCTTGGGTCCTTCCGTGGATAAATCTAAGCATTCGTTTTCCAGTAATAAATGTTTCCAGATGTTGGACCAAATAACATAATTATGATTGTTCAATTTCAAAGAAATTCTAGTAGAGTTGTTTAAATTCTCTTCTGTTGAGGTTTGAGGCTTAATAGAGTTTTACAGTAATTCGACCATCTTGGTCATTAATACTACAGTTTGATCTTCAGCCATTGTTGTAAGGTTTAGTTAAAAAAGATGGGGATATGCAGAGACAAGATTTTAAACCTGCTCTGATACCATGTTGAGAAAGGAGAACAGCATAGTATGTAAAACTGATATGGGGTAATATTTTCTGTATATTCTCCTCATGGTTTACATTATATTTATACAATTAGGATACAAATCATTACATAATTAAGGACCAATATAACCTCTAACTTTGCTCTCTACCAAGAGTTGTGAAAGGAAAAAGAATAAATATATATGGACTAAATATTTTACATCCAATAAAAGTATGGGCAGAGTATGTGCCACTACATGCTAGGAGATGTAACATGGTTGTCTTTAACTTGTGCAGCTTCTAATTTAAAGTTAGAAAAAAAAAAAAAAGCTTGGAGCAGCATTAGACAATAAAATAGAATGATTTCCTATTCAATTGGAATTGAATTTTAATTAGCAAACACTTGTATGCAAGATGTTACATATTCAGTTTGTATTAAATTTCAGCATACTCTTATGTTCTGAATATGATAATTTGGTAGTTTTGTTGTACGCAAAATGTATTGATTTTCTAATTTGCAAATTGATTGTAATGCTCGGACATGATTATTTAACATTTGACGTGAATTAAAAATAATAAAATATAAAATGAAATGTTAAATTGGAGTACACGATCCAATTCCTTCACAATGAATTCACTGATAATACATTTCTAGTATGTCACAGATAATGATGAAATGAAGATAAATGATAACAAATGTCGGTTAATATTGATCAATATAAATGAATTAATATTATAAGTTAAGTGATTCA
Organism: Scutellaria barbata; assembly: GCA_028654395.1. Taxonomy (NCBI): domain Eukaryota; kingdom Viridiplantae; phylum Streptophyta; class Magnoliopsida; order Lamiales; family Lamiaceae; genus Scutellaria; species Scutellaria barbata. The sequence continues at coordinate 11,807,526 of CM053656.1, read as the reverse complement.
GTCTCCAAATTTTGCATTTAGAGACATAAATTCATTTAATAAATTTTAGAGTAAAAAAATAATCCCTATATTTTTTTAATTCCATCTCAAATCTATCGCTGATACACAATTAGAGAGGATTGAGCAAGATAAAAACGAATCCGAATGCCTACATTATATATATGGATTTTCTTCAATACAAATTAATAAAACCTGAATATTTCGAAACGAAATTCCACCCTCGTATATTAGAGAAGGATCATGACTATTGACGATCCATTAACGGCGTGAGAGAGGAAACCCTACGCCATGTCGTTTAGTCGGGAATATAACGAAAAACAGGCTGCAAATCACCCCCACCGTCACCGGAAACGCCGTCAGCATTTCCTGGGCCTCTTCCGACGGTGAAGGATAGAAACATCCGACCACATTCTTATCGAACATCGCCACCGCCCCGAAAACCATGATCGACATGACGGCGTGGAAGAGATCCACCAACCTCAGGTGGAACTTCGCGGCCTCCTCCGGCGGAAGGGTGGCGGAGCCGTCGATGACCCAGAGGCCCCGGAATGTGGCCACCCCGTATCTCACCTTCCCCCTTTCGTCTCTGAAGCTGTCGGTGAAGCTCAACAGGAAGCAGGAGGCGGCGCAGAGGCCGAGGAGGGCGGCGGTGGTGCTCCGGCTGAAGAACGTTTTGCATTTGCCTTCATGGGAGATCACCGGCGACAAGAACTGGAATGTCATGACGGAGCCGGTGGGGAGGAGGTTCGCCAGGTGGGCGGTGCCCTTAAAAGCCTTTCGCACCGCCTTCTGCGCCGGCGTTTTGGGTGGCTTCGCCTCCGTGGGTTGGCCGTCGATTAGCGGCAGTTGGAGCCCGCCGGCTTCGTTTTGCATGCCTGATTCTGCGTTTCTTGATCCTTCCATTCTTGGGATTTATTTTCGTATTTTTTTCCCAGATTTTTCAGGAATTAATTATTCCCAAGGAAAAGAATGGTGGTGGGATGTTGCGAAAAGAGAAATTGAAATGTCTTTTTTATGGGTTTTAATTAGGTTTATATATATAAATATACGTGGGTTTCATGACTCTTAATTTAAGAGGCTGTGATTAATTAGGGAGTTTTAATTAATTAAATGTATCAAAGAGAATTGTTGTTTTTTATTTTCTTCTAAAATGTTTTCAGCCATCAATTTGTGAATTAATTACATGATGGACGAAATAGGAGCAATATTGTTATTAAAATATATTAATTATAGTTATATTACAAGAAAATAATTGTATTTTTACTTCTAAATTAAGAGTAGTGTTTGGGTGAATTAGGTGCAATCCTGATCCATGCAATTGAGTGTGTGTGGATCGGGTCGGGTCTGACCAGATCCGCAACCAATTTTTTTTTTTTAAATGTCATAACTTTTATGTTATGCAATTAAAATATTTATATATAGATATCATAACTTTAAGATAAAATTACTTAATTTTTTTTCAATACAAATAACATAGTTAAAAATTATGTATAGATATCATAACTTTTAAGTAATATTAAACTTTTTTCAAAATAAATAACTTAAAAGTTACGTAACCTTTATATTATACGAATATAACCTTTATGTTATATGAGTATAACATTCGTGTTATATTAATATAACTTTTATGTATCAATTTCATAACATTTAAGTAATATTACTTAAATTTTTTCAGTATACATAACAACACAAAAGGTTATGTGAACATATATAGATATCATAACCTTAAGATAAAATTACTTAATTTTTTTTCAATACAAATAACATGGTTAAAAATTATGTATAAATATCATAACTTTTAAGTAAAATTGGACTTTTTTCAAAATAAATAACTTAAAAATTACGTAACCTTTATATTATACGAGTATAACCTTTATGTTATATGAGTATAACATTTTTGTTATATTAATATAACCTTTATGTACAGATTTCATAACCTTTAAGTAATATTATTTAAATTTTTTCAGTATACATAACACAAAAGGTTATGTGAACATAATATAAAAGTTATGCGAATATAATTAAAATGTTAGGTTCGTCAAACTAAAAGTTTAGACGAAAATAACTAAAGTTGAGCATGAAAGCTAGGATTTGAGCGTAAATCCTAAAATATGGGAACACGCGTAGGACACATTTTCAATATTTTTCTGATTACATGATTCGAATTACATGAATCATGATCCGAATTACATGAATCATGATCTATGCATTTGGTGAAAAAAAAATGTGATAAATTAATTAACCTTTGCAATCTTCATGCAATACTGATTTATCAAACGATTAACTGATTAATATTCAAAGCCACTCATGGAAATATAATTGAAATTTATTATATTTGATGACTATGCGGCGCGTTCAAACATTGAAAAAGAAATTCGAAAAATGGAATATAAGAAGGGGATATTAATTTTAGATGAGATCCTATGGACATGTATGTTTAGGTTTATATAGGATTAGAGAAATTTAATTTTGAAATCCTATGTTTTTTGAAATACATAATTGTTTTTCTAATTTTATGCAGATTCAAATCCAAAATCATACATAGAATGTTAATCCTATATCCAATTCTATTATTTCAAAATTTTATAGAATTCTAATCTTATATATGTATTATTTAATATAAATTCTCTTGTGTAGCTGGTGCATGATTTAAGATCCATGCAATCCGGATTGATCCTACTCGGATTTGTGAATTTAACTTTTTTTATTTTTTTTATTTTATGTCTTAACTTTTATGTACAAATTTGGTGATCTTTATGTATAAATATTGTGACATTTATGCATTATAACTTAGAAAAAAAAAAGGAAGAATTTAATCAAAATTTGTACATAGATACATTTATATTATATTCATGTGATCTTTATATACAAATATTTATATCTTTATGTAATTAGTTGCAGATAATTGAAAAAAAAGAGTAGTGTTTGTTTGAACAAGTGTATGGATGATCATGATCTATGTAATTAGATGTTCGGATAGAGTTAGATCCGATTTAGTCCTGATCCGCACTCAGGTTTTTATTTTTATTTAATTTTTTATTAATGTCACAACCTTTACGTTGTAATAGTATGACATTTTGTTGTAATAGCATAAACTTTATGTGTAATAGCATAACCTTTATATACAGATTTAATAATCATTCAATGAATAATTTAGACTATTTTCACTATAAAAATTCATGTTGTATAACTGACATTTTATGTTATAATAATTTAACATTTATGTTATATTAATATAACGTTTATGTACAAATATTATAATATTTATAAATTTAAAGAATAACGTAAAGTTATATTTGTAATAAAAGTTATACTATCACAATATAAGAGATATATTATTACAATATACAGGTTTTGGAAGGTATTATAAATCTGTCGTGTATCGTAAAAGGTTATGTGGACATAACTAAAATATTATCTGAACATAACTTAAAGGTTAGACAAATATAACTACAGAACTAAGATTTGAGTTAGGGTTTTGGGGCGTGGGACGCGTGAAATACAACCCCGAGTCGGGTCGATTTTGTTGCATAGATGTAGAATCTATACACCTAGTGTATAAAAATAATTGGCGTGAAAAAAACACTTATCATTTATATTCTCAACCTATTTTCTATGATTAAAACCGTCTTTATCATTTATATGTTTTTTATTTATTTTTGATACAATGGTAAATTTCAAAATCCCAATCAAATTCAGTTATCAAAGATCCAAAACTGACATAAATTCCGTAAAAATAACCTTTCCCTCCCTCACACAGAAATTCAGTTACTAATTATATCAATTCCCCTCTCTTTCCATAAATTTCTATAATTTTCGTTCTTCATCTTCTTCCCATCCGATAAAATAAAAATCCCTATCTATTAATATTTGAAATGAAGACAACTTTAAGATTTGCATTCAAACTTTCATTTTATCTATATGCTTCAATTCTTGAATTTCAAAGTTACTTGATCTACCATCAAAGATTTGATAAAGTAATTTTCACCGACACCACAAGGTTTCGTGGCCCTTCAAACGTCCATCCCTCCATATAAATTATCATCAATTCCCTCCAACACCAATTTATGTTTAACAGCATCTTCTCCTACCAATTTTCTATTCTCTCCTGGGTTGTGCTCTTATCAAGGCCCAAACTTTGTTGGGCCCAATTCAATAGACAATCTGTTTCTGTTACTGCAGGCCATCTTCTAATTTTCTCTACTCTGCGCTCAATACTTGCCCTAATCAAGCCCAGATTTTTGTTGGCCCAATTTTTGTTCAAGACCCCGCTTAATTCCGGCCAAAATATTATCATACTAACATCTCTTTGATTGGTTTTGCTTAAATTCCCACCGACGACAACTCTTAATATGTCCATCGATAATGTGTAATTATCTAATTTTCTCGTTATATAAAAAACAAAATTAATAGATGCTCTTGATTTTTGACACATCAACCGTTATATAAAAAGCAAAATTAATATATGCTCTTGATTTTTGATACATCAACCGTGGACACATATTAATGTGCTCACAGTGGGCAGGTGAACCTGCCCATTTGATTGAAGGAGATGTCCTTTAATAAGATGTCAATATAATAAATAGTTAAGGACTTTAAATTAATGAAGATTATTAATTCAATTATTTTAGGTGGTCGTAGTGTTTAGCTAGAAACCAACTACGATCTGCATTCCAATTGTTGGGCTTGCTACTAATAATAATTGGGTCCTACAAGGGTTACACACGTTAAGTTTGAACTAGATCAATAAGCCCGTTGTATATAAGTTGTGGGTCTAATATGATTAGGATGTGTGTTGGGCCTAATATGATTAGGCATAGGTTATGAGCTTTTGCTTTTTATTTAGTATAAATAGATAAGCCTAAACCTAATTTGAGAAGTGGAAAAACATTATTCTCCATACACAACAGAAAAGAAAAACACGTTCCCCACAACAGAAAAGAAAACGTGGTTCCCTTCAAAAGGAAAGCAAGTTTTCTTCGCGTTCTAGCAAACGCTTTGGAGGAGGTCTGGGAAGAGCTTGTGTGTCTCGAGTAGAGGAATTACATTTGTAATTCTAGATCTTCGTCATCAAAGGACACGCATCAAGAGGTAAAATCGTTATTCTAATTGTGCATGAGATCCTCTTTGTTTTGATGCTTAAGAAAATCGTTTTCTTTTATTCCGCTGCGTAGCATCAAAATCCTACAGTGGTATCAGAGCCTCTTGCACAAATTAATAATGAATAATTTTATTATTTTCAATTTGATGCATGTTCTTCATGATTTTAATTCAAAGATAGATTGATATGTGGATTAATCTTGTTTAATTAGAATTAGATTCTGATTAGTTGGATCTTAATTTGATGTATTTGACATAACAAAACCCTAAAAATCGTTTGGGAACAGAATCTGTTTTATATATATTTGATATATGTATTACTGAATTTAGCCTGTGTCCCAGCGGTTGAACCGAGCAAAGTTTTCGGGAGGTTCTGTGTTCGAATCTTAACTTGAGCATGGATATCCCAATTATTATGGATATTCTGTTTAAATACATATTACACGATTTCATTTTTGATAAATTGCATTGGCCAAGTGGTTTCAGTGATTGCTTGAATCACGGGATCGAACCCCATTTGTCTCGGAAGATTTGTTTAATTTTTGCGAAAATAAAGGAAATCAGTTAAATGTTAATTGTTACCTTATATATCATGTAGCAAGCTGGAGCTAAACTGGTAGTGTTCATCTTGTGTGATTGGGTGTTCGAACCCCACATGTTGCACTTATTTTTGAATAAGTGTTGGGCCGAGAATTTTGTTGATGGGCTTTGCCTACTGGCCCTTTGGGCCTATCTGATGGGCCATGGTATGCTGGGCCGACCCTTGGGCTTCTGCTCTTTGGGTCTGACTAGACTGCAACTATTGGGTTTACATAATTTTGGGCCTGGATTTATTTTGAATAAATTTTGGGCCATAATAAATATTTTGATTCAATTACAAATTTTGATAAATAATTTCCACATTAAATCTAATTAAATTAAATTGAATTATGAAATTTATTTTATCTATTAATTTGATTAATAGATTCTTGTCGTTTATTTAATGTAAATGAATGTATGTTTAATATTTGATATTGTGTATGCATTCCTATAATTCTTAATGTATGATGTTTTGAATGAATGTATGCTTATTATTCTTTATATGCGATGTTTAGAATGTATGTTGTGATCAAAGTATGGCCCACATATATATTTTATGTAGTTGTAGAGTTTTGAATACGCTTTGCGTATCGATCGTTGTAAATATTATTATTATTATTTTTTTTTAATTATTGTAATTAAAATAAAAATCTTGTAAGCATTGATTGGATGATCAAGGATGGAGATCCACGACGGTTCAAGACGGAGCAATTGAAGATTTGATCTATTGTATGTACATATATATAGGGGCCATACTAAGATCACATTTATTTTTGCATTTTATTATGCATTGTATGTTTATGTATGTTTATGGTTTATGTTATGAGTTCGCTATATAAACCTGCATAATAAATCATAAGTCCCTAAAGAAATATTGAGTAAGATGTCTTTCCAAATATATGCCTATGAAGCCCTTGATAATTTATGATAGGTTATGCCTAAGCAAAGTGTCATTTTTATCTTGGGATAATACGGGTAAATTCATTGAAGGAATTTACATGTATGATTTGGTTAAACTCAACGAAGTTATCAAAAGACAAAGTTTTGGACTTCGAGGCAAAGGATATGATTTAACATAAGATGTTAACATATCGACCAAGAATTATAAATGTTATAATTAGTAAAAGAGTTTACTTACCTTGATCACTTAGTTTTGGGAAAGGGCCTAAGTCCGCTCAAAATTTTGTGAAATAGGATCTTGGAGACACTTTATTCAACTAGGGAGTATTTAAATGAATATAGTGTGCATAGCCTGTTTTAAATATGTTTAAATTTTGAGCTATTTTCTTTTATACATGATTGAATGGTGTATTTTTCTTTCATATGTAGATAAATGACTAACAACAACAACACAGTTTTCAATCTTCGTTCAATCCTTGAGAAGGACAAGTTGAACGGAAATAACTTCCTCGATTGGGAGAGAAACTTGAGAATTGTTCTCAGGTCTGAAGACAGAGAGGATGTCCTTGACACCCCAATCCCAAAACTTGATAACACCTCAACAGTTGGGGATAGACTCAAGGAAAAATCTGTTCGTGAAAGGTCTGTGACTGTCACATGTCTTATGTTGGCAACCATGGAAACAAGCCTCCAGAAGAGGTTTGTGGATATGGATGCCTATACCATCATTCAACAACTGAGAAACATGTTCCAGTTGCAATCAAGAATGGAGAGGTATGAGACCTCCAAGGCAATTCTCGAGAGTCGTCTTGAGAAAGGTAAACCGGTTGGTTTGCATGTTTTCAAAATGATTGGTCTTTTTGAAAACATGGCAAGACTTGGATTTCCTTATAGTCAAGAGTTGGCTACGGATATCATTCTTCACTCTCTTCATGATGAGTACAACCAATTCAGGTTAAACTACAATATGAATGGTATTGATAAGACCTTAGAAGAGCTTCTTGGAATGCTCAAGACAGCTGAGCAGAACATTGGGACCCTAACACCAAAGAAGGATGTTCTAATGGTTAATAAGGGAAAAGGGTTCAAGAAAAAGGGCGCTGGCAAGAATAAGCAAGGGAAAAAGGGTGAAAACAAGAAAGTTGTTGAACCTAAACCCAAAGGTGCTTCTTCTGATACAGAGTGTTTCCATTGCCATGGCAAGGGCCATTGGAAGAGAAATTACCCGAAGTACTTGGAGGATAAGAAGAATGGAAATATAGTTTCCAATTCAGGTATATTTGTTATTGAAATAAATTTAGCAAATTCAGCAGACTCTTCTTCTTGGGTATTTGATACCGGATGTAGTTCTCATATTATTGCGAATATGCAGGGACTAAAAAGAGTTAGAAGACTGAAAAAGGGAGATATAGATCTACGCGTTGGAAATGGAGCAAAGGTTGCTGCTTTAGCTGTAGGATCTTATAGTCTATCTCTACCCTCTGGTTTAGTTTTAGAGTTGAATAATTGTTATTACATTCCTTCTATTACTAGAAATATTATTTCAGCTTCCGTTTTGGATACTGAAGGGTTTTCATTCATTATTAAGAACAAATGTTGCTCTATTTATAAGGATGAATTGTTTTATGCCAGTGCTAACTTAATGAATGGTCTCTATATATTTGATTTAGATAACCATGTCTATAACATAAATACTAAAAAGCATAAATCAAATGATTCAAATCCCACTTACCTTTGGCATTGTCGTTTAGGCCATATTAACTTGAAACGCATACATAAGATGCAAAAAGAAGGTCTTTTGCAATCATTTGATTTTGAATCATATGATACATGTGAATCTTGTTTAAAAGGAAAAATGACGAAATCACCCTTTACTGGAAAGGGAGAAAGAGCTAGTGAACTATTGGAACTAATACATACTGATGTATGTGGACCAATGAGTTCAAAAGCCAGGGGTAATTTTAGCTACTTCGTAACATTTACTGATGATTTAAGTAGATATGGGTATATTTACTTGATGAGGCACAAATCTAAATCGTTTGAAAAGTTCAAACAATTTCAAAATGAAGTAGAGAATCAGCTTGGCAAGAAAATTAAAACATTACGATCTGATCGTGGTGGTGAATATTTGAGTCAAGAATTTGATAATCATCTTAAAAATTGTGGAATTCTGTCACAATTAACTCCACCAGGAACACCCCAATGGAATGGTGTGTCCGAAAGGAGAAATCGAACCTTGTTAGACATGGTTCGATCTATGATGAGTAATATTAATCTTCCACTATCCTTTTGGGGATATGCTCTCGAAACTGCTACTTTTATACTAAGCAGAACTCCGTCAAAAGCTGTAGAAAAGACACCATATGAGATATGGAGTGGAAAAGTTCCAAAGTTGTCTTTTCTAAAAGTCTGGGGATGTGAAGCTTATGTAAAACGTTTACTTTCTGATAAGCTTACACCCAAATCAGACAAATGTTTCTTTGTGGGTTATCCAAAAGAAACAAGGGGCTATTACTTCTACAACCAAACTGAGAACAAAGTGTTTGTTGCTCGAGATGGTGTCTTCTTGGAAAAAGAGTTTATTTCAAAGACGACAAGTGAGAGTAATGTACTTCTCGAAGAAATTCGTGAAGAGCAACAAATGGATGAAATTCAACCTCCATTAGAGGTGGAGACCTCTATGTTTAATGACATGTTAGACGTGTCAGATATGGCACCCCATGTGCCAGAGGTAGAGGAACATGAACTCATAATCCCGACAGAGATATTGAATGATGTCCCACTTGAATTAGATACACAAGAAAGTTCACAACCTGTTGTGAATATTTCTCCTGTTGCTCTAGCCCCTCGTAGAACTGATAGACCTAGATCTAGACCAAAGAGATTTGTGGATTTTCTTTTGACAGAAAACCACGAAGTCTTAATTTTGGAAGATGAGGAACCTAACAGCTACAAGGAAGCTATGACGAGTCCAGACTCTGATAAATGGCTAGAAGCCATGAAATCTGAAATGGAATCCATGTCTGAAAATCAAGTTTGGAACTTGGTTGATTTGCCAGATGGGGTAACACCCATAGGATGCAAATGGGTTTTCAAGTTGAAAACAGACAAGGAAGGAAACGTGAGTGTTTTCAAAGCTAGATTGGTGGCCAAGGGATATAAACAAATTCATGGTATAGACTATGATGAGACCTTTTCACCAGTTGCTATGCTTAAATCCATTCGGATACTCCTAGCAATTGCAGCTCATTATGATTATGAGATTTGACAAATGGATGTCAAAACTGCCTTCCTTAATGGAAATTTGGAAGAGGTTGTGTATATGACACAACCGGAAGGTTTTGTAAATTCTAAAAATGCTGGGAAAGTATGTAAACTTCAAAAATCCATTTATGGATTGAAGCAAGCATCTCGGAGTTGGAATCTTCGTTTTAATGAGGCAATCAAACAGTTTGGTTTTCTCAGAAATGAAGAAGAGTCCTGTGTTTACAAGAAAATTAGTGGGAGTAGTGTGGTCTTCTTGATCCTATATGTAGATGACATACTGCTCATTGGAAATGACATTCCGATGCTTAACTCTGTAAAGATTTGGCTAGGGAAATGTTTTTCAATGAAGGATCTTGGAGATGCAGAGTACATTTTGGGCATCAAGATCTATAGAGATAGATCTAGAAGGATGATTGGACTAAGTCAGGAAACTTATATTGATAAAATTCTTGAAAGGTTCAATATGAAAAACTCTAAGAGAGGATTTTTACCCATGTCACATGGTACAATGCTTAGCAAGAATCAATGTCCTTCAAAACCTGATGAGCAAAAGCGCATGAGTAAGATTCCTTATGCCTCAGCAATAGGATCTATCATGTATGCCATGATTTGTACTCGTCCAGACATCTCATATGCTTTGAGCATGTGTAGCAGATTCCAATCGAATCCAGGTGAAGCACACTGGATTGCGGCTAAGAACATCCTCAAGTACTTGAGAAGAACTAAGGATTGTTTCTTAGTATGTGGAAGTGAGAATGAACTTGTTGTTGAAGGTTATGTTGATGCAAGCTTCCAAACGGATAGAGATGATTTTCGGTCCCAATCCGGTTTCATCTTCTGTCTTAATGGAGGAGCAGTGAGCTGGAAAAGTTCAAAGCAAAGCACTGTTGCAGATTCTACAACTGAAGCAGAATACCTTGCAGCTTCAGAAGCAGCAAATGAAGGAGTTTGGATTAAAAAGTTCATTACCGAACTTGGTGTGGTTCCTAACATAGACAATGACATAAATCTTTATTGTGATAATAATAGAGCCATTGCCCAAGCTAAGGAACCTAGATCACACCAAAAGTCCAAACACATTATGAGGAAGTTTCATGTGATACGAGATATCATTGAGAGAAAAGATGTGAAAATTTGCAAAATTCATACGGATGACAATGTTGCAGATCCATTGACTAAGCCACTACCTCAACCCAAGCATGAAGGTCATACTAGGGCCATAGGGATTAAGCATTCTAGAGATTTGTTTTAAATCATGTAATTTTCTAATTTTATGAAACTTGTTCATAGACTTGAGAAAAATGATAAGTTTGTTTTGAAATAGATTTTCAATATTGATTCATTATTCTGTTGAATTAATATGTCCAAAATAATTTATAATTTCAAATAGGATTGTCAAATACGTGATTTGATAAATGGAACCCTATCATGCGAACTTGAAGTTATATTTATGATTGTCCCTAGTCTAAGTCATTAAATTGGACAATAATGATTTATAAAGACTAGTTTGTAAGTTGGTTGATAGCGCAGTTTCATGGGCTATAGAGACATTTGATGTCTAATCAATTACATGGATATTTGTTGGAGAACAGATATTGGATTAACCTGAATAAAATTCTGTAAATCGTCATAGAATTTCAGTAACTATTATATAAGTTCATAAACCATGAGTATACCACTTATTTCTTATATAAGGATTGGATATTCTTGAGTTCGTCAAACGTCGTGCCGTAAAAGGAGGCTATAAAGTCGAGATTCAGAATTGACATGAATTGTATGGAGAAGTGTGGGTGTACAAGAATGGGATTGTCTTCCTATTTAATAGGAATGTTGTCTTCGGCCTCTTGAAAAATGAAAACTGAAATGCATGGCCATGCTCAAATGGATTAAGAGTTAATCATTTGTTTTGACAGTTTAAATTTGGAATTCAAGAAAAGGTCTGAATAAGATAGAATGACGAACTATCTTACATAAGGTTCAGATTAAGACATTAAAATGACAAGAGAATTTATTATTGCACACTTGTAAAGGACAAGTGGGAGATTGAAGGAGATGTCCTTTAATAAGATGTCAATATAATAAATAGTTAAGGACTTTAAATTAATGAAGATTATTAATTCAATTATTTTAGGTGGTCGTAGTGTTTAGCTAGAAACCAACTACGATCTGCATTCCAATTGTTGGGCTTGCTACTAATAATAATTGGGTCCTACAAGGGTTACACACGTTAAGTTTGAACTAGATCAATAAGCCCGTTGTATATAAGTTGTGGGTCTAATATGATTAGGATGTGTGTTGGGCCTAATATGATTAGGCATAGGTTATGGGCTTTTGCTTTTTATTTAGTATAAATAGATAAGCCTAAACCTAATTTGAGAAGTGGAAAAACATTATTCTCCATACACAACAGAAAAGAAAAACACGTTCCCCACAACAGAAAAGAAAACGTGGTTCCCTTCAAAAGGAAAGCAAGTTTTCTTCGCGTTTTAGCAAACGCTTTGGAGGAGGTCTAGGAAGAGCTTGTGTGTCTCGAGTAGAGGAATTACATTTGTAATTCTAGATCTTCGTCATCAAAGGACACGCATCAAGAGGTAAAATCGTTATTCTAATTGTGCATGAGATCCTCTTTGTTTTGATGCTTAAGAAAATCGTTTTCTTTTATTCCGCTGCGTAGCATCAAAATCCTACATTGATCCCTTAAAGACTTTTGGTTCTTTTTTTACTAGAGAAAATTCTTTATTTTAAATTTACTCTAAACCTCCAATTTATGTTTATGATTAGGGGTGGAGATTGGAACGGAATTTCCGATGTCCGTCGAATCCGATTTGAAATTTTTCGATTTTGGAATGAATATTTTTAATTCGAAATCTGAAAATCCGAATTCCAATTTTTCGAAAAAATTTCGGATGAAAATCGGAATTAGTTTTGGAATTTTTGAAAATTCCGAAACCCGATCCGAAATATTTTCGAAATTCAATTTTCGGAAATTCCGATTTCTAATCCGATCCAAAATTCCGATTCGATTTCCGATTTATTTCCGAAATAATATAATATATTTTATATACATTTACTAAATGTAAATATAAATATACATATTATAGTATATTTTATAATACTATATACTATATAATATATTTTATATACTTTATACTATGTGTAAATATAAATATACATATTATAATATACTTTATAATACTATATACTATATAATATATTTTATATACTTTATACTATATGATAGTATATAAATATATTATATACTATTTGTATATAGTATAGTTTATACTGTATAGTTTTATTTGTCATGCCCCGTTTTCGGCTCAAAATAAAATATTTAATTTAAACTTCGGGCGTCCAACAACTCGAAAATATTAAAACACTGAAAGAATCAAATAAACTGTTATAACAGACGTTTCTCAAAAGGAGTTTTTAAAATATTACACATAAATATAGCAACTGGAAAATATCATCAGAGTATAGCCTTTCGGTCTTATCTATACAAAATATTTCTAAGACAAGGGTTTTTTCAAAAACTGTAACAACACGTTTAATTTACAAATAACCCATACAACATCTCCCTTTCATTCCTCGTCATTACACCTATCATCTGTAAAACATTTTAACATACATGGGGTGAGTGCGTGAACACTCTGTGGGTTAAACTGTAATAAGCAACATATAATAACATCACATAGTGAAAACAATCAACTTTCTTTAAATCGCGGATCTTAACCGCCGTAAAAACATATGCGGATCTTAACCGCCGTGAAATTGTTTACGGATCTTAACCGTCGTGAATATATTTACGGATCTTAACCGCCGTGAAAATATTACGGATCTTAACCGCCGTGAAATTGTTTACGAATCTTAACCGTCGTGAAAATATTCGCGGATCTTAACCGCCGTGAAATTATTCGCGGATCTTAACCACCGTGAAAACAATTTTACTTTATCACATAATACGCATTCGCATCACAGGATTATGCTATTATCTTATAAAAGCATACTTGCTATTCAGTCAGACATATAATAAAATCACACGCGTTTTAAATAAACACACTAAGATCACGTAGTTTTAGACACATAAAATTCACATAGATTACACAAATAAAGGACGTTACCCCCACCTTCAGAAAGCGTTCTGAATGCTCCTAGATTTTAGGCCGTCCTATCTTGTTCCCCTTCAGCGTACCCTATAAAGTATATCAACCCGTCTTAGAATTCAATCGAACTATTCTGGAGCTTAAGAGTATCAATATAGCCTAAAATAGGTTCCTTTTATCAATATATCAATTTTGGGGTTCTTATAGCAATTCTATTTAAATTCAAGGCAAAATCTGCAAATTCAGCTACTTAAGAGTATAAAGTATAATTTCAGCAAATTATAGGGTAGATTATGCAATTTCAGTAGATTCTTGGGATCATCCTGTAATAACAGAAAATTCTGAGGCCTAAATCTATGTTTACAAAATTTCAGGGTCTTTTGCACAATTATTCATAAGTTATGGGTTTATATGCTATTTGTCCTAAAATGAGGATTTATTAATTAGTCCTTGCATTACTATAAAATCAGAAAAGAGCCCCCATTCCCCCCTCCTCTCTGCTGCCGTTAATCTGCCATGGCCGGCGACACCTCCGTCGTCGGCGACTCATCAGACACCCAAACACATCACCAAAACCAAAACCAAAACCCAGACTACAAGCACACACAAACTCTCACATGCACATATACCGACTCACTCGCTGTCGCTCTTCACATGCATATACTCCAGCGCAACCTTGCGCCGGTAACCCCGACAATGGCAGCACAGCTACAACAGAGGAAAAAATGAGAAAGAGAGAAATATTGAGAATAACAGCCACGCTTCTCCGTAGCCACTCTCGGCGGAGACGGTGGCAAATTGGTGTCCTAAGCCCGATTTCTAGACGGGCTCGACGAGTTCTTTACTTTAATCGGAGAAACTTGCCGAAAAAATGAAGATGCAAGGTTAGCGGCGGCAGCAGCAACAACGTTGGCAGCAACAGTAATGTGGTGTTGACTGTGGTGTTCTTTGGAAGTGAAGGACGAAAGCTTAGAGAGAGAGAGTTATTCTTTTTTTGTTTGAAAATGACTCAGTTCTTTCAACTTAGATAAATGACCATACTCCACTAGGTAGATTAGGTGTCATGCTCTCAGAATAAAGTAGATTAGGTGTTATGCTCTCAGGACATCATAGATTAGGTGTCCGTTTATCAATTAACCAAGTAGTAAGGATGATAAAAAAAATATAAAGATTTTTTCCTTTTTTTTTCGGTTATTACATTATTTAGCTATGCTGATTCCGATATGTATAGTTTTTAACATACTTTGTAGAATAAATATTTTTTTTAACTATTAGTGGTTATAAGTATTTTTTTGGTCTACAATTTAATTTATTGTAATTTTCATATAATAAATGTAATAAATGAGCATACGGTAATATTAATACAATATATATATATATATAACATTATTTCACACCAAAATAATTTTATCTCGTGCATCGCATGGGACATTACTAGTTAATATAATACAATAATATCAATAGTAATTGTATATTATTATTATTATTATTATTATTATTATTATTAATACAATATAACAGTAATTAAATTAAGATTATTAAAGAAAAATCATAAAAAAAGGTTTCGTTAAAAAAATATTCTAAATTTAGGATTTTCTGACGGATTACCGATGGAAATTTTATTTAAAGATTGCCAATAAATATTTTATCACTAGGTCATGAAAAACGATGTCATTTTAATTAGCAAATATATACAAATAAATTTTTTCATCGGTAAACCTTGCACAAACGATGTCGTTTATTGGTTTAATATGATTTATATGGAAACGAAATCATTTTACCTTCATTCCTCAACGAAAATTTCAGTCGGTGACTTACCGATAAAAGTCTCTCGAAAATGTGGTCGGAAAAATAAAATTTCTTAATGACTTTGATTCCGTCGGTAATTGCCGACGGGATTCCATCGACATTTCATCAGAATTAATAAAAAAAGCTTTTGCCAATGATCTTTCATTGGCGTTCCGTTGGTAATTACCGATGGAAGTTGTTGGTCATTAAATTCCATTGATATATCGTCTTTTTTTAATAATGTTATTATACTCCTCAATAGCGTTGCAAGCTGTGTCCACACATTGTGTTGTAAGCTCACTAGTTTGTGACATACAGTGACCTATTCGAAAGATTTTAAAAAATCTATAGAGATTCATTCACCCTCCTCTAAACCTCTGTGTTACTTAGGACCAACACACAATATTGAAGACGAGTGACAGTTTTGATATGAAAATAATGCAAAAATTATAATTTTTTTTGTGCACTACTGGAGATGTCTAAGGTTCCAAATGAACTTTTAGATATGTTTTCTTCTAAACCAAAAGAGGCGATCGAATTTCAGAAAAACATCCATTCATTCATTTCTTTTTTTTTTACTATTTTTGGTGCAAACTTAGATAAAGAACTTGATTCAATAAGACGTTAAATTTTCACTTTTTGAACACTATAGTGGTTTATCATGATCTCCCAACCCTAGGATTAAATTCTACTAATAATTGTTTTTTTTAAATCGAAAATGAAATTCAAAGCTGAATGAACACGATAATAACAAGTATGTTTGAAGTTGTAATGTAGAAACTTTTGCATATTTTAGAAGAAAATTCATATGTAAACAATTCTGAAAATTGAAAGAGTTATCTACCACGGATAATATACAACTTCATATTTTAAAAGATGTTGAATTAAATCAAATGATATACAATTATCCAACCGTTAATTAATCAAGTGACAACAATATAGGTTGAAGGAAACAATAAAAACATAACCTAAAAACACGACATTATTAATGTTCATATTCATTCTCACAAAGGATGTAGAATAATGTATTATTATGAATGTTATGACTTATTACATTTTAAGGGGCAAAATAGGTCGGCATCAAAATAATCAAATAAGTCTTTTTTAGTGTTCACTATTGCTTAACAAAATATCAATTAAGTTAAACCATATGGATACAGTAGTTCAACAAAGTACACTAAACAAAAACAAGATACATCTTCTGATTATTACGAGTTTTTCAACTGATAATTTTCATCATATTTCTTATTCTCTCACACACAAATTTATGAGTTAATGTTTTAAATTTTTGTTATTAAAATATTTATTTAATTCTGGTGAACATTCAAAATGTTACTGATAGCTCGACAATTCCAATATTTTTCCAAAAAGATAGTATATAAAATATTAATTGAGATACCAAAACAAGATCAAGAAACTATACACAACCAGAGTATCAAATAATATATAATTTTTTCAATGATCATATATCATGTAAATGAAGGAAATTGAGAAATTTTCTTCATTGAGGGCCGAGTGGGACATAGGAATGTACTTGTTGATGACGATGAGATTGCGATAGCTTATTTGGAGAAGCTAGAGCACAAGTCGAAAAGGAAGATTTGAAGTTCGTTTAATTTGCATATTTTATTTATGTTGAGCTTTAAATAATTGGTTTCTTTTATTTTGTTGTGTTGGGCTTGAGCCCGTCTAAATTGTATTTAAAGAACTTTTCACTTTTGCAGAAATAGTTTTTGGCATATTTGTTTATGGAATAGGGTGTTCCTTTTTATGCGATTCGCACCTAGTATACGTAGTATCAAGGTGTTGAGTCGTCTACCCGTTATCTCATCTTATTTAAGCTTGTGCTGCGTCAGTTGGTATCACGAGTTTTGGTTTGCCTAGTGGATATGCCTCATTGTCGTTAACCCATTGTTGATCACGCAATGGACATGACTGCTATGCAACAACAAATTGATGCTTTAGCCCGGGCTGTTGATGCAATGCGTACACAATAAGGGGAGATTTTGGAAGCCCTAGCGGCTCGTCCTCAGCATGAATATCCGCCTGTTGCGGCTCGCGTGCCACGTCCTCCGGCTTGTCGTCCTGATCGTGTCGCGTATGATGTGGTCGAATCCGATGTGGATTCTAGGGAAGATGAAACTATCTCTCTGCACAATCCTTTTGCCCGATCGGATAAAAGGGAACCCCGTTATCCTGATCCCTCATGTTGGGAATTAGGGCTCATAGTTAACATCCCGAAATTCTCGTGAACCATGGAACCATCCGATTTTTTGGATTGGATATCCACCGTTGAGGAGATTTTAAAGTTCAAAGAGGTACTCGATCGTCGTCGAGTAGGACTGGTTGCTACGTGATTTCAGGGACGTGCATCTGCATGGTGGCAGCAACTCAAACGTACACGCCAACACCATTCTAAACCTACAATTGAGTCTTGGAGTAAATTTCAAAAGTATATGGAGCGTGAATTCTTGCCCCTTCATTATTCTCGCACACTATATTTGCGGTTACAAGGATTACGCTAGGGCACTCGATCGATTGATGAATACTCGGAAGAATTCTATACCCTAATCTCTCGTATTGATCTTCCGGAAACTCCGGAGTAGACTATGACTCGATACATAGCGGGTTTGAGATACACTTTCCAGGATACCTTGACCCTATTTATGCCCGTGATATCGGGGAGGCTCATCAGCAGGCCCTCCTTCTTGAGAAACAAGTCTCACGCCGTGCCACTTCAACGGGTCAGCGCCCTCCGCTAGGGGCTTTGCACGCTGCTGCTGGTGCGTCGTCTTCTTCTCAGCGGCCACCTCCTACAGTGGTACCGCCTGCCCGTACACCTGTCATTCGATGTTTTGGATGTGGAGAACAAGGCCATTGCCAAGCCTCTTGTCCCAAGGCTACTGGCCATGCCTTCTTGGTTGTCGAAGGGCATGAGGTCCCTTTTGGGACACCTCCTGTGTATGACGAGGTGGAAGAGGAGCATGTATTCGGTGATGTTGGGCAGATGTTGGTGGTACGACGGGTGTGCCTCTCTCCAGTTATCGATGACATCTCTCCGCAACGCAATAATATTTTCAAATCTACTTGTACGATTCAAGGGAGGATTTGCAGCTTTATTGTGGATTTCGGTGCATGTGAGAACATCATCTTCGAGGACGCAGTGGGTAAGCTTTCTTTAACCTCTGAAACTCATCCTCGGCCATATTCGTTAGCATGTATACAAAAGGGTAATACTGTGACTGTGGATCGTCGAGTATTGGTGCATTTTTTTGTGGGGTCTAACTATGTGGACGTTATTTGGTGTGATGTCCCAATGGACGCTTGTCATTTACTGTTGGGAAGACCGTGGCAATTTGATAGGGGTGTTATGTATGATGGGCAGCTCAATACGTGCAGTTTTTTATTTAAGGGTATGCGAATTGTGTTGCATCCTTCTCCCCGTTCCCCAGTTTCTCAAACACCTCCTGTTTTGTTGCTGAAATTTGCAGACTTTGACACTAAGTGGGATCAGGCTGCTGTGGTGTTATTATTGTGGGCTCGTGAGACTTCTTCATCCGTGCCCCCTGCTTCGATATCCTCTTTATTGTTAGAGTTTGAAGATGTGTTTCCCACTGACCCTCCTATGGGGTTACCTCCTCTCCGAGATATTCAACATCATATTGATTTGATTCCTAGGGCCTCTTTGCCTAACCGACCGCATTACAAGATGAGTCCAACTGAACATGCGGAGTTACGTCGTAAGGTGGAGGATTTTTTGGCCCATGGTTTGATTTGCTGGAGTCTTAGTCCTTTTGCTGTCTCGGCCCTCTTGATTCCTAAGAAAGATGGATCATGGCGTATGCGTGTAGATAGCCGGGCTATCAATAAAATTATGGTTCGTTACCATTTTTCTATACCTAGATTGGATGATCTGCTTGATCAGTTGCATGGGGCGACAGTATTCACCAAGCTTAATTTACGAAGTGGGTACCATCAGATCCGTATTCGACCGGAGGACGAATGGAAAATAGCTTTTAAGACACGAGAAGGCTTGTTTGAATGGTTGGTCATGCCATTTAGCTTGTCTAATGCGCCTAGTACTTTCATACGGGTGGTGAATCAGTTGTTCCGGGCTTTGATTGGTACTTGAGTCGTTGTCTACTTCGACGACATTCTCATATACAGTAAATCGGTGAACGAGCACCTCGCCCATCTGCGTGTTGTTTTGCTTATCTTAAGGGTTGAATGCTTCTTTGCGGCTCCAAAGAAGTGTGTGTTTTTAATGGATTTCATACTGTTTTTGGGTTATCGCATCTCGAAATCGGGCATTGGAGTTGACGTCTCGAAGGTGGAGGCTATACGTTCTTGGCCTATTCCTTCTACACTGACCGATGTCCGTAGCTTCCATGGGTTGACGTCCTTCTATCGGTGCTTTATTTCCCATTTCAGTTCTCTTATGGCCCCCATCACTGATTGTATGAAAGACAAAGTGTTTGTGTGGACTCCTGAAGCTAGTGCTGCTTTTGAATTGATTAAGGGGAAACTCTCTTCTGCTCCGTTGTTAGTTTTACCTAATTTTGATTTGCCTTTCGAGCTTTTCTGTGACGCATCAAAAGTTGGCATTGGGGCTGTGTTGAGTCAGTTGGGTCACCCAATTACATACTTTAGTGAAAACCTTAGTGGGGCCCGTAGTAGGTACAGTGCATATGATGTTGAATTTTATGTTATGGTACAAGCTGTACGTTACTGGAGACATTGCTTGTACCTTCATGAGTTCATCCTTTATACAGACCATGAGGCTTTAAAGCATATTAATTCACAGGATTCTATCTCAGTGCGCTATGCTTCGTGGGCGGCATTTCTACAACAATTCACTTTTGTGTTGAAACACAAGGCAGGTACTTCTAACAAGGTGGCAGATGCTCTCAGTGGACGTTATCTTTTGCTCACTGATATGCATACCTCGGTTAAAGGATTTGATACTTTTCATGAGTTATATGAGACCGATCCTTTTTTTAGGCCCGTATTTGACAAGTTACGACGTGGTGCCTTTGGTGATTTTATAGTGGTGGATGGCTTCTTGTTTAAGGGCCTTTAGTTGAGTATTCCTGATTGCAGTTTACGCCTTCACCTTATTGAGGAGCTTTATGGGACAGGCCATGTTGGGCAAGATCGTTCTATTGAGTTGTTGCACCGTTCTTATTTTTGGCCTTTCCTCCGTCGAGATGTCACTCGTTTTGTAGCCCGCTGCCGCACATGTCAGGTTTCGAAAGGGACAACCACTAATGCCGGCTTGTACCGTCCTCTTCCAGTTTCGGATCAACCTTGGTCTCCCATTAGTATGGACTTCGTGTTGGGTCTTTCCCGTACCCAATGTGGGTTTGATTCGATCCTCGTGGTAGTTGACTGATTCTCCAAAATGGTACACTTCGTTCCATGTAAGCGCACCACTAATGTCGTCCATGTAGCCCAACTATTTTTTCGAGATGTGTACTGTTTGCATGGCCTTCCTGCATCTATTATTTCCGACAGGGATACTCATTTCTTGAGATATTTTTGGAAGAGCTTGTGGGGCATGACAAACACTCGACTGAATTTTAGTAGTGCATACCATCCTCAGACTAATGGTCAAACTGAGATCGTGAATCATTCGTTGGGTAATTTACTTCGTTGTTTAGTGGGCAATAATTTGAAGTCTTGGGACATGAAACTGAGCCAAGCAGAATTTGCTCATAACTCGGCTACAAACAGGAGCACAAGTTTCGCCCCTTTTTTACTTGTGTTTGGACTGTTGCTCAGGGGACCCGTCGACCTGCTGCAATTGCCGTCTCACGCACCGCCCCATCAACAAGTTGAGGAGCTGGTTCGCGAGCTTCAGGACCTGCATGCGACCACCCAGTAGCGCCTAGAAGCTTCCAATACTGCCTACAAAGCTGCTGCAGACAGCAGACGCCGGAATGTAGAGTTCGCGGTGGGGGATTTCGTATGGGCTGTGTTGACGAAGGACAGGTTTCCAGCGCATGAGTACAATAAATTGACGGCTCGTAAGATTGACCCGGTGGAGATTATTGCTAAGATCAACCCTAATGCTTACAAATTGAGACTTCCGAGTCACATACGTACGTCGGATGTGTTCAATGTTAAACATCTCGTTTCTTTTGAAGGTGATAACCCTTCCGATGATGAGATTGCGGATTCGAGGGTGAATCCTCTCTTAGAAGGGTTGAATGATGACGATGAGATTGCGATAGCTTATTTGGAGAAGCTAGAGCACAAGTCGAAGAGGAAGATTTGAAGTTCGTTTAATTTGCATATTTTATTTATGTTGAGCTTTAAATAATTGGTTTCTTTTATTTCGTTGTGTTGGGCTTGAGCCTATTTGATTTGTATTTAAAGAACTTCTCACTTTGGAGAAGCAGTTTTTGGCATATTTGTTTATGGAATAGGGTTTTTCCTTTTATGTGATCCGTACCTAGTAACGTAGTATCAAGGTGTTGAGTCGTCTGCCTGTTATCTTATCTTGTTTAAGCTTGCGCTGCGTCACTTATACCATACATTATTAGCCTATATCAAATCCATAAAATAGAAAATACTGACAATTAAAACATCTAGAGTTGTTGTAGCAATAATATTGGGAGGAAGAATAACACATTAATCTTTCAAAATATCAATGAATTCTGATGAAATAAGTGAATGTTCAATTTCAAAACAAAATGGAGCTGTAAAGTTGTAACATATAACACAATTGATTTTATTGAAAGAAACATTAATGGCGAAATGATGGACGATTAAGAATTAAATAAACTACTGAAAGTTGTTATAAAAAGTGTTAAAAATTTTGTGGTAAAACTATAGTTTTTATGTAGATTTCAAAAAATATTACTAATTTTTCCAAGAACAACAATTCAACAAGCTATTTCTATAAGTCTAATTAAATCTTATTTGTGGCCCAAAAAAAATAAAAATTACATTATCGTAGAACATAAGATTTAGAAATGATATAAGGTTTAGTAAATTCTTACTAAAAGTGGAGAATGGTGCAGAAATAACTAACATCAAATGAAATCTCAAAATTCTTGATAAAATTATCATCAAGTATGACAATAAGAAAAATTCAATACAAGGACTTATTGATATTGTTTTTCCAAACTTAAATAAGAGCAAAAATTCAACTGAATATACAACCACTAGAGCAATTTTAACAACTAAATGAAGATGTAGACATTATAAATACACAAATGATATACATGTTTTTTCAGAGGAAGATAATATTTAATAGATGTAGACAATGTTGGAATTTACCTACCACAACTTATTTTCTCACATGGTCAATTATATATGAGTGACACTCCCATGCACCAATTGCATGGATCTAGATCCGTGCAACTGGGTCGCTGACCCGACCCGGCTGTAAGGTATAAATATGAAGAAAATTTTCTCTCAGCTCACCTACATGCTGTTCCTGCTTCTTCTTCGCGCTCTTCTTATTTTTCTTCTGCGATTTTCCTTTTTTCCACTCAGTTCTTCTTCTTCCCTCAATTTCGCAATCAAAAAACTTTATGAAATCTATTGTTAACTTGGAAGATGAAGGTAAAAATTCCAGAAAACTGTGCGATTTTTTTTTCATCTTTATCAATTCGAAAAACATGAAATTGTGGCTCAATTTGTGTTTTTATTGTTGTATGATAGGTGGTCGTTCAAATATACAAGAAATAGTTGAGTTATCTACTGATGAAGAACAATTTATTGATGAGTCTGATATAATTTCAGAAATAAATGAGGGTAAGTAATCTATCTCATAAAGGTATTATACGTTTAACATAAAGGTCATCGTTAATAATGCAAATGTATTACTGAATGAGCATAAAGGTTTTCATATTCTTTTATATTTTACTTTTTAACTCAAATCTATTGTTGTCTCATAAATGTGTCATAAATAAAACATAAAGGTCACTTAATAATAATGTAAAGGTATTACTGAATACATATAAAGGTTTTCATTTGTTTTTATATTTGATACATTCTTTTAATTTTATACTACTATAATATCATATAAATGTGATATAACATCAAATAAATTTATTTTTAACTTCATATAAAGATTTTAACTTTTCATAACAAAAAAATATTTTTAAATTTTTACTTACACCTTTTCTATCTCATAAAGGTGCTTCAAATAATACATAAGGGTCACCATACTGATGCATAAATGTTACATTCTTTGTATATAAAGGTATTATCTCTTTAACTAAAAAATATTTTTGTTCTACAGATATAAGTGGATCTCTTGTTGGAATAACAAGGAAAACAATTGTAGAAATATATGAACTCTACCGTAAGCATGCTCGTCTCTTAGGATTTAGTGTTCGTAAGTCCACTAGTAGATTTTCTAGAGATGAACCTCCTATTGAGTTGGCCAAACTTTTTGTGTGCTCAAGTTCTGGATTAAAGAGATCACAAAACTTGAGTACTACTACATATCAGAAGAAAAAACTTGGACTTGGAAGAACTGATTGTAAAGCTTTAATGAGAGTCAAAATGAATGATAAGGGGTTATATGAGGTTGTTAGTCATGTTTTGTTGCATAATCATACACTTACCAGAGCAGAATTGAACCACCTACACTATTCAGAAAGAATGATTACCAATGAAAAAGGTA
Source organism: Scutellaria barbata (assembly GCA_028654395.1). NCBI lineage: Eukaryota > Viridiplantae > Streptophyta > Magnoliopsida > Lamiales > Lamiaceae > Scutellaria > Scutellaria barbata. The sequence continues at coordinate 11,783,148 of CM053656.1, read as the reverse complement.
AAGCCATAGAACACATGATTTCTTCAGGGATGAGTGCAATACGTTCTTTTCGTTATATGGTTCAAGATGCAGGAGGTGAAGAGATTGTAGGACATACAATCAAAGACCACTACAACTTTGTTAATCGTTTGAAGATGAAGGTCATTGAAGGTGGAGATGCATAAAAAATAATTGATATGATTCAACAAGAGCATGAAGAGAATGATGACTTTTACTACAAAGTTGGATTAGATGATGAAGGGAGATTGAATAAACTTTTTTGGAGAGATTCAATGATGAAAGAAGACTATGAGATTTATGGAGATGTAATGGTATTTGACACAACATATAGAACAAATAGGTACAATTTAATATGTGCTCCATTTGTTGGAATACATAACCATTGGAGAAATGTCATGTTTGGATGTGTATTGTTGGCCGATGAAAAAATGGAATCATTTGAATGGATTCTTGAAGTATTTAAGAAATCAATGAGAGGAAAGTGTTCAATAACTTTGTTCATTGACCAAGATTTGGCCATTGCAAATGCAATAGAGAAGGTATTGTCGCTGTTACCTTTATCTATTAATATGCATACCTTTATAATATATTTATGCTACTTTTATCTAATAACATTCATACCTTTATGATAACAGTTATGCCATTTATGTATTTTACCTCAATTGTAGGTTTTTCCTCAAACAAGACATCGATTGTGCTTATGGCACCTGCAACAAAATGCAGTGAGCAGGTTTGCACAATTGAAGTGCGATAACTCATTCAAGGATACATTCAACAAATGTTTGTCAGGGTGTGTTGATGAGACTGAGTTTGAGGATAAGTGGCAAAACATGATATCAAAATATGATTTGACAGATCATCCATGGTTTGCACGGTTGTACAGTTTAAAAGAAAAGTGGTGCACTGCATTGAGCAAAGACTTTTTTTCAGCTGGAATACGATCATCGCAACGGAGTGAGAGCACAAACCATGTAATTGAATTTAATGTTAAGAAAAGCACAAGCTTAACTGATTTCTATTGTGTTTTCAAAGAAACGGTCAAACATTGGAGAAACAAAGAATTACATGACGAATTTCAATCTTCAAGGTTGATTCCTGAATCAGTTCTACCTATGATTGGCTTATTAAAACACGCTTCTGAGATATATACGCTGCCTCTTTTTAGAGATTTCGAGGAAGTGTTTATTCAATACATTTCAGCTAGCTCTACAATCATAGGAGTTCAAGATAGCACAATGATTTATGATGTTTCACCTCTTAATGACAATGGATGTGTAAACCGGGTAATATTTGACAACCATATGAACCTAATTACTTGCACTTGCAAGAAATTTGAAGAGTATGGTATGTTGTGTTACCACTCATTGAGGATACTTCATATAAATTCTATACAAAGTATACCTTATGCTTATATAAAGAAAAAATGGACAAAACAAGTAAAATCACAAATTTGGGATGGTTTCAAGCATGTTCCTAAAGACCCAAACATACCTCATGATTGTGTTCCTTGGAGACATGAAATGGCCAGGAAGTTTTACGATCTGATTTTGAAATGTGAAAACAGCAAAGATGCAAGGAATATACTTGAAGAAGGATATAATAGAGTTTTTTTAGATACTAATGAAACCACTTCAACGTCTTCAACAGCTCCTACTCATTCTAACTCATCTAATGTTGTCCTTGATCCTACTCATTCCGTTACAAAGGGACGAAGACAAAGGATCAAAGGTCATTTCCAGAAGAAAAACAAGCAAAAAGGAAAATCTGTAGCAAAAGAATTCGGTTGTAAAACACCAAATGTTCACATGTTTTAATTATTTTAACTTTTATGTTATGTGACAGATACCTTTGTCTTATGAGAGTGTGATCTTTATATAAGAGAATTGATACCTTTATGAAGACATTTTCTTATTTTCACTTAGTGATAAATGGTTGTAGATATATTTTTATTCCTTTTATGTCAACTAAATATGACATTTATGTATGAGATTACACTTATACCTTTGTGTTATATTTCTGAGACCTTATGTGACAGATACCTTTGTCTTATAAGAGTGTGACCTTTATGTATGAGAATTGATACCTTTATGAAGACATTTTCTTATTTTCACTTAGTGTACTATATTCAAGTGTTAAATGGTTGTAGATATATTTTTATTAATTTTATGTTAACTAAATATGACATTTACGTATGAGATTATACTTATACCTTTATGTTATATTTCTGATACCTTTATGTTATATTTCTGAGACCTTTATGACAACATTTACACCTTTATATTTCTGAGGCCTTTATAAATAACATTCATACCTTCAAGTAATAACATTGATACCTTTTTATGCAAATAAAATTCACACCATTCAAAAAACTTATAACCGAACTATATCATCAAAAAGTAGAACCATTGTTTCTAAAAAGTAACCAACAAGTTCTAGAACCATTGTTTCTAAAAAGTAACCAACAAGTTCTATAAACAAATGTACAACCAACAAACTTTTGTTTTTCTTCATTCCCTCATCCTCCATTCCCTCCTCATTCTCTTGCATGCAGGTAGTATAGTTTTTGTCTTCTTCTTTGAAAAAATAGCCTTCTTCTTTTCTTCCATGATCTTAGACTTCAACTCACGTTATTTTGTGTAGAAATTATACACTTTTTCCAGAACATTACCTCTCAATTCATTCAAATTGCTAAGAACAAGGCTTACACATATCTTAGCTCTAAGAACACACCTCACAACAGCCTTGACAAAAAAACAAATAAAGAAAATTACATAACTCATCTATGTCCAAAAAATAATTAATACATTGAAAAAATGACAGAATACAATACCTTCGTCATATCTGGACTGTCATATGGATCACCATTGAAGTTTTGAATATGATGCATCAAATATACATCACAATCCAGATCTCTTGTCGTAGTTTGCCACTTGAACAATACATTCTCGAAATCATAATCAATGATTTTTTTTGCTTTTGGGTGACGCCTACTTTTAAGAAACATTGATATTTGATATTTCTACAAAAACAACAGAAAATGTATTATAAATTTTTCGCATAAACACAAGTATTAACATATTTATACTACTTTAAAACTCACCAAGATTCCTGCACATTTGAAAAATTTGTTTCCATTCCCATATTTTCTGTTATCTAGATACTGAAATTTTTTATCGACGAAGTTCACAACAACGGCAGCATAATGGCAATCTAGACAAAATGGAATAAAAATCTACAATATAGAAAAAACAAAAACATAATTAGTTGACACATTAACTGCTACATATTGATAGAATTCATATAAATATAAGCTAACCGTACCATATCAACTTTGTTCAATGTGTTCTTATCATTTGAAGCCATCCATAACTCCCAACTTGCTCTGATTTCACGTTTGTTCTCCTCAACATTGCCATTAGAATATATGACATTGCTCAAAGGTGCCTAATAAGAAAAAAAATATGAATAAATTAAACACTGCAACAATTTATTACACTAAATAGTAAAACTATAACTTACACTGTGTTCTAGGTTAAAAACAAAACGACTTCATCTCTCTACACTCATGTCATCATCATCATTTATCATTAAAAACCATGTTGTCAGAATAGGTTGAATTATTAGACGCTTAGGATACAAAGAGAGCATATCTTTCTTTGTGATAAAATCTAAATATCCTTTCTGAAACAACCTCTCTTCATCCTCCCTGTAAAAAAGACAAGCATAACAAACACATAAATTAATAGAATCATTAATACAGAGAAAAGGTCTCACTGATATAGAGTAAAAGGTCATACAGATAACTGTATACAATTCATAAGTTTAACATGAAAATGTATCATAAATCTAACATAAAGGTTAATCAAATGAAGAGAAAATGTGTCACTGATATAGTATAAAGGTTTTACCCTTCATTCTCTTTTGAATCTTCAGTAAAAAGACAATAATCCACAATCTGTTTATACTTCAAATCCATATCGCTTAAAAACTTATTAGAGAATGTCATGAAATCAGAAATATAACCCACATCATCTTTTATCCCCCAAAAGGCCTCATTCTCAATATCTTTATCATGTCTTCTATCTTTTGACCCAACAGATAAAATAGCATCATTTAGTTCATTGTGTGTTGCACCTCCCTCATCAAAAACTTCTTCTTCAAAAATTTCATCTCCAACATTAGCTTGAGATTGATCAGGTGTAAGTAGCTCAAATGAAGGCATAATTGAGGCAATTCTCGACCACATCATCAATGTACTTGTGCACTTTTTCATCAGAAAAGAATTTCTGAGATTCAGAAATTTCTGGAGGAGAACTTGACACCTTTTTAGAAATATTCTCCTTCATACCAAGTAGTTTCTTCATGTAATAATTAGACACAACAAAAATATCTCTTTTGAAACAGAGAAAAGTTTCATGCATATCCTACAAAAAATAAAAAATCTATCAGTTTATATAAATCTAATATAAAAGGTCAGCCAAAAAAAGGAGAAACTGTCTCAACAATATAGCATAAAGGTCTCATAAATCTAATATAAAGGTCAGACATATACAGAGTAAAGGTCTAATTTAAACACCTTTGAAACAGAACAAAACATAAATATACTTACATCTTTGGCCAGCTTCTTTATTTCAACATCATCGGGCTCCCCATCAGGCAAACAAAACTTAACACTCTTCCAGATTCATTAACATCATCATGAGCACCATCAGCAGGCTTCTCATCAGCGTGTTTTTCCTCTTTACTACATTCTTTTGCAGAAATATGATAGACATACATCACCAATTCTGCATCACCATAACGTCCAACTGCTGCCTCTTCCATACACCTTTTTTCAACCTTCTCATCCGACCAGTGTTTTATCAAAGGTAAGTCACAAGGCGCTGCGATCCCATGCCACTTCACCCTATGAAAATAAGCAATCTGTAATAATATCACGCAACCGCTCATATTTTTCATATCCTCCTCATCAAACTTCTGCACAGCCTCACACAACCAACTTAATACATATTCACACCAATTGAGCTTGCAAATATTAACAACATCAACTAAACACTTCAAAAGACCCATCGTTAACAACCGATTTGCAGATGGCGTGAAGAAAGCTGACATCACATACAAAACAAACAACCTTTTGAAATCATCCCCGCCTTCCACCAACTGACTAATCATCACAACCATCAAACGATTTACAGGTGATCTCGCTTGAATATTATATGTCTCTCTAAACCTCATTAATAGTTCATGTTCATCTTTTTTTCCAAACTTCACAACAGTAAAACCTCCGCTTGGAAGCATGAAGATATCATACACATCATAATCAGTTAACACAAAACTACGAAATCTATCTAAAGATAACATTCTACTTCCACCATTAAACCTCTTCACAAGCCATGTCAAAATCTTCATATCACATGTTCTTAAGGTCATATCCAACAATCCCCCAAAACCTATACTAACTACATCAGCCCTCTGCTTCTCATTTAACAACTCAATAAGATCAGCAATTCTAGTAGGTTTGCAAGTAGTCTTAATCAAACTGCAAATAAATACATACAGTGCATCGTTACATAAAAAAAGAAAGGTCTCATAAACCTAACATAAAGGTCACACAAAAAAATAACAAAAGTCTCACATATATAATATTAAGGTATGACACCTTAAAAATAAAAAAAGACAGAGTATAACATCAATAAAGTAAAGGTCACACTCTAAAGTAAATGTCACACTTGTATAACATAAATATAATAACACTCTAATTGTATCCATCTTATGACCTAACAAAAAGAAAGGTCTCATAAATCTAACATAAAGGTCACACAAAAATATAGTAAAGGTCTCACAGATATAACATTAAGGTATAACACCTTAACAGTTCAAAACATATAAAAAAAGTAAGAGTATAACATGAATAAACTAAATGTCACACTCTAAAGTAAATGTCACACTTGTATAACATGAATGTATAACATTTCAATTGTATATAGTTCATGATATAAAACAGAAAGGTCACATACATCTAACATAAAGGTCACACAAAAAAATGATAAAGGTCTCATAGATATAACATTAAGGTATAACAACTTCACAGTTCAAAAAAAAAATATTGAAATAACATAGAATAATAGCATTTAAACCAATGCATATACAGTGTAACATGCATAAACCTTTTCATTCAAACAATAATACCTTTTCTTCAAAATATCAATACCTTTAGAGAAAGTCAAAATCCATATATTCAAACATGCATCTAGCAAAGATCAACTAACATGCAGAAATAAAAAACATCTTTTTATCAAAATTTGAAAAAAAACAATAAAATTACCTCTTCCTATCAACACATTTCGGCTTCATCTTCAACGTCTTCGAACCAACAACAACGACGTTCCTCTCTCAATTCAACTTCTCACCAACAACAACAATGTTCTTCTCGCGGTTCATCTTAGGAGCCATCACTCACCAGACTACGATTGCAAAAAGAAAATCAGAGAAATTAACAAATTACAAGAAATAAAAAAAAAAAGCGCAAACAAAAATCGACAAACAACACAACTACTACATCAATTTAATTGATAAAAAACAAAAACAAAACGATAACAAGCATACCTTACGCAGTGAATAGTAGGGTTTCGCGAGAAAAAAAAAACAATAAAAATAACAAAACAACACTACAATTCTATCAAGATGAAGAAAGCAACAATAAATGGTAGCGGAAAAGAGAAAAACTGAAGGCAAGAATGGAGGAAGCACGAAGAGGAAGAAGCACGCAAAGCAGAAACCGCGAATGTTCAAATAAAAAGAAAAAAAAAAACTAAAACCCTATTTATATTTCTAGCCGATCGGGTCGGGTCAAGAATTGCACGGGTCAATTACCCGTGCAGCAGGTGTATGCAAGAATTTGTGATTATATATAGCTCTCTAGAGAGGAGCTTCGATGTTTGCCACTAAAATTTTGATAAAAACAAACACGATATATGGAGAGGAAAAAACTGAACCAAAAAAAGTGGTTTGCTAGCAAGTTTCAAGAGCATGCATTAAATATTATTCAATTGAATATATACATGATGGATTATTAAATAAAAAAAAAGAAAAGTAAGACAACATAATGGGACTACCAGCCATAATGGGTTATCTTTAAGTCTTGAAATCAAATATATATATTTTAGAAATTTGTAGAAACTCATTTCAAAAGAAGATAATGATTGAGAAGAAAACATAGAACCCGAGAAGAGAAAAGAGAAGAAAAATAAATAATACTATCAAAACACTAACAGAGACCATAACAACTATAGTAGATCAACTAAAGAAAAAAAGCAGAATTAAAAAGAAGAAAAACAAGAAATACATCTATATTCCTAATGAGGAGGAGAATGAAGAGTAAGATACAAAAGAAGTCAAGAAAGAATAGACATAGTTAGGAGTCCATAAACAACAATCAACTAGAATTATTATCATTCTTTTTCATAATTTCGAAACTTATTATTCTTTTCATTATTTCTTTTTTTTTTTCTAGATTTTGATTTGCTAGGAATAGAATAACCCAATTTTGTTTTAATCTAATGGAAATATTTTCACCATTTTTAATGACTCTAAAACTACATTCTAGGTTTATTTGTGTTTTATATTGTATTACACTTAGGTTTAATGCATTTCAATAAAATCTTAATACGAAAATATGAAGAAAAACACCACGAAATCAAAAAATCAAATACAAAATAAAAGAAAAAAATTAATCTCCACATACAACGTACGTGATCTATACTAATATTAGTATGCACCTAGAATACTAAAATTTGGAAAAAGAAAGACTTATAAAAAAATTAGAATAACTTTCATATTATAAATAATTTAGAAATCGAGATTTATAGAGAAACTAAAATTACTTCGTAATAATAACATTAAACATTTTTGTTCCTAGCAAACATGTGATAATTGTAAATGACTCTCACAAGGAGTGAAAATTGGAGAATTGATCCAATTCTGCTCGACAACGATTAAACATAGGTTCAAATTACTAAGAGCTAATGAGAGTTCTCTAGTTGTTCTACATTAATTGGACCCTTTATCCTGTCAACTGAGAAATTAAGGCTATGTTTATTTTGAATTTAAGGTAATTTTTATAAATTTAAATTTGGAATTTAGGAGAATTTTGTGAGTACAAATTTTGAAAATCTTATGTTTATTTTGAGATTTTGTACTGTAAAATTATAATTAATATGTCATTTTCATTTTGAAAAATTATAGAAAAAGTAGGTGTTTGTTGGGATTTGTTTAAAAAATGAAAAAAAAAAAGATATTTTTATTGGAAATTATAGAAAAAGTAAGATAGTATTATAGGATTTAACAAATTCTTTTATTAGGGAGAGATGAATATTAACCTTCATCTGATCGTATGTCCTTCAGTCGGATGAATAGATATAACAAATTCGTATCTAATCATAAATTAAATAAATTAAACTGAACTCATTTAAAATTCAAATGAACCAAATCCAATCCAAACATCGCCTAATTAACTTATAGTTTAAAATCTGTCACTGCTTTATTAGGTAGAGTCAATGGGAGTAGTAGGTGAACTTAGTCAAATTATCTGACTTTTTTTTGGCCATATTAACAGGTGATTTATGAATTAATTGTGTATTCATATTTTAAGTTGATGTAATTAAAGATCTTAGGGGGAATTATATTCTGTTAACATATTAGATAAAATAATATGAAAATAATCGTAGCAATTTTAACGTGTTGACTCAAAATTTCGGCTAATTTTTATGAAATCAGTACGATGCTCTGCCTATATATAAATATGTTTTCTTATGACTATGCACATCCAAAATTTACTAATCACACTCCATTTTTTTAAAAATGAAATGTGTGAAAATACAAAATTTAAGGTGTGTTTAATATTTTAGTGTGTATATCTCCAATTTTTTTGTTTTGGAATTAAAAATAAAAGTAACTTTGACTATATTAACAATCATTAATATTAAGATACAATTTATATAAGACGTTTTCATAGATAATTATCATAAGATAAATCCTTATTACCCACAAACAAAATTCATTTCATAAATTCATATGTAAATTATGAAGTGTGGGTTTGCGAATTAACCCATCTCACAAAACTAAATCCATGAGACGATTTTACTTAAGACATATTCTTTAAGACATATTCGTATAGAAACAAAAGAATTTTAAACAATATTATTATTTTTTGTATTTTACATGTAATTAAATGCGTATATGATTAAATATAATTAATGAGGTGGAATTAAGAACTAGAATTAATTTTTTGATAGTGAGTCCTTAAGGAAGGCAAGTGCAATTTTCACGCGAATTAGTTCGAAGTTGTCAATTTAAATTTTTTTTCCTAAAATTTGCCCATTTTTTAAAGATAATATCTCAATTTCAAAGCCCGAAAAAATAATACTCTTAAATAATGAATGACAAAAAATTAATATCCTAAATTTATAGTTATCCCAAAAAAATATTACATCAAGTACTGTTTTCCCTTTCAAAAAATACTAATGAATTAAATTAATATTTTCGTGACCCACTAATAGGTTTGTGATTTTGGTAGGGGCCCAACCCACATGCCCAACCAAATAATGGATTTTGGATAGGGATGAACATAATAAATCCGATGAGTTAGTCGACTCAAGTCCGAAAAAAATATGAATGACTACAATTCATAATAAATTTGATGAGTTAGTCGACTCAAGTTCAAAAAAAATACGAATGGCCACAATCCATAATAAATTTGATGAGTTAGTCGACTCTAAAATACAAATGGTAATTTTGTATATTTGTATATAGACATATAGATTTGTGGTAAATGTTTTTGATGAAGTTTGGTTAGCTCAGTGGATTGGGCCTCATCCTTTAAGTGAAGTTGCAAGATCGTTTCTTAGAGGATGTTCACTCTCTTTTCTATCTTATTTTCTTATATTCATTTATCTATGTTTGTATTTTAAATGATTTTTGGTTTCTTAATTTAAATTTTTAAATTTATTTTATATTGTAGTATCAATATAATTTTTTTTCTATATTAATCCATGTTTTTATTTTTATAATTTTATTAATAAAATAGTTCATGATTTGTTAGTTTAAGTTTTTAATTTTAGTTTGTATCATTGTTTTTAACTTTATTTTATATTTGTAGTATCAATATAACATTTTTTTTTCTATATTAATCCATGTTTTATTTATATACTTCTATTAATAAAATAGTTCATAATTTGTTAATTTAAGTTTTTAATTTTAATTTGTATCATTGTTTAATATCTTTTTTTGTATTCATCTATGTATGTTTCTTTTTTTATAAATTTTTAGTGCTAAAATAATACATGGTTTGTTAATTTAATTTTTTAATTTTAATTTGTATAATTGTTTAATATCTTTTTTCTGTATTCATCTATGTATGTTTCTTTTTATAAATTTTTAGTGCTAAAATACTACATGCATTGTTAATTTAAGTTTCTAACTTAATTTAATTTACATTTTTAGTATCATTCTATATTGTCTTCCAAGTATGAGTTTGGATATTTGAAAAGAAAACAAAAAAATCAAGAATACAGAAATTAGTTCAAGTCGATCTGGATTTGAAGTAATTATTTTAAACCTAGTTGCTCCTTTCATTTTTACGATATATTAATTTATTGAATATTATAACAACCTCAGTTTTTAGAATTGATATTAGAGGTCTATTTTTTAAATTCGACTCAGGCCGCAATATTTATAGGTCCAGCCCTAATTGTGGGTTGATCCATCTTACCACGTCAGTCTCTTTTAACATGTACTAATAACTTGTGTAAAGAGAAGGAAAAGAGCATCGTTATTAATATGTCTGTTCAAGTTAACCATTATACATAAATATAGATGTGTAACTAATAAAAGAGTATCATCTTTTTAAATCTGCACATTATTTTGTAGTATATGTATGAAACTTCATCTCTATATATATCTTATCCAATTTTTTTCAAAATATCATTAAAAATATAGTTTTTATTTCAGCTCACGTGAACATTGAAATTTAAAAAAAAATCCATGTCAGCAAAATTTAAATTTTCGAATAAATTTGAAAAAAAATAAAAAATAGTGATAATTAGAGAATCAAAATTAAAATAATTAAAATTTATGGGAAAAGAATAGAACAAACTTAAGATATTGGACGAATAATACAAATTTTCCCATTTATATGTGTGGAAAATGTTTGTATTTTGCAAGTACTCTTCTATATAGAACATAACTTACATACCTTTTAGAGTGGACACATATCCCTTTGATGACTTCTGTTGAGGATTCAATAACAGCGTATTCTGTTTTATATATAATATAATGTATGTATATACATATTTTTTTTATACTTAATTACGTCGGGATAATCATAATATTACTCATATTACATGTTTAAAATATGCTTGAAAGGGAATTATGTGGGACAGAAGAAATCTTGTCATTTTAATTCTAAATTGAGTTTATTACCCATTTTACCCCGTAATTTTAGGGGTCTGGGAATTTAGGATCATAACTTTTCGAGCTGACAATTTTGCCTTATAATTTGTCGGGCTTCGTGAATTTTGCCCAAATTAAGCCCGAATTGCTTAATTTGGGCCGAATTGGCACGTGAACCGCACGTGATCGGCTAATTCGGGCTATTTGTGCTGATGTGGCAAATTTTAACCTATGTGGCATTTCTTTTTTTATTCTTTCCACTCCACCTGGATGAATTCAACTAAAGGGAGGAAATTAACACACAAATGCCCAATTCCAATTTGAGAACCCTAATTCCCTAACCCTAACTTGCAAACTGAAATCACAAAACTTAATCGTCCAAACTTGAAATCCCCCAACCCTAATTCCCCCGTAAATCCCCAATTGAAATCATCCAACCTTCAAACCCTACCCTCAGTAGCTAAAATCGTCGATCAACACTAACAGAAGATGGTAAAAAAAGGCGATAGAAAACTGACTGCATTCCCACCACCCCGATATGGTAAGCTCTCTTCTTTATCTTCTTTGTTTTTTGACCTATTTGTGTTCTGGAATCTCCAAAATGAAATGACATAATTTATACTTTAATTTGTGGTCCATTCTGACATTTGCCTCGATTGTGTGCATTTATATTCGTTGTTGATATTTGAAATGTGGGCGGATTCCTTTATGTTCTGCTTTATAAAGACATGTGGGGTATGTTATATTGTTTTTAATTATGTTAGTGTATTTATATGGTGTGGTCCAACATTGTTTTTATTCCTTTGCATATGTTGACCAATTATGCTGGAATTTTTTATTCATTATGGTCTCTGTTTTTTCCTCCCAACAGATTCAGCCATCTCATTTATTTCACTTGTCATTCATTACAGAGGTGAGTTTACTACTTATCTAATGGCTGAATATAAGGGTGGGTATGTTATAGTATATGACTACGTAGAACCTAGCCTGCTCACCCATGAAGACTTGCATAGATTCACTGAAATTGAATTAGGTGAATTTGATAGGAGGTTTTTCTTTAAGTAGAATAATGAGTTTAAACTTCTATATGGGGATGAGCTATTTAGACAATGGGCATTATTGCATGTTCCAGTTAAGACTTTCCATGTATTTGTTGAAACACTAGACAAAATTGATGATGATGGGGTGAATGAGGTGATTGGTAATGATTTTCCTGAGTTAATGAATACTGAAAATGTTGAGAATCCTAACTCTGATGAATGTGGTGATATTAATGAAAATTCTGATTCAATTTCTGAGAGTGATTATGAGATGTGTTCTAATGATGAATATGATGACAATGAATGTGTTGATAAAGGTGGGGCAGGGGTTGGGACTGAGAGAGAGGCTGACTTGGGGAGGGAGACAGAATATAATGCTGTGGGAGGGGAGGCAGGGGCAGGGAATGGGCTAGAGGGATCAGAATATGGAGATGAGAAGTCTGATGGTGAGATGAATGAGGAAGTGGTCAACTTTGATGAATATAAGGACTCCGATGGTGAGGATAGGCTGCCTAATTTTCTTATTTTCAACAATGCACGTGTGTATGATCCTATTATATCTGTTGGTTTGACATTTAGTAATAGGGAAGACTTTAAAAGGGCCATAAATTCTCATGCTGTTAAAACACATAGGAGTATCATATTTAATAAGATTGATCCTTCTAGGTGTTATGCAAAATGTGCTGTTGAAACATGTGATTGAAGAGTGAATCTAAGGAAGGTTGCAGGGGAGTCCACATTTAGGGTGAAGTTGTATAATGATAAGCACACATGTGCCACCACTAGAAATGTAAAAAATGTGAAATCAAAATAGTTAAGTAAGAGATACATGAAAAAATTTGTTAGTGATTCGAAAAGAAGACTGCAGGGTTTTAGGCAAGATATAATTAACGAGATTGGCTGTAGTGTGTCTAAGGATGCAGCTTATAGAGCTAAAAGAAGGGCTCTGTAGATGATTGAGGGTGAGCCAGATGAACAATATGGAAAGCTTTAGGATTATGCGAAGGAGTTGAGAAGAACCAATCCTGGGACTACAATCATTGTAGGGACTGAATTAGATGATGAAGGCTGCAATAGGTTTGATAGAATGTATGTGTGTCTACATGTCTGCAAGGAGGGGTTTAATGCAGGGTGTAGGCCAATAATAGGGGTAGATGAGTGTTTTCTTAAAAACAAGTATAAGGGGATGTTGTTAACTGTTGTGGGTGTGGATGACAACAATAGCATATATCCTATAACTTATGTTGTTGTTTGCAAGGAGAATAGTGAGATTTGAGAGTGGTTTTTAAGAATTTTGAAGGTGGATTTAAGCATTTACAGGGATTATGAGATGACCTTCATCAATGATAAGCAAAAGGGGCTTGTACAAGCTTCTGAAGAGGTTTTCCCAGGTTCTAATCACAGGTTTTGTGTGAGGCATTTGCATGCCAATTTCAAGGTTGCAGGGTATAGAGGTTTAGCCCTCAAATCAGCAATGTGGAGTGCAGCATGTGCCAGCACAATGAGAGAGTTCAAGCAGACAATGAGTGCCTTGAAGGTGATGAATGAAGCAGCCTGGAAGTGGTTGAATGAGAAACCAGCTCAGCAGTGGAGCAAATCACACTTCACAGGTCTGAGTAAGTGTGATATGCTGCTCAATAATGGCTGTGAAGTCTTCAATGCATGCATACTTGAAGCAAAGGAATTACATATTCTAGGTATGCTTGAGTGGATCAGAGAATGACTGATGAAGAGACTCCAAGTTCATAAAGAGAAAGCAGCAAAGAAGTGGAATGGGAAGCTGTGCCCAAGAATCTCAAAAATTATCCAAAAGACTGCAGAAAGAGTGAGTGATTGCATTCCAATCAAAGGAGATAACAAGCATTATCAGATCAGCTGCTGTGATGTGAGTCAATATATTGTGGACTTGGATGTAAAGGATTGCAGTTGCATGAAGTGGGAATTGAGTGGGATTCCGTGCAAGCATGCACTTTGTGCAATCTACAATGAAAGAGAAGATCCAGAGGACTATGTGGACAGCCACTACACAGTTGATGTGTACAAGAGGGTGTATGCTTCATCAATTAAGGGGATAAATGGCCAATTAATGTGGGTGAAGACACATTTTGCAAAGCCATTACCACCAAGGATATCAAGGGGAGTTGGGAGACCTTCAAAGCTGAGAAGAAAGGAGCCAAATGCAGACAAAACAACTAAGACTGTAAGGAGGTTGAAAAGACAATAGCAAACCATAAAATGTGGAAAGTGTGGGCAGGTAGGCCACAATAAAAAAACATGTCCAAGCAATGAGGTTGGGTGTTCTACTAGCAAATCAAAGGTAAATTTTAATTTCGTATCACTCTCAATTTGCATGTTACATTAGCTGAAATTGTGCTTTGTTTTGTAGATGCTGCAGAAGGATGATATAGGACAAAGATTAGAGAATGCAATTGATGGAGATGATGTAAGTTTCTTATACTAGATTTTTTAGTACTTAGTTAGATGCTCATTTTGGAATTTTTACTACTTGTTGCTGGTAATTGCATGTTTGGAGATTGTTAATGTTGATTTGAGCTTGTTGATACTGGACGTTTCTTATATTTTCTGCTGAAGTACTTAGTTAGATGCTCATTCTGGGATTTTTACTACTTGTTGCTGGTAATTGCATGTTTGGAGATTGTTGTTCTTAATGTTGATTTGAGCTTGCTAGGGGTGGGAGTTTTATTTCGGGTATCGGGTACCCGACCCGACCCGTACGGGTATTACCCGATCGGGTCGGGTTTCAATAAAAATCATTAAATATCGGGTATTTTGGATCGGGTACCCGCAAAAATCGGGTCGGGTTTGGGTATTTCCAGATCGGGTGTTGGGTACCCGAATATATACTAACCCCCAATTGAGAAATTCAAATCTAACCTAATTTTCTCTCCTCCCCAAAATTCCTCTTCCCCATCACAACTCCATCTTTCTTAATTTCTCTGCAATTTCTTCAAGAACAAAGGGGCCCTTGAATCTCTTGAATCTCTCTTGAAGCTCTCGTCGTAGAGTGCTAGAGACACAGCTCGTGCTGGTGCGCGTGGTGGCTCACTCACGGGGGCAAAAACACTCAATGTAGGTGAAGATCGACTTCACAAAACCTTGGTATTCCATTTTCTTTTTCACCTTTTCTTTTTCTTGGTATTGTTGTACCAATGACAACCCGTCTCTGCTTTTTTACAGAAATCTTTTTAAGCACTCAAGATTTTTGTTTTCATATTTTATTATATTTGTTATTGTTTGTTATATTACTACATTAGAGGAAGTATGATTTGTATAGTTATGATAAAGTTCATTTTGGAAATTTCTCTTGGATTTGAAATAAATTTGTTTTTTTTTCCTGCGATTCTTGCTACCACACTTGGCCTTCTCTTTTTTTTTGCTGGAGATTTATATGTTTCTTTTTTATTTATATTGCTTGCAGAATCTCAAGGGAATTTGTGTATACTAAGAATGGCTCTTTAGGAGCTTCAAATTTGTTTCAAACCCAAGAGAATTACACGGAAAAGTAATAAGTTGTTGTCAGATATGTATTCATATATAGAGAGTTTATATAAATAATATATCCTGCTCTTATAATTAAATTATTAAACATATTGATAAAATAAAATCACAAAACTCTGGAATTATTATAACTTAAATAGATTTTATAACAGGTTATAAATTTATAGCATCTTATTTTGAAATTTGTTTCCTTAAAATTTTATCGTAGATCTAAGTCCTAGATGTATGTGTAAACTCATATTTATAAATATTTATAGAGTTTGTAAATAATATATCCTTATTTTAAAATTAGATTAAACATGTATCCTTATTTTAGTCTCTGAAATTTATAGTGAGAAACTTATTCTGTGAAATATGATGGCTGCTCTGAAATAGTTGTGGAAGAGAGCTCATGTTAGGAAATAACTATTTCTGTTGTTATGATCTTAAAAGAATATTGCTGATTTATATTGTAATTATGTTACCTTTTCTCCAAATTAACAATATGATTTAAGGAATCTTAATTCCCAGAAATTTTATATTGTAGATGTCGAGTTCACGAGGCATACACAATGACAACGATTTGTTAGAGGAAGACAATATAAGAGCTAGAAAGGAGTTTCTAAATGTTAGTCAACATGATTCTGCACCATTTGGCTCTCATGAAGAAATTGATGTTGATAACGAAGTGGAGATGGATGTTCCTGATGAGACTCAAATAAAAAGATGAAAATCGAGTACAAATGTGACAGTATCAAGTGTGTCAAAGTATTGGAACCATTATGACAAGTTTTTGTGTGACGTTGAAATTTTACAGAAAGTTAGATGCAAATATTGTAATGCAGTGATTAAGGCAGATCCAAGAAAACATGGGACCAAGGGTTTTATTAATCATTACAATTCGTGCAAGAAGAAACCTGAAGGTGATCAAGTTCGAACTCCAAGACAACATCGATTAGGTGATAAAGTATCTCCATGAACATGGATGTTTGATCAGTCTAAAGGAAGAGAAGCATTGGGTTACATGATAATTATTGATGAGCTTCCATTTAAAACTGTTGAAAAACGTGGTTTTAGGCATTTTGTATCTACCATATGCCCCATGTTAGATATTCCATCGCGAATGACTATCACCAAGGATATATACAATGTATACTTATCTAAAAAAAAGTTGTTGAAGGAGTTCATAAAAAACCATTCTCAAAGAGTATGCATTACTACAAACACGTGGACATCAATTCAAAGAATGAATTATATGTGTCTGACTGCGCATTTCATTGATGATGGTTGGAATTTGCATAAGCGTGTTTTGAATTTTTGTCCAATTATTGGACATAAGAGTGAAGAAGTGGGAAAAGGGGTGGAAAAGTGTTTGCTTGACTGGGGGATCGATAGGATTTATACAATCACTGTTGATAATGCTTCTTCAAACGATGGTGCAGTTACATATTTGGTGAAAAGATTTGAGAATTGGGGTACAAATATTTTGGGTGGGAAGTATGTTCACATGAGATGTGTTGCACACATCATTAATTTGATTGTACAAGATGGTTTGAAGAGTAAAGATGAGCTTGTGGCTATCTCTCGTATCAGAGGAGCTGTAAGGTATGTGAAAAATTCACCAGCTAGGTACAAAAGATTTCTAGAATGTGTTGAGATTGAAAAAATAGAAACTAAAAAGTTGCTAAGTCTTGATGTATCTACTCGTTGGAATTCTACTTATTTCATGTTGGAGTCGGCCATATGTCTTAAAAAAGCTTTTGATGCTTTTAAAGATGTAGATCTTGGCTATGAAAATGATTTGTCAAAGTCACCATTCGATGGAATTCCAAAAGAGAGTGATTGGGAGAGGGCTGCATTATTGTTGAAGTTTTTGGAACCATTTTACAAACTCGCTATGTCAATTTCTGGTTCTTCATATGTTACAACCAATAATGTTTTCCATGAAATAAGTGTTGTTGAGATGCTACTTAAACAATGGTTGGAAAGTGATGATTTTCAATTGAGTGAGATGTCAAGAAGGATGAAGATGAAATTTGACAAATATTGGGGATCATTGGAGAAGATGAATATGAATCTGTATTATGCAGTGATACTTGATCCTCGTAGAAAAATGTTGTTTCTTGACTTTGCATTGAACACATTGTATGATGAGATCACAAAGGTGACAATGAAAGCTGTAGTTGAGTTTGGTATGCAAGAATTGTTTGATGAGTATAAGGCTATGTATGACATTCTTGACAATGATACTTGTCAGTCTTCAAGTTCTTCGACTTCATCTACACCTAGTTCGAAGCAAAGCACGAGTACTTCTGTGTCAACTAGAACTTTATTGATTGATCAGTTCAACAAGTTCAGAAGTGGGGAAAAACGTGAGAATGTGAAATCAGAGTTGGAGAAGTACTTGAGTGAAGACATTGAGGATGATGGGAATGGTTTTAATGTATTATTATGGTGGAAGGTGAATTCTATTCGATTTCCTATTCTTTCCAAGTTAGCTCGAGATGTGTTGGTGATTCCTGTCTATACGGTTGCGTCAGAGTCCGCATTTAGTACCGGTGGACGTGTTCTTGATGCATTTAGGAGTTCATTGTCTCCTAAAATAGTTCAAGCACTCATTTGTGCTCAAGATTGGCTTCGACCAGATTCCAAGCCAATAAGTGTGGAGGAGGACTTGCGTGAAATTGAGCAACTTGATCAAGGTACATATTAATTTAATTTTATTAGTTTAATTATGTATATATATATATTTGTATTATATAACTCAATGTTTTACGTTTTTTTAATCTTGTTTTGTAGAATTGGTGAAAATGGGAACGGAAACAACAATTGTGGATGTTTGATGAAACTACATTACGATTTACTATAGGTGACTTGCCTTCGAAATTGTAATAATTGTTTTTATGAAATGATAACATTATATTTGACATTTATTTTTATTTTTTATGTTTGCTTTTGTGGTTGCAATATTTTAGGTTTTGATTGCATTGCCGTTGATAGTGATTGAGAGGAAGGAAGCTGATAACTGTTGATGGACTCAAACTTTTAGTTTCTTTTCTAAATTAGGACCTACTCTTGAAAGTATAAAGGTCAAGGATAAGGACCTACTCTTGAAACTGAATCAAATTTTGGTATCATTTTGTACACAAATTCAGGCTCCACCCACTAGCTAGTTTATTTACAAGAATTATATTGAGAAAAACAGATATATATTTAAATGGGAATAATATAACATAAATCGAGGTTTTTTTTTAAACTTTGAGGTAATTAAAATCTCAATATACTGTTTTTTTGGAAAATATTATTTTTTTATGATTTCAAAGAAAACCCGACCCGACCCGATCCGACGGGTTCCCGAAAATATCGGGTATTTTCGGGTGGTACTATTCGGGTACCCGACCCGACAAACCCAAAACCCGACAAAACCCGACCCGATCTCACCCCTAGAGCTTGCTGATACTGAAAGTTTCTTAATGAATATAGTTTGATGAGGAAACATGTCCTGATGAAGATAAGACACCTATTGCAGTGGATTCCACACAATCAACTGTAATGGTATTGAATTAGATGTATATTCAAATTCTTATGCTGGAATTGTTACTACTTAGTTAGATGCTTGAAGTTAAGATTTTGATGAAACACTATTTCTTGGCAGGAGCACTCTGAATGGCTGCCAACACAAGATTCTATTGTGAAAGATTTTCCAACTCAAGAGACACAAGATGTTCCAAGCCCTTCAATGCATGATCAACTGCAAGAGGGACAACAAACTAAAGGGGTAAAGCCAAAAGAACCTACAAGTGGAGGTAAAAGGTTTGTACTGCTTTCAGACTTGCAAAAGAAGTCAAGGAAAGGCTAAACACTAGCTGGTGGACATCAAACTCTCAAATATTTTTGACTTGGCATATAATGTTGATTTGCCATTTTGTACATCCTGGTTTTGTTTTGGAATGATGATTAGTTAAACTTCTCTAGTACCTCTGTTGGTTTTCGAATGGTGATATGTTAAACTATAGGAAACATTTGTAACTTTGCCAAGAAATGCAGTGTTTTTGCAATGAAAAAATTATAAGTGTTGTTATTATGCTTCTTCATCTATTAAGCACCCCTAAGTTCATGCATCACAATAATTCATAGATCTGCAAAAATAGTAGTAACAAAATTCCTTCATTAGCTTAACTAACAAAATTCAAGGATGACAAATACATTGCTGCATACAGCAAAAACATACTAACATGATCAAAACTAAGCCTCTTAGACCAAATTTGCAAACTAAAAATCTAACAAACTAAAAATCTTACAAACTACAAACAAAAAAACAACACCATGTTCAATAAAGCCCAACAATAAAAACTACAAACTACTGGGATACAAAACAACATTTTCAGTAGCCTTCTATTAATATTTTTGAGCTCATCAATCTCCAGGACCATTGTAGTAATAGTGTCATTCAACTTTGCATTTTCAACATCCTTTGCATTAATCCTCCTAAAGAGTCCGGGAATCAAAGCTGTTGATCTACGACACATAGGAGGGTCCTCCCAAGCAAAAAAACGACACCCATCTCTCTACAAAATTGAAGAAAAAAATTGACCAAAATAGAAGTGATGTTTAGAAACAAACTTTGTTTCTGCAAAAAACATTTTCAACAAATTCACCAAAACAAGCAATGAATGTGTACAAACATACTCTGTTTCTGCAAAATTCAAAGAACAAATTCTCCAAAACAACTACTCTGAACTTTGTAATGCATTGATGTCTGCAATATTCTTTTTATGCTATAATTCATTCAAACAACTACTCTCAACTCGATGCAACACTCAAAGAAAAAAATTATGAATACACAATCACAGCCATTTACAAAGAGACTATTTTTTCATGTAATTCAAAGAAAAGGGTTCGAAACCGACCCAGATCAAAGGCAACAACACCATCACCGACACTCTGAAAAGGAAGTTGAATTACACAACTACACGTTACTTACATTATAATTGAGGCATGAATTGAACCTTCTTTCCGGGTTTTCATTGCTCCAAGAGGTACAGATAACAGCCATTTTTCCATAATTGCAATTCATCTTGCCTATTATGTACAATATTTTCGAATGTTGGGGATGGGTTGTGCCATTTCAGGGCTAGGATACGTCTTCTCACCAAATTGGGGGGAAATTAGGGTTCTCAAATTGGAATTGGGGATTTGTGTGTTAATTTCCTCCCTTTAGTTGAATTCATCCAGGTGGAGTGGAAAGAATAAAAAAAGAAATGCCACATAGGTTAAAATTTACCACATCAGCACAAATAGCCCAAATTAGCCGATCACGTGCGGTTCACGTGCCAATTCGGCCCAAATTAAGCAATTCGGCCTTAATTTGGGTAAAATTTACGAAGCCCGACAAATTACGAGGCAAAATTGCCAGATCGAAAAGTTATGGTCCTAAATTGCCAGACCCCTAAAGTTACGGGGTAAAATAGGTAATAAAATCTTCTAAATTTTATAATAAAGGTGAATAGTAAAAATATATGTTTGTTTGAAGATTTAATAATGTTGACGTCGGAATTTGTATATGGTGAATTCCTATTCGAACACTCAAATTAAATTAATCTGGGTTTAAACGAAGTCAATCGGATCGAAAATGGGATAAAATTGTATAAATAAATGCAAAAAACACTGTGCCCGGAGCCTACTCGGGTGAATTTGATCGGCTGATCCTGGACGGTTTATTGTGGCCGGCCAGAATCTTATATTATTTATATGAGAGAAAGTAGCTCTCCCGTGCTTGAATACCAGAATGTTATTTTTTTCTTCCAAGTTGAAACTTCTACTATTTATAAATAAGAAATACAAGTAGTAGAAGGTTACATCCACCTTTCCACGATCTCCTCCTCAACTACTTCCTATTCTTAAGGAAGTGGGGAGTTGACTTGATCATCCACTTCCCGTTTTGTAGGATAGTTGTTGGAGTGATCTTCTCAGAGTCCTGCTCATCTGATTTTCTCTGGACTTCCTTGTCAAATCCTAGCCTGGTTGGTAATTGTCATTTAGGAGCTCTACAAAAATAGGCCCTGGTCGGCTCGTCCATTTTTGGCCGGCCTCCTTACCTGACTAAGTCCGATCGAGTCGAGCTCTTCAGGTCGGCTAGTCCGTTTCTGACCGGCCTCCTTACCTGGCTAAGAGTCCGAGTTGAGCTCTTCTGGTCGGCTCATCCATTTCTAACCGGCCTCCTTACCTGGCTAAGAGTCCGAGTAGAGCTTTTCTGGTCGGCTCGACCATTTCTGGCCGGCCTCCTTACCTGGTTAAGAGTCTGAGTCGAGCTTTTCTGGTCGGCTCATCCATTTCTGGCTTGCCCGTTCATTTCTGGCAGGCCTCCTTCCTCAGAGTTGTGGCCGATTTAATTTCTGATCGAACATTTCTGGTCCTTCATGTATCCAATTTTATTCGGCTCGGGTTAGGGGTACAACAATAGCCCCCCAGGTCATGGTACATACATAGGATGTGCCGGGATCTGGATATAGCAGAAGACCTAACCCGAGTATTTTTACTTTTCGTGAAGGAATTTCATATTTGGTGTCCACCATTTTTTAGGACCTTTATGCTATGAACTTTCATACTTTATGCTCGGCTCGGTTGCCCAACCAATTAAAATATCGCTTGCTCAGCTCGGCATATTATCTAATCGACTCGGCTTATATAATAAAACACTTGGTTCAAATGTTTAATCATTTTCAGACTTAATCTTTGATTACTTGTTCAAGTTGGTTTAACATGCTGGTTTTTTACCATGTACCAAACTTAATCGGTCTTGGCTGACCAATAACTAATCTCGGGTTAACTCAAATGAAATCGACTCAATTCTGGCCTCAGCCTCAGTTAATTCTGGTCGACTCGGTTGAGGCCATTTCTTGAGCCCCAAATCTTTCTGGCTGGCTTGGTTTAGGCCGTTTCTTAAGCCCCAATTCTTTCTGGTAGGCTCGGACGAGGTCTTCTTCTCTTTTGGGTCGTAGCCTTACTGTTCCATCCGGTCTGAGCGGCTCGAGCCTGGGCAGCTCGGATGAGGCCGTAGCCTGATTTGGGTGAGGTCGTAACCTCTTTTGGGCCATAGCCTTACTGTTCTATTCGGCCTGGGCGGCTCGGGCCTAGGTGGCTCGGATGAGGCATTAGTCCTATTTGGGCGAGGTCGTAACCTCTTTTGGGCCGTAGCCTTACTGTTTCATCCGGCCTGAGCGGCTCGGATGAGGCCGTAGCCTGATTTGGGCCGAAGCCTTGGTGGCCCGAAGTCTTACTGTTCCATCCGGTTTGGACGGCTCGGATGAGGCCGTAGCCTGATTTGGGCCGAAACCTTGGTGGGTCGAAGCCTTACTGTTCCATCCGACCTGGGCGGCTCGGATGAGGCCGTAGCCTGATTTGGGCCGAAACTTTGGTGGGTCGAAGCCTTACTGTTCCATCCGACCTGGGCGGCTCGGATGAGGCCGTAGCCTGATTTGGGCCGAAACCTTGGTGGGTCGAAGCCTTACTGTTCCATCAGACCTGGGCGGCTCGGATGAGGCCGTAGCCTGATTTGGGCCGAAGCATGACTGTTCCATCCGGCCTGGACGGCTCGAATGAGGTCGTAGCCTGATTTGGGTCGAAGCCTTACTGTTCCATCCGGTCTGGACGGCTCATATGAGGTCGTAGCCTGATTTGGGTCGAAGCCTTATTGTTCCATTCAGCCTGGGCGGCTCGGATGAGGCCGTAGCCTGATTTGGGCCGAAGCCTAACTGTTCCATCCGGCCTGAGCGGCTCGGATGAGGCCATAGCCTGATTTGGGCCGTAGCCTCATCTCTTTCGTCCGAGCCTTCTTTTCGGCTTGACCATTTCTGACCTTCTGGTCGGTTCGACCACTTCTGGCCTTCTTGATCGGCTCGATCATTTCTGACCTTCTGGTCGGCTTGATAACTTCTGGCCTTTTGGTCGGCTCGACCATTTTTAACCTTCTGGTCGATTCGACCACTTCTAGCCTTCTGGTCAGCTCAATCACTTCTGAACTCTTGGGTCGGCTCGACCACTTTTGGCCTTCTGGTAGGCTCGACCATTTATGGCCTTCGGGTCAATTCAACCACTTCTGACCTTCTGGGTCGGCTCGATCATTTTTGGCCTTCTGGTCAACTCGACCACTTCTGGCCTTCCAGTCGGCTCGATCACTTCTGGCCTTCTGGTCGGCTCGATAACTTCTGGCCTTCTTGGTCAGCTCGACGATTTCTAGCCTTCTGGTCGGCTCAACCGCTTCTGGCCTTCTGGGTCGGCTCGGATGAGGCCGTAGCCCCATCTCTTTTATCCGAACGTGGTCGGCTCAAATTAGGCCGTTGCCTTTTACTTTTTCTGCTCTTCCTCGACCATAGACTTGTATCTAACAGTTTGGCTGGTGTTACACAATTTAGAGTATTGTTCTTTGAATGATAAGCCCCCTCCTTTTAGCGCCAAAATGTTGACGTCGAAATTTGTTTGTGAATAATTCCTAGTCAAACATCCAAATGTATATAAGTGAACAAAATGTAAAGTGTAGAGAACACTGGCCCGGAGCCTACTCGGGCAAATTAACTCTGCTGATCCTGGACGGTTGAATTGACAGGGCAGGATCTTTTAATATTATTTTAGAGAAATGAGCTATCTAGTGCTGTTTACAGAATGAAAGTTCGAACCCTTTACAAGTTGAAATTGAATCTATTTATAGCTACAAAGCGACCTACGTAATGGAGATCGTGGAGATCGTGGAGGTTGTGGAAGTTAAGCCCACTTTCTCATTGATTTTCACCTATTCACGCGGCATTGAGCGGTTTTGTCACCCACGATCTCTTGGCGGTTGGCTGTTATCTGGGCGGCAAGATCAGCTCGGGCCGGCCAGATTAATCTGTCGATGATTCCTCCCAATGGGCTTGGACGGTCCATCGAGGAGGATGTTCAATGTGTCATCCCGCCGGTCGAATGGATTGATGACCTTTATTAGGCCGTCCAGATGCAATGTAGCGTGCAGCTCGGATCGGATATCCAACAAATAAGATATATGATTGTATGTATATATCAAATCAATGTTAGAAAATATTTTTTGATATAATATTTTATTATGAAAAGAAGATAATGTGATATTTTATTTTAAAAATGTGTATTTAATAATGATTAAATGAATATTAATTATAAAATAAATAGTAATGATTGTGCTCAAATTTTATAACCCACATTTAAATAAAAAAAACAATCAGGATATTCCTAGATTTTACTGTAACAATTATTCATTGTGGAAAGCAAAAATTTCATGATATTCTAATAGGTTTTTTTTTTTTTTTTAAACATGATATTCTAACAGTTGGGCATGACTATTTGGTGTTTTAAAACAATATTGTTATCTTTAGGGAATATCCAAGGGATTAACTAACATAAAGCATTAGTAGCCTAGCGGTTCAAGGTCCAATAAAGATCACGAGTTCGAATTCCAGACAACGCACATTTATTTCTATATCCAAGGGATTAACTATGCTGTCCAGTAACAATTCGTACCAAATTTTTATTTCCAAAAAACATGCATACCAAATTATATGTATGATTTTAGGCAAAAAGTTATATCCCGTAATTATTATTTGATATTAGTTATACGTAAAAAATTCATATGAGACCGTCTCACATAAGGTCTTATTTGAGATTGAATGTTATAAAATGTTATATGAGATCGATATTGACATGTTAATAGGTTGAGCCGTTTTTATTGATCCATATACCTTTCATTTTTTACATAAGGTCTTACGTGAGACGGTCTTACGTGAGACCGTCTCACGTAAGACCTACCCTTAATTTTATACTCATAAGGTATTCATTTTCTGACATGTATCCTGAAATATCGATTACATGTCCAAAGAAAAGCCTGTGTTGTAACCGAATAAAAATCCTACAAGAGTGCAATTCTTTTTATTGAAGTATGCTATCTATATATAGCATAAAAGAGTAATAGCTTCTATAGTTTGAACAACACTATACCTTATTTTCAAAACAATCTTACCTAAAAGGATTTCTGCCATCAAAAACCTAACTTCAGTGTTCAATTAGTCGATTTTTCAGTCCTTTATATGCATTATTTACTTATCAAGTTCGATGAACTTGAACAAAGTCAAATTCCAGTCATTAAGTGAAGATTTAGTTAACTAATTTTTATTTCTTATTAAAGTATTAAAACAATACTTTAACTAACTTAATTAGACATGTTAACGCCTCTTATTAGTCCGTATGAATCTTTTGATATATTTAATGTACCATCGTGATGATGTCGTTTAATACATGATATATTATATTAATATTATTTTTAAATAACATATAAAATATTAATAAAATAAATGATCACAAATTTTACAGAAGCCACATCATTAGCGATGCCAAATGAGCCAATAATATATTTCTTTATAAACCAAATGAGCCAATAATTTAAAGTAAGTTGTAACGCTCCTTTTTCATAGAAAGCTATCGAGACAATCATATATACGTAATAAAATTAGTAACAACGCAATTATCTTTAATTTAACATTAAGCAATAAATCATTATTCATATCGTTTAAGTCATAGTACTCAAATAAAAAAAAAGTTAATTTCAATTTTGATTTTTTATATAAGTTCATTTCTATTTTTTAACAAACTAAATATACATTTTCCAATTTTAATATGTTTCAACTTTTTCTAATTTTAATTAATTTTTTTAATTTTAATGAAAAAATAGGAAATATAAAATATTGAACTAAAATATTTTTTGTTACACTAAAACTTATTTTTCAAGGAAAGAAAATATATTGATAAAATAAAATAAAAAATTAAAACGAGATCCCAACTTCCAACACCATACATTTATGAGTGATTGCCGGTGTGAAATGCATCTTTTCAAATAATTTTCAATTGATTATTGGGGGGTTAGGTCCTCTAATTGACTGCAACGTCATTTCTATTAATAAGTCAACATGTCATCAATTTTATGTCTGCAAAATACAATATATATATACATATCTACTATTTTTAATAATCTCATTTCAAATCTCTGTCTGCGTAATGTAATTTTAGAATATCAATCATATCCTACTGCATTAATATTTTTTAAAGTACGGAACATACCTAAATAAATTGATTTTGAGGTTGAAGTTAATACCAAAGTCCTTCTATAAAAGAGAGTAAAATTTATTTGCTCCCCAACTAATCCGACCCACACTATTGACCTTCAACAAGATATTGCCACCACTTTTATTTTATTTTTATTATCCAACTCTCACCATACATTTTTTTATTCAAATTTGATTATATAGTACACAATTATACAGAATACTTTACATATATATATATATATGTATGTGTATGGAATTTTACTGTTATAGAATTCAAGAATTTATTTGTGAATGGAAAAACTTGAAATTATAATATAGATACATTTAAAAAAACTTGCAACTGGCCCATGCATGCATTGTTTATTGAAACTGGCAACTGGCCCAAGCAAGCATTGTTTATTGAAAGGAATATCATCCTTTTTTTTTTAAATAATTAAAAACATATACATACATATTAAATTTATATGTGCCGATAAATAAATCTATACTTTAGAAAGTAAAAATAAATAATAAAAATCTCAGTAAAATAATTTTATGAGTAATTGTAACACGATAATTTCATATTTTTTGGTTTTGGTCGTGATATCTAGTGTGGTGCGAATGTATTTGTTTGTCAAAATTAATTACTTAATTAATGTATTTTGGTTTGGGTTGTGATATTTATTAACAAAATGTATTTGGTTGTGATATTTCAGTATTTCCGTTTTAGTAAAAAATTTACGATTTATATCATTTTTCAATCCGCGTTTTTTCATTTTAACACACGTAATTTGTACATGTTAATTGGATGATATTTTTGTCATTTTCACTTTAAAGATAGAAATAAATTTGATGTTTCGTCTATTTTCAATAGTAAAAAATGTTCTTTTATTTAACCGGTCACCATCATGCTTCATTTACTCATAAAAATTGAAATGGAGTTTTATAGTATGTTTGGTGATGCTGCTGTTGAAAGAACTTCTTGGACAAACCTAAATCCAGGTCATCGTTATGCCTATTGCGAAAGATTTTGGGTATAATTTTGCAATGAGATTATTTTTGTAACACAATTAGGGCAAATAGTCAAGGGGTTAGCTCATCCCCTTCTGTCTTGTTGTATATGTGTGGTGTATTTGAAAATGACTAAAAATAGTAAAAATAAATTTCATAATAAGAATCGATTTATAAATTAATTTTTAATTTTAAATTCAAATTTTAAAGTTTCTCAATAAGTGGATTAATTTTACATTTTTTTCTCAATTTAAGACTTGAAAATTAGATTGAGTTCTCAATTCAAAACAAAATTTCATTTTCATTTTCTTTATTTTATTTTATATTTTTATATGTATATATAGTTTAGATAAATTAAGATAAGTTCGTGCAATTTTGAAACGATCTTCTTCCAATTTGTAATAATTTATATATATATATATATATATATATATATATATATATAATAAATGCAATTCAAAAAATCAAGATTCTTTTATTTTCTTAATTTTATGAATAAAGATATAAAAAAATCGATATTAATATTAATCAGTTTAATAAATTGTATTTCATGAATTGAATTGAATTAATTACATTTTTTTTCTTCTTTTTTCATATAAATTAAGATAAGTCGAATGAAAATTATTCTTAAAGCACACAAACTTGTCTTAATTTATCCAAAATATGAACACATATTGTAATATAAATAAATTTATAAATATAAATAAAAAAAATCAAATTTTGTTTTGAATTGAGAACTCAATCTAAATTTCAATCCTTAAATTGAGAAAAAAATGTTAAATTGATCCCCTTATTGAGAAACTTTAAAATTTGAGTCAAAAATTAAGAACTAATATATAAATTGGATTTTATTATGAAATTTAAATAACATATGGAAAAGTCGAGATTAGAGTTAAGACTCTTTCTCCATAAGACAAAATTACCTCGTATTCAGAATTTTACAGTCTACGACAAACGTCCCCAAAATACAACGACTTACTAACTTAAGGATCACAGTACAACGAATCCAAAAAATTTACAACGAACAAAAATGATATTTGAAACTTTTTTAAACAAGATGACGAGAGACTACAATTGTTAAAATGCTAATAATGCAAGTTGTAGTGGAGTGAATGAAATGATTGATGTAGGATCTATTTATAGAAGTAGAAGATGTGTGGTATATTTCCATAATAGACACCTTTTAATTTGAAATGATGTCTTTTTATAATTAGACACCTTTTAGTTTGAATTGAAATCTTTCCACAATTAGACACTGTTTGAGATGAAATATGATGTCTTACAATGTTTCGAATTAGTTACATCCTTTTAATTTGGATTGCATTATTGAATTCAAACTCACACATTTTCACAAGTTTACACATCTTCAAACTTTCACACCTTTTCAATTTAAGTAGCTAACTTCAAGCATTAATTTCTCATTCATTTGAAATTGGATTTGAGAAAATAAATAATCTAAATTTATCTACTAGAAACGTAGATTTCAAATTTGGAACTTGTTTTTATTTCCAACAAACGAAACACCATGAAAAAATGATCAAAGATTCGTTAACACCAACTTTTCCAAATCAATTTCTAACATGTTTTTGATATTCCAGCCCATTCATTTCAAGAACTCATTTTCACAACAAGGATTCTAGGAGTAAATATTTGAAATTGTGTAATCTTCTGGTTTGAGGTAGTGTTTGATGGTAGAATTATGAATTTGATTATAGGAATGGGGAAAAATTTGTGAGTCAATTTTTGGAGGGTGAATTAGTTAGTTAAAGAGCAAATAACAAAAGTATTCTTTATTTGAAATGTGCAAATCATGTGTATGCTTTTTGATTGATTGGAAATTGCTGTTGGAGGTTGCAAAATTGAAAAAACCTATAATACAAGCTGTGATAAAAAAAATTAGGTCTCAAGGTGAAGAAACATGCATATTAGATTGAATAATGATATTAAGCCAAATATTAATTAACAAAAAGCAAACGATATCATAAAATAAAAAAAATTCAAAATTACAATCGAATATCTATCTTGTGTAGGGCCGGCCCTAACAATTTGGGCCATTGGGCAACAATAAAAAATGAGTTCTTAAACAAAGAAAAAAATGCATACGCACAATCCTTGAAAATATTATTTAATTGCTTCACTATCCAAATTTTAAGTTTTGAATCATATGTACGATGTTGGAAAAGTACAACACTTACAAAAAAAAAAGTCCAAATAAATAACAAATGTATTATTGAAAATATGTAGATTTTCTAGCATTTTGAGAAACAAAATCATCAGCAGCCAAAGACTCAACAACGACAATTAAAGATGTGAGGATGGAGGAAATTTGTGAGTGATTGGTAAGTGGTAATTGTTAGAGAGCTGTTTGTTTATATGGCTTAAAAAGTAGTAATGACTTTTCATCTTCAATTCACTAATTCATTGATATTTTTTCAATTCTATAATTAATTTGATAGGCTTGAAGTTGGAAAATATTATATATGGTGGACTTACAACTTAAAGATATAACTAGTTTTATTTTCAATAATTGGGCTATTGGATCATTGTACATTAAGAAAAATAAAAAATAAACTAATATAACTATATATATATATATATGAGTGTAACTGATGTACACCTGGTGTACATACAATCCGGGTCGACCCGGATCCGCGCACTTTTGGTTTTTTTTTTTTTTTTTTTTTTATTCCAGGGCAAAACCTTTATGTACAAAGTTGGTGACCTTTATATACAAATTGTGTGACCTTTATGTATAAATTCTGTGACCTTTATGTTAAATAACTTAGAAAAAAATGAAGAATTTCAGCAAAATTTGTACATAGATATCTTTATGTTATATTCATATGATCTTTATGTATATTTATGTGACCTTTATGTATAAATATTCATACCTTTATATACCTTTTATATATTACATAAAAGTATGAATATTTGTACATAAAGGTCATATAAAATATATATAAAGGTCACATGAATATTACATAAAGGTATTTATTTACAAATTTGGCTGAAATTCTTCCTTTTTTTTCTAAGTTACAATGCATAAAGGTCACAACATTTATACATAAAGGTCACAACATTTGTACATAAAGGTCACCAAATTTGTACATAAAGGTCAAGGCATAAAATTTAAAAAAAAAAAAAAAAGAAATTCCTGGATCCGGGTCGACCCGACCCGGATTGCACGGATCTTAGATCCGTGCACCAGGTGCACAGGAGAATTTGTGTATATATATATACTACAGACCTGTGCTTCATTATATATAGATCGGGTAAAATGCGCGAAACCCCCTTGTGTTTTGGAAATCTTGCGTCGGTCCCCCCTCTGTTAAAAGAATGACAACATTTACACGTGTGATATGATTAAACATGCACACTCTCCATTTTTTGCAACTGTAGCTAACGGTGTTAATTTTGTACGCGAATGTCCCGTTATGTCCTTATTGTAAAATGATGGTTTTGAGTACAGTAAAAATTAATTCACCAAGGGGGAAAAATTAGGGCTTTGTCAAAATTAGGGCTTCGCAACGAGGAGGCAAAAATTTATCCTTTTTCACTGTAATCGACTGAAGGGGAAGAAATACAGCGAGGAATTGGTGGGTTTAGGGTCTTTCAGAGGGTCGCGAGTGAAAAAGAGTGAGAAATTTTAGGGTTTAGAGTTTGTTGGCGGTCGCGAAGTCTGTGTGTTCGCGATTCTTCATAATTATTCGGTAAGTTCGATTCTCTTGAAGTTATATTCATTTGAATTTGGTTATTTGTTGTGGGTTGTTGTTGGATGGTTCTATTTTACATCTGATGTAGTAAAAATTACTTCAGTCGATTTTGTTTGTTGGATGGTTCTGTTAGGTTTTTTTTTGTTGTGGGTTGTTGTTGGATGGATCTGGTTGCTAGATTCTTATACAATAGTAATCTTATATGTGGAGTACAAGTTTGTATATCAGCATTTGAATCCCTTGTCATCTATTGTTGTGATGTGTTGAGTCCATAGATGATTGTGCTGTGTTGAGTCCATAGTCTCACATTCCCTCTCTTAATCTGTTGTCATTTGTTTCCATCAGAATAATGTCTATTTAAGTTGATGTTTAATTTGGATTTTGTCCTTTATAATTTCAGATTATGGATGATGATGGATCTTTCATAGTTGGAAGTTTATTTGTTCATTTGTTTAGCTAGCATGACATATAAAAGCCTAGCAAATATTTAAAGTTAGTGTCCACTACCAGAGTTTGGGATGCAATTATTTAAAGATTTTGAATTTGCTCTGTAAATAGTAGTTGCCATTTAGATGTGGCTTATCGATTCGGTTAAGTAGAATAGTAACCTTCTTAAGTAAATATATTGCATCTGTACCTGATTGTTCTGAATAGCCTAGCAAATAAGCTAAGCAGAGTTAATCAGTTTATTATGGCATCCCAACTAGGTAACAAACAGCTAGTTTCACACTATTGATTCAAACCCATCTTTTCCTTGGTTGAATGCATCAGTTTGTAATTGAAAATATGTTATTACTGCATTCTTAACTTATTCATGACTCTTGTCAGGGTTTGTGGATGTTGGTCTTGCTTTCTTGGTAGCACCTGAGGCTTCTACATCTGAAAGATCAGTTCAGGATATGGTAATAAGGGTCATATCTCTCAGTGGCGAGGGGTTTATATCTAATCTGGTCTATGCTCTACTTGGTGTCTCTGCAATGTCAAGGGTAAAAATCAAATCCTTCAAATTATGAGTTTTAAGAACCAAGGTGTTTCCTCATTCAGATTTACCACCTGTTAGCTGCTTCACTGATTTCTTAATGTCTGAAAAGTATCTAACTGATGTTAGCTTCTATTAGCAATAAATGCTACTTTTGTTTTGATTGCTTGGAGTCTCTTCCATTTGATTTGGGCATTGCCAATAGTCATGATGTGCTGTGAAGGATGAATGCTGCTTGCTTTTTTTTTTAAATTTGTCTTGATTGAAAGACTACAAAAATCTGTTATATATTAACTACAATTATGTCTCTTGCAGGTTCACAAATCCGCTTCGATCTTCCAACAGTTGTTAAATACTTATGTGAGTGATTAATTGGTTTGGTAGCTCTCATTAAAATTATTTTAAGCCAGTTTTAGAGATGGCAAATTAACCTGAATCCTGGTTGAGGAACCCATCGCCACTTATCTAGGTCTTCTTAGCTTAATCTGTTGCTTAATTGTTGCAGGATTGGAACTGTTTTCAGTTATGTCGCATCACATTTATCTAGTGGTTTGGGTCCAGTTGAGTCTATCCTTACATTACATGAGGTGTTCTGGCCAATGCTTGAGAAGCTCTTTTTTGTCCAAACACATTGAAAGTGTGAGCTTGTCTACAGCTGCTTGCAGGGCTCTTACACTAGCAATTCAGGCTGCAGGTTTCACTATTTTCATTGTTTGTTGTGGCCAAGGCAATACCCTCTTACCTTGCCAAAACCTATTATGCTGAAGGCTTGATGATCATTGCTCGGGACCTGTTCTACATAATAGACAACCTGTAGATTATGTTATAGAATACATACAGCGTTGAGTTCCTGTTGCAACTTATTAGATTCTATAAAATAATTTGCCCACTGTTGCCTTCGATGAACCGACAATTTTAATCTCAGCATTTTTCGGTAGTAGCACTTCAAGATACTATACCGTATATCTAATTTTTCTTCATTTTTCGTCATTGATTTCTTAAATGAAGAAGACATTTCCCTATACAAATTATCATAAAATGAGCACAATGTATATAAAATAATCAATAGATTACAAATAATGAGCACAATAAATAAATAAGGTTTTAATATAAACAATATTATACAAATAAAATATTACATACAACCTAGCATGCAAATAAAAAATTAACTATTTTCATTAATTAAATTAATTACACAGGGAAAAAAAAACAGTTGGGGGACTTACAGTAGCAACTTCTTTCTACACTATAATTCATGTACAAATCAAATGCATTTACTTTTATATACAATGGAGGGGTATACATGTCAAAACACAACTGAAAAAGGAAGAAAACTCAACAAAAATTCGCACAAACAGCGAGTGAACCACACTCTCGTCAAGTAAGACAGAATTGGGGGTTTCGTGCATATTTTATCATATCACACGTGTAAATATTGTCATTCTTTTAACAGAGGGGGGACCGACGCAAGATTTCCAAATCATAAGGAGGTTTCGCGCATTTTACCCTATATAGATCCAATAGAATCGTGGATGAAAATATGTACCTCTTGAAAGGTATGAGGCAAATCTTAGGATATCAATTTTTTTTCAGTTTTCAATTTAGCATACTAATTTGCTGGGTTTTAAAAAATGACACTAATTTTTTAATTTCGGATAATTTGAAATAAATTGGTTCAAAGTTCCCAATTTTGATCTAATTTCTCACCTGAAGTGCACATGATTCTATTTTCGGGATTTAAATTTTTTTATTAACGCTCACATTTCAAACTTGAATCGAAATGAAATCATTACTTAATTGATTTTAAAAGAATTTATAAACTTAATTGATTTTAAAAGAATTTATAGTATGAGAAAGGAAAATAATTTGACATATGAAGCATACATATTTATGTTAAGTTTTGAGGAAGATTGAAAGTTTGAGTGTAAGCTTGAGGAGATTATAATGAATTCCAACGATGACATGATGATGTTATGAAATCAAATTATACAAAAACTTTGTCAGTATTTCAAAGATGAAAATCCTACAATAATTAAAAAAATTTAATACAAATTTAGATGATCATGAAACAATTTTTCATTTAAAATTGGAAAACGAATACTTAATTATAAAAAAAATTAAAAATATCTATCATACACAACTAAAATTGAAATTATCTTCCATTATTATTATGAAAAAACTAAGTTCAAGTCCGATGATCACCTATTCGACTCGATACAAACATTAACTTAATATGTCAGATTTTGATAGAGCTAGTTACATAATATTATTTTATATATGAACTGTACTGATGTTGGAAAAACATGCTTTATAGTGGGGGATATGTAGTTGAAGAAAAACAAAAGTGTATTGGTCTGTTTTCTCTTTAAATCGTAAAACTGGGTTTAATTTTTGAATAAAGTTTGATCCAATTGAAAACTTGTATTATCCAATATCCATTTAGTTATCAATTAAGTAAAACTAGAATAAGAATTAATTAAGCCATATAACAGTCAAGATCGACTAATTTGAATATTTTATATATCGGTTGATCGAGCTAAAGCCAAACCATAATCAAATTATATATATGAAATGTAACAAAAACGTTGAAACTTGTTTACTACTTAATCCGTTCACAAAATAGTTGTCATTTTACAAAATAAATTTTGTTTCAAATTTTACCAACAACAATAAATGTTTTTTCTTAAAATTTTGTCCTTGTCTTGATTTTTGCACTAGGTCCTCATTTATTATACATACTCATAAATTTTGTAAGAATCCCACCCTTTTATATTCTAAAAAAAGATTACTATGATCATTTTATAAATATAATTATTAAACAATTCCAAATCTGTGTCTATCAGACCAAATTTAAATGAATTTTAAGCTTTAATTGTCGATTAACTGTAAGTAATAATATATTTGAAAATTGAAATATGGTACAATGAAGTTACTAATTTTATTGATAAAGATGAATTAGATTTCCAAAACATTGATTGTTAAATCTAATTATATTGCAATACCGAAAAGTGGAAATGATGGGCAACCTCAAAAATGGGACCCACACATTGGAAATAATCGCAGTGTCACATTTAACACCCCACCCCACCCCACCCCTTCAAATTCCTTTCATCTTTCTTTCCCATTTAAAACTGGAAAAGCAGACAACGTTTATCTCACCACCCCACAACAAATTTTCCCTCCATTCACCACTTCACTGCACATCGCCATTTCTTCCTCCCATCTTTGCATGAATCGCAGTCATGGCAGCAACCATGCACCCCAATTTCTCTGCTCAGATTCTCATTCTGTTGAGCTTCGTTCTTCACTTCAACGCCATCTCACTAGCTCTGAACGATGAGGGGCTTATCTTGTACGGGGTGAAGCGCTCTCTCTCCGACTCGGCCGGTTCTCTCTCCTCCTGGTCCCGCAGCGACGCCACCCCCTGCAACTGGACAGGAGTCGCCTGCGACAACCGCGGCTCCGTCGTGTCCCTCAATCTCGCCGGTCTTTCTCTCTCCGGTCCCTTCCCCATCTTCTTCTGTGGCCTCCCTTCTCTCTCTACTCTCTCTCTTGCCAACAACTCCATCAACTCCTCAATTCCCGTTTCCATATCAACCTGCCGGAACCTCACCAGCCTTGATCTCTCCCAGAATTTGCTTGTGGGTCCCCTCCCCTCCACCCTCTCCGACCTCCTTTTTCTCAGGTTCGTACATTTATGGCCTTTCTGTAATTTTCTGATATTAGTCTCTGCAGATGGGTTATTCCTCTGCTATTTCCTTTTACTGTTGTTGCTCTGAAAATTCTGCTCTTAATTAGTAGTATTTATGGCGTTTCCAATTCACACCCTTTCTGGTTTAATGACGAGTTTATGAATTTTCCTTCGTGGGGTTTATGCGTATGATTTTTTCTTATTCTCGAGTGAATTAACAATCGCCATTAATTGCGAGACCCAATATCTCTGTCAGCATTTATAATGATTATTCCTTTTCACTTTGAAATGCCTTATCACTTACTTAATTCTACAGATGACAATATTTTAATTTCTGCAATTTTTTTTTTGTCTATGGTAAAAATTAAGGTATCTATTCTTTAAACATTGCATCATTCTCTGCAATAAATGCGTACAGGTACCTCAATTTAGAGGGCAACAGTATTTCCGGCGAAATTCCGGCGGCTTTCGGTCGATTCCGGCGACTAGAAACTCTTATACTCACCGAGAATCTGCTAAACGGTACCATCCCTGCTGCTCTGGGTAACATCACAAGTATGAAAAAGCTAGTGTTCCCTTTTAATCCGTTTTCAGCAGGTCCTCTTCCCTCGGAGCTTGGTAACTTGATAAACTTGGAAGAACTATGGCTATGTCAATGCAATCTCATTGGTTCGATTCCAGAGAGTTTTGGCAATCTACGTAACCTCAAGAACATAGATCTTTCTAATAATCTACTCTCTGGTTTGATACCAAATTCAATTTTTCAGCTCAAGAGCATAGTTCAAATGGAGCTGTACAACAATTCGTTTTCTGGGGTGTTGCCTGTGGGAGGATGGTCTAATTTGACTCGGTTGAGAAGATTTGACGCATCGATGAATAATTTGACCGGGGTGATTCCGGATGATCTGTGTGAGTTGCCTCTCGAATCACTCAACTTATTTGAGAACCATCTTGAGGGGTTGATCCCTGTGGGCATTGCCAAGTCTCCAAATTTATATGAGCTCAAGTTATTCTCGAATCAGCTCACTGGGTTGTTGCCGAGTGAACTCGGCAAGAACTCTCCTTTGCAGACGTTGGATGTGTCGTTCGGTAATCTCTCGGGTGCAATTCCTGAGTTTCTTTGCCATAAAGGGGCTCTTGAGGAGTTGGTTTTGATAAACAATGCATTTTCAGGGACTATTCCAGAAATTCTTGGCAAATGCCGCACTTTGAAAAGGGTCCGATTAAGGGTCAACATGTTTTACGGTGAGCTTCCAGCTGAGTTCTGGGGCTTGCCACTTGTTTACTTGCTTGATCTCTATGGAAATCAATTTTCAGGAAATATCTCACACTTAATTTATGGAGCGAAGAATCTATCCACCCTCATGATTTCGAGTAATAAGTTTTCTGGAAGTATACCTAGTGAGGTTGGATCATTGGATGCTCTGATTGATTTTTCTGCAAGTGATAATGAACTTAGTGGAGAAATCCCTAGTGCCATTGTGAACTTGAGGCAGCTTGGTAGGCTTGACCTTAGTAACAACAAACTTTCTGGTAGAATTCCAATGGGTATTAAATCGTTGAAGCAGCTGAATGAGCTTAATTTGGCCCACAACAATTTATCTGGTTCGATCCCTGATGAAATGGGTAACTTGCCTGTGCTTAATTACCTCGATCTTTCTTGGAATAAACTTTCAGGGCCTATTCCACTGTCATTGCAGAATCTGAAGCTCAATAGACTAAATTTATCGAGCAATCTGTTTTCAGGGGAAGTACCTCCTCTTTTTGCTAATGATGTTTATAGGGATAGCTTTTTTGATAATCCTTGGCTCTGTATTGATTGTTCTGGTTTGTGCAAACCGAAAGGGCAAAGAAGTAGTAGGGTCATTTCATGGATTTTAAGGTCGATGTTCATTATAGCTGCAATCGTTTTTCTTGTTGGCGTTGTTTGGTTTCTTGTGAAGTACAAGAAACTCAAGAAAATCAAGAAAGGAGTTGCTATAGCCAAGTGGACATCTTTCCATAAGTTGGGTTTTAGTGAATTTGAGATCAGTGATTGTCTCAAAGAGGCGAATGTGATTGGACGAGGAGCCTCTGGCAAAGTCTACAAAGTTGTTCTCAGCAATGGGGAGACAGTTGCTGTGAAGAAGATCCATGAAAGACCAAATAAGGATGATAACAACTCGATAAGCACTGATTCAGACATAGATGAATTTAAAGTTGAAGTCGAGACATTGGGGAAGATCAGACACAAGAACATCGTACGGTTATGGTGTTGTTGCAACACAGAGATGT
Source organism: Scutellaria barbata (assembly GCA_028654395.1). Lineage (NCBI taxonomy): Eukaryota > Viridiplantae > Streptophyta > Magnoliopsida > Lamiales > Lamiaceae > Scutellaria > Scutellaria barbata. The sequence continues at coordinate 11,744,410 of CM053656.1, read as the reverse complement.
GCAAGCTTCTTGTTTACGAGTATTTGCCTAATGGGAGCTTAGGCGATTTTCTGCATAAAAATAAGAGTAAATTGTTAGACTGGCCAAAGAGGTTTGGCATTGCTTTGGATGCTGCTGAGGGACTTTCGTACTTGCATCATGATTCTGTTCCTCCAATTGTACATAGAGATGTGAAGTCAAATAATATATTGCTGGATCAAGATTTTGGAGCTAAAATTTCCGATTTTGGAGTTGCTAAAGTAGTCAAAGCAATCAACAACGGTGTTGAATCCATGTCTGTCGTTGCAGGTTCATACGGTTACATTGCACCAGGTAATAATTTGAACATTATCCCTTTGCCGTTTATTTTGAATGTTTTCATCATTTACTAAATAACTTGTTTTAAATAAATGTTGAATCACAGAATATGCATATACACTACGTGTGAATGAAAAGAGCGATATATATAGCTTTGGAATAGTCATTTTGGAGCTTGTAACTGGAAGGCTACCAATTGATCCAGAATTTGGGGAAATAGATTTGTCTACTTGGGTTAGGATGACCCTCGATCAGAAAGGAACCGATCATGTGATTGATCCCGATCTGGACTCAAGATTCAAACAACATATTTCTGAAGTTCTTGACATTGGTCTGCTCTGCACGAGTGCTATCCCCACCAATCGTCCTTCAATGCGTAGAGTCGTTCATATGCTGCACGAATTGGGTTCTAGCATGCCATTTGTACAAGAAAAGGATGGTAAGATTTAACTCTTCCACCCTTTTGAATACATAGATTGAGAGTTTTATGATCAAGAAATGTTAGGTTTAGAAAGATGAACAGGGTCGGTATAGTTTGAAGGATTTCTTTGAATTTGGTATATGATTTTTGGTCTTTTTTTTTCCTGATCTTGTTTGATATCTATGAATTGGGTTCACAAAACTTCAAGAGGAAGTCACTCCAAATTTGATTGTATTACATATTGTGTTCATCTTTACGAATATAACATTGTAAATGTAATGTGTATTGCTGAAATATAAATAAATGGATAAATGAAGTGATTACACTAGGTTGGAAATATCTGAGAGTGGAGAATTTGAAAAATCAAACAAGTGTCACAATAGAGATTTCAACATCAATGGTGATTAGTGAGTGAGCTCTAAATAGAGACTGAAGTTTGGTGCATTTGGACTTCCATTGCCGACCCTCATTTACTCATATGGGTCCTCAACCTCGCTGGAATTCTTTAATTCAATTCTTGGAACAGTATACTAATTTTTTCACAATCAATATTTTGTATAACAAGTTTCAATATGACAATTTTCAATAATAATAGAGACTAATTCTGCAATCAAAAAACACATTTTGTTCCTAGTAACTTGCTCAATTGATGTACGACTATGACCTTATTTGCATCATTAAATACCCAACGAAATTTTGTCTTATAACTCATTACTTTCATACTTTGGTTTTATTTTATTTTGGAAAAAGAAATCTCTTTTTAATTTGGTATATAATGAAGTACTCGTTTTTCATTGTTTTGTCACTTTTGTAGATATCTCAAACGCTGAATCCACTCATATCCTACACTTTTTTTTTTTTTTGATTCGAACTATTTTCTTTTTTCATTTAGTATGTATTAAATTATCATCAGATCATATCATAAAAATCACCTAGTTACATGTTAAAGTATCACTGGTTAATATTTGAAAAATCACAATTATTTAGTTTGAAATTAGTGTTATATTTGTGTTCACAATGCACCATTTGTAGGCAAACCATTGCATGCTTGTATCGTTTAATTGAACGCCCTTAAACTTTTAATTTGTGCACCTTACTTAAGCCATTAAAAAGTCCTGCTTTCCAAATTCCTAGCAGATAAAAAATGCTTGTTAATCTGGTTCAATGACATAGTTGTCATCCTAGCAAGTAATGCCAGAGCTTAACTGAGATATATACAATAGACATTGACATTTCCTTTGGTATAAGCCAATTTCCCTTCTGCTTTTATCGTTCTAGCATAAAACCAATGCTCTAAACAGCTCTCATGAAAAGGAATGTACGAAACGGGCAAAACTACTTTCATTATTCCTAGTCGTTCTAGATGTAGCTCAAACCCGAGTTTGTGACAGGTCGAAGCCATCAGTCATGCAGGCAAAGTAGACTCCATTAGTAGAAGGAGAATTCTCCACCATTGCTGCTATACTAATGAGCTCTAAAATGGATATTCTATTAAAGATAGAAATCCGAAGACAAGCACTTGCTCTGCTGCATTCTTACTACCCCAACACAGTTTGTGCCCTATAACTTCATCAGTTTGTTCCTAGTCTTGGTTAACATCCAACAACCAAAACGACATTGAAGAAACAGAGAATCGGCCTTAGTTCGCATAAGCTAATAGCACCAAAGATTAGATGTTGCATGTATGCCCATGATGGAGGCCCTATATATAACCCATCTTCTTAATGTTTCTGTTATTGTGACTTTGATGAAGAACATGTGAAGCTCAATCAGGACAAACTATGTCAACTGAGAAAGTCTAATGCTTTTCTTAAACAATAATGTCAAAATATCATTCAAGTTAACCAAGATTTGATCAAATTACTCATCAAATAAATCGAAGCAAACAAGCAAAACCAACCTTATATCATTAACTTTAATCAAATACTACAACTTTGCAATCTATTTCAGAATGCAGCCATATCTTTCTTCCCTGTGATCCATGAGTACAAATACACTATGTTTTGAGCAACACAAGTTTAAAACTTGACATTCTCCTCAATTCAATATGCAATGTTCATTTGTGCACCATTAGAGAAGAGAATATCTCACCTGCATTTGGAAGCTTCCAAATTTCAAGGTTTCTGCTCCTCTTTCTTCATTTTCTTCCTGAAAATGTAAACATCAGCCTCCTCGTAAGCGTAATCCGGATGCAAATGCTCATGGGGAATCTTCTCCACATCAAACACGTCATCAGACATTTCCCAGAACAATTTATGAGCCTCCGGCGACCGCAATTGGTAGCCCAGCAATACGACGCCGTTCTCCGCCACCAACCTCTCCATTGCTTTAATCAACGGCGCCACCGTCTCCTCTATGTAAACCACATCCGTCGCGATCACGAAATCGAACGGCGGCTTCAGCGAATTCGTCTGCGCCTCGTTCCCCCAGTACAATTGCGTGGTTTTTAGGGTTTTCTTAAGCGCTTGTTTGTTGCGCTTGAGGTTGTGCTTCAACGCTGGCATGACAGGGGCGATGTCCGTGACGACGACGTCGTGGAGGCCGAGCAAGTAAAGGCCCATGGAGGCGGCTCCGCAGCCGGCTCCGAGCTCCACCCCTCGCTTGTTGGCGAAGTTTAAGAGGTCGGCGTAGGGGTTGTCGGCGGCGGCGCATTTTAGCGGGTCCCAGCGCTCGGCGAACTTGACGAGAACTAAGGAGCAGGGCCAGACGGAGGTGCCCACGTGCATCGAGCCATTGTCCTGCTGGATCGAGAGGCGCGTGTCGTGCACGGACAGCTCGATAACAGGCGAGTCCGTGAATTTCATTTTTTTATTTTTAATTAATTTATTGAATTTTTGTATTTACTTTCTTAGTTTCTGTGTCTTGGAGGGCGATGAAGGATCAGCTGCACAGGAATTCTGGAATGGACTCAAATGGATGGGCCCATTGGATCACAATAAATTCCAACCCGATTTTCATATTTAAAGTTGAAACACTTGGGGGTGTTTGGATGGTGGGTTAAGATTTTTTTGTTTTTGTTTTTGTTTTGTTGGTTAAGTTTCTCAAAGGTAGTTAGATTATTTGTATATAGTGTAAATGAAATCCCCTTTTACCAAACATTCCTATACTATTTGTATATCATTCGTGTTTCACATTCCAAAACTAGTTACATTGATTTCTGTTGGACTCCCGATCCGAGCACACACATTTATCTAGTCGGTCTATAGAGGTGGCCTTTAGGAGTCTGATCCAAATAATTCATTGAGCTTACCCATATGATCCGGCCAGAATGTTTCACCTGGACGGCTTTTGAGCGATCCGACCAGGATCATTTTCGTGGCGGGTTCGAAGGGATATGGCCGACCCAGACGGGATATACCAAGTAAAATATTCCCGATGTCTAGGAGATCGTGGGGTAACCAGACCGCCCACCCCTTTAAAAGTAAGCAAAAATCAAGGAAGTAGTGGACATGATCCCCACTATTCATGCTCTTCCTAGGCTATAAATAGAAGAATTTCCGCCTTGTAAAGGGTTCCAACATTTTTGTATTAAAGTACTAGAGAGCTCATTTTTCTAAGCGATATAAATACGATCCTGACTGGCTACTATAAATCGACCATGATTAGCCGATCTAATTTGCCCAAGTAGGCTCCGAACCAGTATTTGTTGCACATTTTATACAATTTTTTTAGCCCAATTCGCTTCATTTTTATCCAAATTCCCATAATTTGAGTGTTTGACTAAAAATTAATCAATTTACAAATTCTGATGTCAATATTTTGGCGCTAGAAGAATGGGGTCTATACATCAAACAAACAAAACTCCAAATTCATCATGAGTAACGAAGAACACATTGTAATTCTGGATTCCAAGCTTGGCTCTCTCAGCCTGGTGGATCCAGCCGCCCACATCTGACTACAGGGGAAGGGGTTGTCTAGACGACCCTCATTACCTTGGAGACTCCTCGGACACCTATGTCCGTGAGTGAGATTCGAGCTATAATGGCTCAGCTAAACGAACGACAGAAAGAGGTCGAGCAGAGAGAGAAAGCCTAGGGAGCGAATGAGCTAATGGAGGATTCAGAATCCTCAGAGGAACCTAGGCGGAGGCGGAACCTGGGAAAAAGGGTCGTAGAAGACCAGAGGCACAGAAGGTGCCCGCCACCAATCCGAGCTCGGGTAGACAACAGAGCACGTCTAGATGGCGTAGAAAACCAGGCAGAAATCAGATATGCCTAGGATCGTATGAGACCGACCTCGGCATTGGAGGCCAGGAGGCCTGCAAGGACCCAAGAGGAGAGAAGAGAGCCCTAAAAGCCTCACGAGGAGAGTACCAACTACAATCTCCGGTATTCAAAGCTGGCAGAAGCGCAGGAACTGAGGAAGAGACTGACAGATATTTAGGACAGAAGGAACTGGGCTGATCAAGGGGGTTGGAAGAGTTGGAAGAGGGTCATCATCGTTGCAGAACACATCTCCACTTTAACCACACCAGTTAAGTTCAAAATGTCGCCCAACGGTCAGTATAACGGTAAAACTGACCCGAGCACCCACCTAGATAAATACTCGTCCTAGATGGAGCTCTAAGGTATTTGAGAGGAACTGATGTGCAAAGTCTTCCCACTTACTCTGGGAGACCGAGTACAGAGATAGTTACGATCACTCCCGAACTCCTCGATCGGATGATGGGATGAACTGGTAGAATTGTTCCTAACACAGTTCATGGGGTCGAAGACGAGGTCTATTTCGAAGGAGAGGCTAGTGAACGTGAGATAGGAGAAGGCCGAGCCTCTGAAGTCGTTCTTGGACCGATTCAATAAGCTGGTCCTGAAAATGGAGTAGGTGTCAAATGACGCCATATTGATGGCCATCATGGTCGGGCTGAGGCCCAGAACAAGATTTTGGTGGTCAGTCCACGAGGAGGGACTAAAAACCTACCACGAATTCTTAATTCGAGCAGAGCGGTACATCGGGACAGAAGAGGTGATTCCGGATGATAAGTCAGTCGGTAGAGCAGAGAGACGGCCAGAAAAGAGAAAAGAGAAGAGGAAAGAGAGGAGGAAGTTGATGAGGCCGTTCAGGCCGGCAGGCAACTTCAAGGCCTTCCAACGGTTATCCCATCACAGTCCTTATGGAGATAAATGACAAAAATCTACCACCAGGATCGAGGCCATTGAGAGCCGACCCGACCCACTCTAACCAGAACAAATATTGTAAATACCATAAGGTAAAGGACCATGATACAAACAAGTGTTGGGAGTTCCTGATTGAACTGATGAAGCTGATCGATCAGGGCTACTTGAAAAAATTCGTAAAAGGTCAAGGACAGCAAGGCCAGGGGCAGTAACACACATTGCTCCCACCTCCACCGATCGGGACTGCTCGGGAGATATTAGCCCTCATCAATAATAGCTTTGGTGAGCAGAGGGGCTCCAAGCGAGCCCAAAAAGAGCAGGTCAGGGAGGCCAGGAATGTATATCAAAGATGTGTTCCCCATAGGGCGGAGACCCTCTACACGCCTATCTTCTTCACTGAGCTGGATAGTGAAGGGATAACCTTCCCCCACAACGATATCTTAGTGGTATCGCTCAACATCTGTAGGACCGTGGTGCACAGGGTCATGGTCGACATTGGAAGTTATGCCAAAGTGCTCTACTTGAGCACGTTCAAAAGGATGAGATTCCATGAATCCTAGCTCGAGCCCTCCTCCGACATGATCCAGGACTTTGGAGGAATGAGGATGAAGGTGCTCGGTACATACAAGCTGAAGGTCCTATTCGGGACCGGCGATCATAAGGTCTTCATAACTATAGAGTTTAAGGTGGTAGACTTTAACTCCCAATATAATGCCATCTAGGGCCGGCCACTCCTAGCCAAGCTAAAAGCAGTGGTTTCCATTTACCACCTTACCATCAAGTTCTCGGTCGACAATGACGTTTATGTTGTGAAGAGGAACCAACAAGCAGCTTGGAAAACTGACATGGGGCTACGTTCGAAAGAGGTCAATATGATAGAGCTCGTTTAGGCTGACTCGAATGATGAGCAAATGGAAAATGCTTTCGAGGACACCATTCTTGAAGGAGCCGAGCTCGACCAGGAAAACATGGAGGTAGATGAGGAGCCTCCATAACCAGTAATTCTGCCCGAATTATCGATTGTCCCAATCTACGAGGTCGGGTCATCCTCGAGCACATCCAACCAGAAAGGTGACGGACGAGCAGATACGGAAGACCAGCTGCCAACCGAGGAATGAGGATCTCTGGATTCAAGGAAGGATGACCCAAAGAAAAGAGCAACAGTTGTTAAAGAGCTAGATCTCATCAAACTGGATTCGAGTAGGCTAGACATAGAGCTGCGAATTGGCAGGGAGCTAAATGAACCATTCCGCACCGAGTTGATATCTTTCTTGCAGGCTAATATTGATGTCTTCACCTGGGCCCATGAAGACATGAAGGATATCCGACTAGAAGATGCCTGCCACTATCTCAACATAGACCTAGCGGCCCAGACAGTGGCCCGGAAGAGACGAAGACTGAGCCCGGATATGTATGAAGGGTTGAGCTGGAAGTACAAAGGTTGTTGGGGCATCGTTTCATAAGGGAGACCAAGTACGCAATCTGGGTGTCCAATCCCGTCCTGGTCGGAAAAGCAAATGGGTCGTGGTTGTTGTGTGTGGACTTCACCGACATGAACAAGGACTGCCTGAAGGATTAAGAAAATAAGAAAATGTTAATGTACCATTCGTCGTACCGAAGTGAGTGGGGTAGACCACTCGTTGGGGTTCTATCTGGCTGGGCAGCCCAAGGCTCATCCAATCACCCTCGACCCAAAACCACTTAGTCTTTCAATCCTTGATGGAGGATAGAAGACCACGACCCAGCTGTGGCTGGAAGGGTCGGGAAGAGATATATTAGAGATGGTTCTTCGTCCCTGGAAGGAGCTTGATGCTCAACACCCAGACCAACTCCTGTGGGATCGGGACCCCAAGATTGAACATCCAGAACAAGACGAGTAGGCCCAAAATGGATGACCAGCCATTTGGATGGATTTGAGCCGACGCGACTTCTCAGTACCAGAGGTAACCGGTCAAGCAAGGAGCTATGGGGAAACGGAGGCCGGCCTCTAGGGTCTGAAAACTGATGGCCACATAGCCCTTGGGCGGTTTGTCCATCCGCTTGTTCGATCTCGGGACGTCAAAGGTAACCCCCTAAGATATGTTGAAGAGTGCGTGCCATCGTTCCAGCTCGTCTCTTGTAACCACGAAAGGTCATAATATCACCTCGGAGTCTGCAGATGGCTGCTCGGTCCTTCGATAACGTATAAGGGGCCTTGGTATCCCCATAAGAATATATGTGGGTACCCGCCCTGAGGTCCCTACCTCCTCGTCCACTATCGGAGCTGGACTCCGAACCACCTCGACTTCAGAAGAGCTAGACTCTAAATCCAGGTCGTCTGAGCTATATCCTTGGTACTTGAACCTCTCCTGGTCGTAGTCCTGAGCTGACGCACGTTCGGAAGATTCAAAAAAAGACATAGTTTGAGCAACGGAAATTACCTAAAAGAAATTCGGAATGGTTGATGCTTAACGGTTGATCTTGCTCGGTTAATGCGGCTCGGGCTTCTTAAATATTTCTCTAAGGATTTTGAATGCGTGAAGAACGAAATGAATAGGAATCGCTCCTATTTATAAGGAAGGCGCGACTCTTCGACTTCATTCCTGCCAGGTGTCGACGCGTGCTTGATCAGATGGCTAGGATATCGCGAATCTTTGACTTCCTATGCGCCAGATGATGACATGTGTCCAATCTGAGGAGTATATTATGTCATGTCTTGTTCGGCCTATAATCAGCTTGGCTCAGCTGATGGATTTCGATTAGGTCCCGACATAACAATTTTCTCTCACGATCTAAGAGACTATTGTTGGACCTCCGACCCGAGCACATATTTACCTGATCGATCTACAGAAGTGGCCTTTAGGAGTCCAATCCAGATAATTCATTAAGCTTACCCATATGACCCGGCCAGGATGCTTCACCTGGACGGCCTCTGAGTGACCCGGCCAAGATCAGTTTCGTGGTGGGTTCGAAGGGACATGGCCGACTCGGGCAGAATATATCGAGCAAGATATTTCTGATGGCTAGAAGATCGTGGGGTAACCAAACCGCCCACCCCCTTAAAAGTAGGCAAAAATCAAGGAAGTAGTGGACATGATCCCCACTACTTGTGCTCTTCCTAGGCTATAAATAGGAGAATTTCCACCTTGTAAAACGTTCCAACATTTTTTGTACTAAAGCACTAGAGATTTCATTTCTCTAAATGATATAAATACGATCCTGACCAGCCACTATAAACCGATCAGGATCAACCGATTTAATTTGCCCGAGTAGGCTCCGGACTAGTGTTTTTTGCATATTTTATACACTTTTTTAGCCCGATTCGCTTCATTTTTGATCTGAATTCACATAATTTGAGTGTTCGATTAGAAATTAATCAATTTACAAATTCCAACATCAACATTTTGATGTTAAAAGGAGGGGATCTATACATCATTTTCCATTTTGAATATTCCATCATTTCCTTTAATTTAACTTACCACATTAATTTTGGAAAACCTAATTCATTATTTTCAATCTCAATCAATTGATTATTTGATATGTATGATTAATGATTCGTTGACATTGCCCAATTATACATAATTAGAAAATATTAAAATGTCAATCGTGGACAATTTTTTATATGTCCATCGATAACATGTAATGATTCAATTTTTTCATTATATTAAAAGTGAAATTAATAAGTTTACTAAATTTTTAATAAATCACCTGTTGATACATATTAATGTGCCCATAATAAATAGAATAACGGAACTGATGTATATAGTGCTGTTATATATATTTTTCCATATAGCGGATAGTGGTGGAATCTCAGCGCAATAAATCATATTAATTATTATATCCTTATATATGGATGATGTTTAATAATATGTATATGTTTATTGGTGAAATTTATTTTTTAATATATATATATATATATATATATATATATGATCAGGGTTTAATAATATTTTCGGTATTTCGATGTATACCGAAATACCAAAATTTTTTAATTACCATATTGATATCGTACATAAATTTTTGATATTTTCAATAAGTTTTGGGACGATAAGTGTGATATTTCGACAATTCGATATATATTTTCAAGCTTAGTCATGTGATGGTTAATTTGAAATATAAAATGTAGCATGAAGTATAATAGAAGATTTCCCATATGTTTTTTAAATTGTGTTAGAAATATATAATCTTGAAATTATTTGCTTTTATATTTAACATGGAAGAATAAAAAAATTAATCAGCTTTCTTTACAAAGTTGGAAAGGCGAAGCAAAAGATGAAGAATTAGTGCAATTGAACTGAAAAAGAAAAGGCAAGTAGGTAGATAGGCTTATATATATACCTAAAACCATATATATGCGTAGCTTGTTTTTTTTTGTTTACAGAGAATAATGAGTTAGGGAAGATATATGAGAATTAGTAGGGCATATTTGAAAAAGAGCAGTAATGGAGTCCAAAAGGTGTCTTTGCGGTTGCCCCCCACCACCAGAAGATATATTAAACCCAATAATTAATTTCAAAGTTATCGTATTTTATGGTCTTCAACAGAATATGCATGGATCTTATCTCCCATTCAACTCTCTCTCTCTCTCTCTGCATCAAAGTGCCCCACTTTATTTCCATCATGACCATCTTTCCATTACCTTTCTTGATACAATATTATGATATGCAAATATATCAATAATAGTTTAATGATCATATCCATTCATTGATTGATGATGGATGGCAGATGGATTGTATCCCAACTCCAAGAAAATCCCTTGTTTCTCCACCTGCAGTTATCTCCTCATTCAGCATACGACGCGGTTTCGAGGGGTACATTTCCAGCTGATGATTCATTGCAGAAAGATTGTTCACTGAAAGCTCTACATCACTCCCACCAAGTCCACTACTTGCTGAGTTTGTTGTTGTGCTGTAAAATCCACATATATTATTCCCATCTTGAACTGAAATATTGCAGTCCTTCAGCCCAAACAGTGAAGAACCTGAAGTTGTGGCTCCAATTTGAGCAGCCTTTTGCAGTAAAGCTGTTGCAGAAATGGTTGCAGATTGATGATAATGGCTTTGACTTTGAGAGCTAAACATAGATGGAACACTCACTTCTTTTGCATTGCTTATAGGGACCATAATCGGATCAGTAGTACTGCTTAAATCCTCATGAGTTCCATGATGAGATAGCTTATTTCCAAAGTCCCAATTCAGCTGATTGGAAGAGGGGTTATTGATGATAAGTTGATGATCATGGGAAAAGCTACTAAGTGGTGATCCAGAGAGTCCTATTTGATGCATTTCTTGAAGGTTTTTGGCTATGGAATCTTGGACATGGGATGGGTTTCCCTGAGACATCCACAGGGATAGGCCTCGTCCCATTGGGATCGGATCGATGTTTTGATCAGTGTTCATCATCAAGTTAGGTTTGAAGATTGGAGGGAAATGTGGAACTAGGTTAGATGCAGGTTGCCCTAATAGAGATGATCCAATGAAGTGATAGTTGTTGTTTGCTGCATGGGTATTCATGTGGGATGCTGCTGTGAATCTTGCTGTTTCTTCGGCTAAGGCATCGCAGAATGCTCGATGAGTGATGAAGCTATCTCTCCTAAATTTGAAAATTTGTTCTTCATCAGCATATATATATATGTAACAGGATTGAAACAAATATTAATTTCACATAACACAAATACTAGAGCCAGCTGTATAAAGCATTGATAAAAATGAAATACGAGATCAAAATATAGATGAGGTGACAAAAGATCAAAACTGGACAAAACAAGCCTAAAAACTTGTAATGTTGACATATTTGAGGCAATAATAAAAAGAAGAAAAGAATCCCCATGTAACAAAATATTTGGCACCCAAAATGAATCAACACATCTTGCCTAGAAATTTGTCTTCATCCTGTCCCTCTCTTTTATGACACTATAAGGTCTATATCACTAGCAATAGCATATATATATATATATATATATATATATATATATATATATATACACACGCACACCTCATTTCTCTATAGATTAATTCATGATTTGATTTAAACTCATTCAAAACAATTTGATGCAATCAATCATATGTATATCTTCAAAACCTAATTTTATTTTATTTTCAAGAAAAACCCATCAACATACATCGAATTGCAAGGAGAGATGAAATGAATATATAGATATATACCTAGAAAAGATAGTACCACAATCACATTTGTATTCCCTAGTGCCACAAGTCTTGGAGTGAGCCTTCCAATCAGAATGCACAGCATAGCGTTTGGAGCACTTATCGCACTTCCATTTCTTCTCTCCATGCTTTCTACAGAAGTGCTTCTTTATCCCAGTCAAGTCTCCCAGAGCCCTTGAAGGGTGGTGATGGACACACGTCTTCTCGGGGCATACGTACACTCGTTTTCGTATCTCTTTGCTACTCCTTTGCTTCAGCTTCCATGGCAGATTGTGCCCTCTTCTGTGTAGCTGCAGGTTTTGGTCTCTCTGGAAACCCTTTCCACATATTTCACACAAGAACCTGTTGGTCGCCATTAGGGTTTTCGGCGAAAGGGATATAACTTCTGCTTCAGGATCTGTTTATCATGATTTCAACCATGTCTTCAAATATTATATATGAAGTAATTATATGGAGATAAGTTTTTGAATAAAGAATGGAACCTGGATTGCCTGGAAGGTTCCTTTTCTTCTTCACAGGAGGAGGATTGGATCCATTGGTAGGATTTTCACGACTTGAACTCATTGAGATTGCTTCCTCTGTCATCTTATTACAATAATCTCTCTCTTTTTTTTTTTTGATGTGTACGTGTGTTCTTAGGTTTGATTTATGTAGAAGCTATAGAACTTGATGATCATGTAATAATATTGTTACAAAGAAGAAGGAACTGCTAAGAGATACCTTTTACTGTGATGTCAACACTATCAAGTATCAACACTAGCTGATTGATGCAGAAATACTGGAAGAATTCTCTCTCTCTCTCTCTGGTAGAATTAGTGAAAGAAAAGCTCTAAAGACAATGAATGGTTGATTAAGGTGTTCAATCTTATTTAAGTAACACAAATTACTAATAGTACTTGCACTTAGTTGATTTAACTTGCAAACTAGGGTAAGATTTTCTTTCTTTCTTTTTTTTTTTTTTTTCTGCCTCGATCTTATGCTAAATATTTTTTCACCAACAAAGAAAATCTCTCTCTCTCTCTCTCTCTCTCTCTCTCTCTCTCATCATGGTAGGCGGTGTGAAAGGTTGGGGGGGGGGGGGGGGGGGTTGGGGGTGCATGGGAGGAAGAGTGTATGATGACACAGATGATGAGGTTCAAAGAAAAGGTGGAGTCTATGCCTTTCTGGTTGGAATGATTAACCCATAATTAAACTGCTTTTTGTTTTTTAATATTTATTTATTATGCTAAAACTTCGTTCCAATCACCAATTCTTGTCTATAAATTATGTGACTCATTGGTTTTATTAATTCTGATTTATCGTTTGATATTGACATGTTTGATGGGATGTGCTTCATGTTATATATGGAGTGCTATATATTTTTGAATTTTTTAATACGAGATCATTTTTATTTTCAAATTAGAACATATATTAATATATCTACAATATAATGATAATTAGCTAGATCATAATAAAACTTTGAGATACTCTTTTATGATGTTGGACTTGTACTTATCTTCGAGAATAAGATTTTATACACTGCCGGAAAGTAGGATGAAAACTAATTTGTATTATGTATAGTATGTCTCAATCAAATAAGTCAAAAAATAATAATTTTAATTTTATTAAAATTAGTGTTTATTTGAAGAATTTTCGTAACAGCTTAAAATTCTTTGAAAATTATTTTAAACATATATAAAACAGTTTTCACAGTCTTATCATTCACAAATTAAAACAAATATTTTAAAGTAATTCAAAATTGAAGTGTAAAATTAAAAAGCAGTTTAAAATCTATAACTCTAAATGTTCTTTACATCCAAATCCTTCAATCAAACGTAAATATTAAATACCACATTAACTATTAAAAAAATTCTTAACAATTATTCTTTTGAATTTTTATCCACGCACGTAGCCCAACTGTGAAAGAGGGTAAAATCCAGAGAGAAAGACAAGCATAGTAGCATAAAAAGGGAACAATCGTCCTAATGACAGTCTAAACCAATATTTGCCAACTCCATCTCCCATTTCGATAAGATTTTTTACCACCTAGTATTTAATTTTAGTACTCCTTTGAAATTATTATTGCCTCTATTTTATTTTATTTATCGTTTAAAGTTGCTTCATAAAAATCAAGATATAATTTAATAGTACCACATAGTTATCGTTTGGGTATTAAATTACTACAATACCCATTTTTGGAATGCCTAGTTTTTAAAAAGAAAAACAAGATAAGAGTAAAATTATAAGGAAGTTATTTTTTTATTAATGATACAAAAAGACAGATAAATTGAAACAAATTTCATAATTGTAAGGACAACTATTTTGAAATGAAGTGAACATTATTTTTCCTTAAAGAATTAATTCGGTTAAATTTAGATGTGGAAAGAATGTTATATTTCAATGTCCTTTTTACTGTTGTGTTTGAATATATTTTTTTGGCATCTCATCTTATGTGATATTGCTCAATATTATATAATATATTTTCAGAAAAAATTAAAAGTACTATTTATTAATTTGTCATTGGGAAAAAAAAGTAAAAAAAATTGAAGATAGTGTTGGAAGAATAGAAAATGGTTTGGTCATGGGTAAAACAATAATACGTTTGATTGTTAGATGGTTTCCTTCCTATATATGAATATATGATGACCACTTTATTTATTCTCATCTGAAGTGTAAACTAAAGCAATCTTAGCTTTAAAGGAGTGTTTTGAATAAACATGGTGACTTTCCATTTCATAAGTGCGTGTCCTACAATTCGACAAGTACATATACTTGATTTTAAGTTGACCAAAACATTTTTTTCTCTTAAGTCCTCATCAATAAGTTGACAATCAAACAAATTCAATCAACACAAAATTTCTAAAGTTAGATAAAAATTCAAACAAGTTCATATGGTACTACTTTGTTTGATTTGAATTGTTTATATTCTAGTAATTCATATTAAAATTGTTTTAAAGGGATATGATTAAATTAATTTTTTAATCAATTAAAAAAATTAATTCACTTTCTTAAAAAAATCAACAAACAGTAGACACTTTTATTTAACAGAGGGTAATTTAGGTCCCTAAACAAAATAAATTGTCAAATAGGTAGAAATTAAGAAGATTAATAATGGAGCATATTAATTTACTATATATGTTTAAAGAGCGAAAATTGAAATTTGAAGGGGTGAAACGAAATTAATACAATTCATAAATTAGAAAAGGATTAATTTGAAGCTAGAATATTTAATAGTAGTAAAAGTAAAAAAAAAAAAAACTAATAATAGGTAAAGAGTGAATATTTAGAAGTGAGAGTAGTCGTGTAGTTGTGTGGGCTGACTTTTCCTGCAAAGCCTTTAATGATAATCTAATGATGTTTTTGCTTTATGTTTTAGTTTAGAATTTAATCTTTGGAGTTTAGCTGTTGAAGTTTGGTGAGCTTAGAATATTCTTTGCCTTTCCCAATACTCTCTAACCCCTTCAACTTTCAAAATCCAGCCACTTTACTCTCTCTCTCTCTCTCTCTCTCTCACGCATAATCTACCTTGTGTTTGAGGGTGGATTTCATGTTTCATTCGATGCACACTCTACACTGATCAATGTTTGGAAATTGAGCTGACAAGTAAATTATTTAAACATTTTTTGAGTTCAAATTAATTCTTTGTTTAATGTTTTATTTACATATGATATAATTAATAAGTATAGTCTTTTTTTTTAGTTAGCATTCATAACTCAATAAGCAAAGATAATAAATTATAGGGTTAATTTCAATTCATTATTTGAACTATGCATATTGCATTTTTTTTCAGTAGGTGTCTATACTCAAATAGTTTTTCGATCAATAGTCATTCTGTTCAAAAATTTCGGATTGCTACCCCAAACACATATTTTTCGACCGAAATTCGCTGGAAAACTAAAAAATACAATTCGTCTTCAAAAAATTATCAAAAATTCATGATTCATATGCCAAAATGATTCTCTTTCAAAATAAAATTATAACCCTTAGTCAATTTAAAGATTCTTGTATGATTTAAACTTTGAATCAAACGAAAATGTTCAAAACCTTAAAATGATTTTTGTTTGGTTCGTGATCGGATTAAATGAGAATCTTGAAATTGAGTTGTGTTTATAATTTGACTTCGGATAAGAGTCATTTTGGCATATCAATCATGCAGTTTTAATTGATATATTTGGAGGTGAACTGTAGTTTCAAGTTTTTAGATGAATTTTGGCCGAAAAATATGTCAAAAATTGAGTTTGGGGGAAAAATTTCAAAGAGAATGACTAGTGATCGGAATTTTTTGTTTTTTTTTTTTTGAGTTTAGACGCATAGTGAAAAAAAAAAGTGTAATAATTTAGATAACAAATTAAAATTAATCCTAAAATTATAATATCTATGTAAAATTTGAAACAAATCAATTCGAATAAAATTCATTCAAGTAATTTGACTTAATCTAGTGTTGAATATTGAATAAGTTTAAACATAAAATTTGGAACTTGTTAAAAAATCAAACAAGTTATACATAGCATGTTTAGGTCGACTCAGTTCCTTAAAACTCCAATTAGTTGGAGGTGCATTTTACACTTATGTGACGTGGAATTGTAATAATCAAATACATGATGCATATCGAATATACATTTGAAGACTATCTTCATAGCTATTTTACGTGGAATTTTACAGTTATTCGATGTCATAAAATAAATATACTATAAAATATTTAAGAAGATAGTTCATATCTTAATTTTACAGTGTCCATTTTTACAATTTCTTTTGAATATACTGTAATTTTCAAAAAACAAAAAAACAAATTAAATTGTATTGAATTTGTAATTGTAGACAAGTGAAGAGGGTCATCATCATTTACTCCAATTATATACTCCCTCCATCTAGATATAAGTGAAGATGAATAATTAGATATATATACTTTCATAGATAGTGGTTTGAAATAGTAGCACCTAACTAGGAAGGTTTGGGGAAAAGTAAAATGTTGTCACCAAGGGTATGTTTGTTACCTTGTTTGTCTTTTTCCTAATATTAGTCTAAAGTATTGGACCTAATTTGATTGGACATTTATTTCATTGTTTTCTTAAGATTAATTTATGTCTTCTTTCACCAGCAGCTGGTTTGTAAGTACTATTTAAAAGAGAAATACCAAAAATCAATGTGAAATAGCAGAGCTGTCTCATTCAATCCCTCCATGTGTTTGTATTTGAATCTAAGGATTTGGAATGGAATGTATGTCTTTTTGCTATTTCAACCAGGTTATGGGGTGGAGATCATTTCTACCTAATATCTATAATATGGAATAAAAAATATCCACTTGATAAAAAAATTAGGTTTTTTATTCATTTTTTGAGAAAAATTACTCAATTACTGATGCAGTGAAAGCGTATAGATGATAACAGAGATGAATCAAAAGGTGCGAACTCCGTTGATACTACGTATACTACGGAGAGAGCGCACACAACAGGGAGAACCCTAATAATTTTATTCCAAATTCAATCAAATCCTCACGAAACCAAGACAACAACTACTTATACTTGTTCTATTTTAGGCAACAAGAAATATGACGCTTAGTTACTGAAATTTAGAAAACTGAATAATAAAGCCCATAATTCTTCATTAAACCCCACGGGCCTAGGCTTTATCTACTAAGAGCCGGTCATGTTTATCCAAGAACAGCAGCGTGGCTTCATCTCCACACTCTTCCCTCCCTCGAAACGATTCACCCTCGAATCGGACTCGGCTTCATCTCCATCCGATGTATCTCCCACGTATGGCACCAAGTGTTTGATGCTGAAGACGTCAGAAATGCGTACGTGGGCAGGAAGTCGTAGCCTATAAGCATTGGGATTAATTTTCTGCACCACCTCCAAAGGTCCAATCTTGAGAGAAGATAGCTTGTAATATTCATGAGCTGGGTACTGGTCCTTCATAAGGACTGTCCATACGTAATCTCCCACCTCAAAATTCACGTCCCATCTATGTGCATCTGCTGCTTGTTTGTAACGATCAGCAGCAGCTTGAAGACTCGCCGCGGTGACAGCATGAGTGCGCTGCAGTTCGTCACCATGTCTTCAGCATGCCTTTCAACAGGGTGAGCAGAGGACACTGAAATTAAATCAACTGGAGCGCGAGGTATTATTCCATAAACCACCTGAAAAGGACAAAACCAGTACCTCTGTTAGAGGCCATGTTATGTGAAAATTCAGCTTGTGGCAAGATTGTATCCTAAGATTTTGGTTTGTCACCCACAAGGCAACGCAACAGATTTCCCAGTGACCGGTTGACGACCTCAGTTTGGCCGTTCGTTTGTGGATGATACACACTACTAAAGTGCAGTTCCGTGTTCACCATGCACCGTAGAGATCGTAAAAAATGGCTCAGGAATCGGGTGTCTCTATCCGATACAATAGATAAAGATAAACCATCGAGTCGATAGATATCCTGAAAAAATAAGATAGCCACGTGTACTGCATCCGCGGTCTTTTTACAAGGCAAAAAATGTACCATTTTTGAAAATCGATCCACCACAACAAAAATAGAAACGTTGCCACGCTGACTCCGAGGTAACCCGAGGACGAAATCCATGCTTATTGCCACCCATGGTTGTGAAGGAATAGGTAAGGGTCGGTACAACCCAGCATTCGACGCTGTCCCCTTCGCTACTTGACAAGTCTGCAACATTTAACATGGCGATCAACGTCTCTTCGAACTGTTTGCCAAAAATACCGCCGAAGCACCATATCTAATATTCTGTCACGGCCAACATGGCCATATCCATGTATTTCAGAGACAAGCAATCCATGTAAGCTGCAGTCGGGTACATAAAGTCGTACATCCCTAAACAAAAATCCATCAACCAAACCCTTCCACTGTACCAGTATGAAGTATAGGAACCGCCGGATCGCCGACCCTATACAATTATCTGATTCGGGGTCCATGCAATAATAATTAACGCGCAGCGGAAAACGAATCATACCTTTTGCACTTGATATTAGTTCTAAGGTCAGAACTGTAGATCGAGGAATCGATGAAGCCTGGACCTCACGATCTTTTGCTGTATTCCTCGCTTTTATCTCGAACGTTGTGTGGGCAACGAGCTATCGAGACTTTCAGCCGTGTTCTACTAATACGTATCTCAGATTTTTATATCTGTGTATCTGTATTTCTGTCTCTAGAAAACGGCTGACTTGAGGCTTATTTATAGGCTACAACAGGGACCTTGAGGAGGATTAGGAATCGGTCTCCTGATAGGCTTAGGAGTCCTAAATTCAATCTGAATATACTTCTTAAGCCTATCAATAATATCTCAATCCACTAAAAAGATATTATTGAACTACCGTCCCTTATCCATATTAGATATGGCTCCTATTTATTATGTGCGCGTTTATCTCCCCGCGTTTAAGATATCGAATGTCCATTAATTAAATAAATTACTGACAATTCAATTAATTAATATTTAATTCCAAGAGTAGTACCACTCAACTTTATTATCATGTCGGAACAAATCCACCTGCAGGGTTTACATGATAATCCTTATGAGTTCCTCAAGGGGACATCATCATCCTAAATAATTAGGACACAGTTTCATTATATAATCAACAACACACCATATAAACAACATTGTATCCCAATTTACCGAGCTTATTGATTTAATAAATAAATCTCACCCATTGGTAAATTAAAGAAACATATATCGAGTATACATGCCCGTTATCATACAATGATTAAGAGGACGCACATCCATAATAACAGAGGTCTTGTTTTATTTATGTAGTTAGTACAAATAAAACAACCTCAATTGGTCCTGCTCAATATATACAAAATATACTAGTGTAATTTTATAATCAAGATAGATTAATACCAAATTACACTACAACCATTCCGATAATTTGTCCAAAATTATCTCGGCTGTGAGCTACCATTTATAATCTATAAGGAACTGATAACATGATCTTCTGTGTGGCACCACACACCATGTTATCTACAATATAAATTAATTGGACAATTGCAATAACATATATAACAAATATATAAAATGCAAACATTTGACCATAAAAGATTCTCATATTATAAATAGATGTTCATACAAAAGCTAGGCTTATAGTATACATCCTAACATGAAGTTGGCGGATGATTGGCCCAAAGAATTTGTCGACAACATACATATCTGGAAACTCTGAGAAACCGGGTACAACCATATGCATGTCGGCCAAGAGACACACCCGCCGACTAAGGGCATCGACGACACGGTTAGAAGCACCGGACTGATGTTTGACAACGAACGTGAACTTTTCTAAGAAGGAAGACCATTTAGCATGTCGAGGGGAGAGATTATCTTACGTAGAGAGGTGCTTCAATGCTTCATGATCTGTGTAAAGAATGAATTCACGTTGAAAAAGATAATGTCTCCAATGACGAATGGCTTGCACAACGGCGTAGAACTCAAGATCATACGTGTTTTACCGAGAACGGGTGCCATTTAATTTCTCACTGAAATAAGCAATTGGTCGGCCCCCTTGGCTCAAGACCGCATCGATCCCCACCTTTGATGCATCACAATTAAGCTCAAAAGGGGAAGAAAAATCTAGGAGGACAAGTAGTGGAGCATTCGTCAATTTTTGCTTAATAATTTCAAAAGCTTGATGAGCGTCAGAAGACCATGCAAATGTTTTGCCATGCATGGCATCGGTAATGGGGGCCATCAATGAACTAAAATGAGCAATAAATCTCCTATAAAATGATGCTAAACCATGAAAACTACGAGCCTCAGTCATAGAAGACGGAGTTGGCCAATCACGTATAACAACCACTTTTTGTGCATCAACCCCAATACCCATCGTCGAAATTCGATACCCCAAAAATAAAACTGAGTCTGTTAAGAAAACATATTTAGTCGGAGAAGAATAAAACTGCTCGGTCCTCAAAATCTGAAAAACAGCCTGTAAATGCTCGAAATGCTCTTCTTCGGTCTTGTTATAGATTAAAATGTCGTCAAAGTAGACGACAACACATGAGCCTATGAGTGGACGCAACGCTTGATTTATGACTCGCATAAATGTACTTAGTGTATTAGATAAGCCGAAGGGCATTACAAGCCACTCAAACAACCCTTCACGTGTTTTAAATGCTGTTTTCCACTCATCTCTAGGCCGTATCCGAATTTGATGGTAGCCACTACGCAAATCTAATTTACTGAAAACAATTGCTCATCCCAATTAATCCAATAAATCATCAAGCCGTGGAATAGGAAAACGATAGCAAATTGTGATTTTATTTATCGCTCTACTATCGACACACATGCGCTACGAATTGTCCTTCTTTGGAATGAGCAAAGCGGGTACTGCGCACGAGCTCAAACTTTGTCGAATATGCCCTTTACTCAATAAGTCCTCCACCTGGTGTCGCAATTCAGCATGTTCGATGGGGCTCATGCAATAGTGGGGACGATTAGGGAGAGGGCCCCTAGGAATGAGGTTGATTTGATGTTGAATGTCACGAAGTGGTGGCAAGACATTCGGTAACTCTACTGGAAAAACATCACTAAAATCATACAGCAATGAGAGTACTGAAGGTGGTGTTGTAACCTCATTAAAAATATCATGCACCAATAGTAGATGGACTTTGGGAGCAGCAGCTAATTCCCTAACAAAAGGGCCATAAGAGAGGAGAACAACGGAATCCTTCTGAGGAGATGCAAGTGGACGTGGAACTGATGGCAACAGCGTAAATTTAATTTCCTCAAATACAAAGTTGTATGAGTTTGCCCGACCATGATGCATGACATCACGATCAAATTGCCACGAGCACCCCAACAAAAGTTGGCAGACGTCCATAGGCATAATATCACACCAAACACTATCTGCATAATTAGTTCCAATAGAGAATGCCACCAAAGCTCTGCGACTGACAGTAAAATTATTATCACATTGTAACCAAGCCAAATAATATGGATTAAGATGCGGTTCCGACACCAAAGATAATTTGTCAACAACCACAGATGCAATTACATTTTCACAAGATCCAGAGTCGATAATAAAACGACATACCTTTCCATTAATGGTGCAAGTGGACTCAAAAAGTGAATGTCGTTGAGGGTCTTGGAGTTTAGGTGTCAAACAAGCATGACGAAGGACCAAATTCGTACCAACATCACCAGTAAGAACCTCCTCAAGTGCTGAGGTGGGCTGATCATCGTCATAGATAGGGGGTGTAGTATAGGTGTCAGTATCTGCTGGACCATCATCAAGAAAAAGACCACGCGAAGTTCCACACGGATAATTCGCATGTAGATGGCCCGTTTCGCCACAAGAAAAGCATTGGCCTGGCTTCCTGAAGGTCGTGGGTGGCGGGATAGGAGGCTGAATTGGGACCTGTGATGATGAACCCTTTTCCGTAAAATGATGAGAAGGAGGAGCAAGAGGTGCCCCAGTGGAACGAGATCCCAAAGTGACGAATGATGCTCCCGATCTACGAGATAATTGAGTCTCCATGAGAATTGCCTGCTGGTGGGCCTCTACTATCGTGGCAGGGGATAACATGTTGAGGACATACTGAAATGGTAAACACAACCCTCCAATAAAACGGGAGACCAACTGATCGGTAGTCTCCGTAAGATCAACCCGAGACAGTAATCGGTAGAATTCATCAGTATATTCATTAACCATTTTTGAACCTTGTCGAAGGTTTTGGAGGCGTTGATAAAGTATACGATCATAGTTGAACTGGAAAAATTCCTTGCACAAATGCTTCACAAATTTATCCCACGATACAATTTGTGTTTTGCCCTGCCGACGACGGAGTGATTTCGATTGTGCCCACCATGCTGCCACTCTATCACACAAACGAGTGCATACCAGAGGGACTCATCTGTCAGTAGGCACATTCTTGAACTCAAGGACCTCCTCGACGGCAACCAACCAAATACTACTACTTGGATTTGGAACCTACATGCTGATGCGTGAAACTCAAGAAGATCGATCTTGAGGCCCGATTCCCATCTCTATCCATCCACAATGCGTAGATCATGGCGAGGTGCCACCGGCGTGAAGGGGTTTTCAATGGTAGCCTCGTCATCAGAAAACTGGGTCTCTTGAGAAAGAGCGGTGTGATTCACGGCGAGCGTCTGCGCTAGTCCGTCCATTGTCATAGCGGCCAACTGCTGAAACAATTGACCCTGTTGGACGATCTGTTGAGTAAGGTGATCTAAGCGTTCCTCCAACCGATTGTTGTCATTTGCGAAAGTTTGGCAATGAGGCGGCATGACGAGAATCATCCACGGGCAACGTGATACCAACTGATGCAGTGAAAACGTATAGATGACAACATAGATGAATCAAAAGGTGCGAACTCCGCCAATACTACGTATACTACGGAGAGAGCGCACACAACAGGGAGAACCCTAATAATTTTATTCCAAATTCAATCAAATCCTCACGAAACCAAGACAGGAACTACTTATACTTGTTCTATTTTAGGCAACAAGAAATACGACGTTTAATTACTGAAATTTAGAAAACTGAATAATAAAGCCCATAATTCTTCATTAAACCTTACGGGCCTGGGCTTTATCTACTAAGAGCCGGTCATGTTTATCCAAGAACAGCAGCACGACTTCATCTCCATCAATTACCCTTATTATAGATTACGAGTTGTGTTTATCATTGTAATCTATATACACCATCGTGATCTATTTTTCCAAATTTTCCAGATTTTTTTTAAATAACTTTTTTTTAATTTCACCGAAATTTTAGTTGGTACGTGGCGTTGTTACACATTTCAAACCACTATACAAGTATGGTATTGGCACGTGAGAAGTATTCCATCCTATATACTTTGGCTATGATATTTTAGACCAAATATATTTATTAGATCCTAATTAACCACTTTCTGATTAATATCACGTCCAACATGCTTCCATATTTAACAAATATTTGTCTGTTAATCCACGATGGATTCTCGTTGGTTTTTATGGATCAACGATCTAACCACATGCCCACAGTCGGTGGTTCCACTTCCAGTTTCACAGTGAGAACCCAGATCACAATCCCTCTTCAACAATCAACTTGTCTTCTAAGGGGATCACAGGAAGACGCATTGCTATTATGATTTTTAAGAATAATATGAACTTTCAGACAAAATATTAGAAAGTAAAAACCTTATTTATTGAATAAATAACTAAACTATATTACAATATATAATACTCCACTAATGATGGAAAATACTCGTATAGCCACTCATGACTTAACTTGAAGGGGAAAACCCCCATAAACTTGAAAACTTGAACCAAAGATATGATTTCTTGAATATGTTGTGTATTGAAGCATGTTTTTTTTAATTCTCTTTTCCACTTGCTGAAGCCTCCTTATATAGACAATCATTTTTCTTTCAGAACGCACCTTCAACTCATTTCTATCAATTCACCACCCACCCATTAGTAAGTGGATAGGTGATTCATCCATCATTTATTGTCGGTAGATGCTCTTCCAGCTCATTTCCACCCAATTTGGTAGGTGAGCGGTCCTAGTCCTATCAATTCTCCATTATTTTTTGTCGATGAATGTCCATCGTTCGTTTATTAGTGGGAAATTCATTTTTTGCTGATGGTGGGGCCATCCTACTTCACCCTATCTAGTGGGTGTCTTTTTCAATAGATCACAATGACGAAATCTCTTCGTGATCTAGTCATCTTTTTGTGATCCATAGATCACGATGTAAAAGTTTCCTCATGATTTACATCGTTCTCTTAGTGGATGTTACTTTTTTGTGGGGTCCATGAAACCTTTGAATCCTTTAAACCTTTATTCTCGTGACCTAAATATCACGGTGATATTTTACTCTTGTGATGTAGGGCTAAGTAAGATCCCTTAGAACATATACTATTAAAAGTTCTATACATGAATTTCATCGTTATCTATAGATCACGATGGTAAATCTTGAAAACTTATCGAGTCTAATTATACCTACTTTCTCTTATTACATATAGGGATTTTATCACCTAAAACATCTTTTTTGGTCCCTTTTTTTGGGATGATTGGGCCTCTCTTATTTACCTTTGAAGTCTTGCCCGACCAAAGGCTTCTCTTGAGCTTGACAGTAAAAACATAAATGTTCTTCCCATCTTCCAATATATATCATGTTACATATTTTTTTTCTTGTGGTTTCCGTTGCTGGAATCTTGTTTTCCCAGATTAACTTTCTCTTATTTTCAAAGAGATTTTCTGCAAACCTGATTGTATTTTCTATCATTGAGTTTAACAGGAATGATCTATTCATTGAGTTCTGAAAGATTTTGAATGGATATTTGATCTTGTCCATCCCGGTATGAAAAATCCTACGTCCCCATGCTCGTCTGGTAGATATTTTCTCTTTAGTGAGGACAATCATTAGGGAGCTGTTTGATAGTGGTGCTTTGGCTTTGTTGAACGCTACCATATCTGGTCTCTACAACTTATTAAATTGAAAAGTCAGGTGAGATCTTCTACCTATGATTTCTGGAGTTGCGGAAACTCCAGTATATTTCCTCAACCCAAGTATGGATTGTTTTGCCATGAATCATACACTGCTGTAGCAATCCACTTTAGTAATTTCACAATTTTTGAAAAACTTGGTGCATTGGAAAAGATTGAAGCAATAGCTCCAAAGTCGAACCACTCTTGTACATCTCTGCAATCGTGGATATTTTCCAAATCAATCGACAGTAATTTTGCCCAGATTGATCCTGTTCCTTGTAATCAGTTTCTTCTAAGACTTCTGGTAAACCAAAAAAGGAGAAACAGATTGGTTAGTATTAACCTGTTTCAGACCAATCTGTGGTTGTAGATTAACCCCTCTCTGTTCAATCCTAAAGATGCTGGGTTGACTTGGCTTATCGGGAATTTCTTCCTAACTTTTCAAATTAAGGTTTTTATCGGAGTCCGATAGATTTCTTGTATTGGTATTTTCAGCCTTTTCACTAGAATTTGATGAAAAATATTCATGTGCAGGATTTCTTACTTCGGGGTAAACACCTGATTTGTTCATCGATGATGAACCTTTCTAATTTATTTCTTTTTGGGCCACCGATGGTGAACCCACTTTGAGAATGAGCTTCTCTATAGCATCTCATCAATGAGCATGTGCTAATCGTGCAACTTTTATGACCTTTTGGACAACATCCAAATCAATTTTTTAAACTTATGAAGCCACTTCGGCACGAGTCCTTAGTTGGCCAAATACCTTGTTTAGCTTCTCAAGATTTTTGCTGAGGCATCTCGATCACACTGTGATGGAATCCGTATCAAAGATATCCATCTCTCGTCAGAAAACCTATAAGAACATTCTCATGAGAATTCAAATTATAATGTTAAACAAATAATATTGACACTCAACCTGCCACCTGATAATACGAGCCTTTTCTATTTCAAATTCAAGCTTATTTTTTAGAAAAGCTTTAAATTGGTATTATCGACTTTTAAAATGAATTCTTTTGCAAGTAAAAATAAAAACCATTTTTAAAGGCCTTTCGAACTGCAAAGAACTTCTTCTCGTTAATGTGCCAGGTTTTGGCTTGGTGTTTTGTGAACAACCCTCCTACATATCTATATGGTTCTTCAACAGTAGATATTTTTCTCATGAGCACAACTGCCCACCGAAAATCATTAGCATCTGTGTAGACGACTAATTGATCCTTATCTTGAGAGATAACGAGTTTTGGCAGATTGCTGTAATTCTGTTTCAACTCACGGACATGTTGAGAATAGATGTCCTCCTATTTCCACTTAATTTTCTCGTCCTTTTGTAAAAGTGGATGAAAATCCTTTCAGTATTTCACGAGGTGTTTTATAAATGAATCTGCAAAATTAATCACTTCCAAGAAGGTTTGCAGATGCTTCTTATCTCTTAGAACATGTGGAAAATTGTGGATTTTTTCCACAATATGTTCTTGAGGTTCCATACTTGTTTGGTTAATAATAACACCAAAAAATTTGATCCTATTAACATCGATTATTGTTTTCTTTTCAGATAGCATTAATCCTTCTTTATGGCAAGCTTCAGAAAATATTTTAAGATGCTTTAAATGCTCTTTCATATTTTTACATACTATCAAAATGTCGTTTATGTAAACAAACATAAATTCAAAATCATTTTTAAAAAGATTATTTATTTTTCGTTTGTATATTTGGGGTGCAATTGCAAGTCCTATTGAAAGTACATTCCACATATACTGACCTTGTGATATGAAAAATAATGTGTATTTTTTAAAATCCTTTTCCATCTTAATCTGGTAGAAACCAGACTTACATTTAAACTTTGAAAACACATTCGATCCTTTAACGCAATCAATTAAGTGTTTTATACTCGACATGTATTAATCATCAAATTTTAATATTTTATTAATACCTTACGTCTCTTAATTTCACCTTGGTTTTTTACACAAAATCCAGGGCTACTGTAAGAAGAGATACTTGCCTTGATCAAATTGAGATCGATATGCTATTTGATAATTTTTTGCATATCTTTTTTATTGACCATATTCATCTGAATTGGCTTGTATTGAACTAACTCGTACCAGAATTATTCATGTACCTTTAGCGTTCCTTCGATCTAATTTTTATTCCACTAGGCTAAATGATTCTTATTGAAGTTTCTCTAAATTAGCCTCTTAACATTTTCAAGAAAAAGTAAACTTTTCTCATCAATGCTAAGCATGGGTAATCCTTCTTATATCACACTTTTCAAAAAATGGATAGTTTATTCCGGTGCATCCTCGATACCCAGTTGCCTGAAAGACAAAAGAGCTTTACCAAATTTTTTCTTATCTTGAATTTTAGGATGAGTTAACTTGACAATATCACCACATTTGCTGCAAAAAATAATAGACGTCATCTTATTAAATACCTTTTCACATCGCAAAACCTGTATCTTACTACCACAGTTAGTAGTAAAAGTTAATAGGTTCTTATGGTTATCCTGTTCATATTTTGCAAATGTTTGGATAAAATTATTATCCAACAAAATATATAGATCGATGACATTTTTACAGTATTCCAAGGTGTACCAAATGCTTCTCCTATCATTATTCGTGACTCTCGAATACTCTTATTGAGTATTAGGATTTTTTGGAAAAAATCTCTTCCTTTAATAAAAGGTAGATTTTCCATAGTTTCTGTTGGTCCCAAGTGGTGTCCGAGGTTCAAGGGGGGGTGAATGAACATTGGTCGATGTTACAAATCTTTTTCAAACTTACTGTTCTGCAAGTTATTTGAACTTACAGCACCAACAGTTACTGCTTACAGCACTAGAATGCAGTGCTGCACGCTGTAACTTAGAGTTTTTACGCAGCGGAAAATATGTTTTGACCAAAGGCTTGTTTTCTCAAATATGCTTTTCTTTTAAAAGTTCTTTTATGCTTATTACAAGATATGTATAAGATGCAACACAAAAAAAAAATAAAGCAATAAAATACTTATGGCTTATAGTGGTTCGAAGGTGGTGTAATCTTCCTACGTCCACTCTACTGCTCCTTGAGTAGAAACTTTGTTAAGTAAGATTGAATTATAGGGAAACACCTAACAATCTATCAACCCAACGAGTTAACACCTACTAGAACCCAGTGTATACACAACAACTGAAAGTTCTAAAGGTAAACCTACACAGGATTTCTACACTCCCATATAGGAAAATTGCCAATCACCTAGACAACTATACAAACAGCAAGGATAAATCCTATCAACTGTCCGACACCTAAAACAACCTAAGCACACAACAACAAGGTTAAAGTATATGAGGTTTTCTTCAACTGGTGCAGCGAAGTGAGTTTCTGAATCCTTCTTCAAATCTTTCAGTTTGAACTTTGTTCACTTTGCTTTTGGGTCGAGTGACTAAGACTGTAGAATGCTTGAGAATGTAGCTTTGAATGCTTTGACGTTCAGTTTTTCAGTTAGTCAGTAGTCAGCTTCAGTGTTGCTCAACCTCTATTTATACTTGAAGAAAGATATCCGTTGAAGGAGATATCTCTCATTTGAATTATGTGTACTGATCAAAGGCATGACTTGCATTTAATGCACCCTAACTTTTCTTCTCAGAGCATTTAATGCGGTGGTTGCGGCTCGTAACTTTCTGCAGCCCGTCAGACCACGTGTCATCTTTGCATTGGCTCCGTGTCTGCAACTTTGATCTTCTATCGAATGACTCTAATTTCACTTGCTTAGTTCTTCATTCCTCGTACTACATTTATCCTTCCTCGAATTGCAGGATGTTATTTTTATTCGATATAGACGAGGTTTGTTGAGTATGCAACAAGTCATGGTCTCTGCTTTGTATTCTCCACCTTGTTGCAGCAACTCCTTCTATTCAGTACTGCTGTATCTAATACTTGCAGTGGTGCTGTATCTTTTGCTTGCATCATAGATCTTTTTTTCTTACAACTGTATTGCAGTGACTTCTTCCTGCAACCTGTATCTTTTACAGCGATGCTTACCGTTCTTTCTTACTTGCTGCATTACTGTAGTTCATACCTGCAGTATCTTTATACTTTCTTCTTCTTGATGCAACATGACTTTGTTGAGCTCCTCCACCTTTCTGATCCTGTAACTATAAGCATTGTAAAAAATGGGGTACTCAAACTTTCTATTACATATGTGGTTTGTCTCATCAAAATCTATACATTGAAATCCCAACAGTTTCACTAGAGAACACTCCTGATTTTGCCGTGTAAATTCCTAAACTGAATTAATATAAAAAAACAAAATATTATGCCTTATTTTGATCATACATGATCCCAACGGATATGTATATAGACAACGGGCTCGTCATTCCACCCTTATCAGGTGTCCATTGAAATTGAACTCCATTCATTTTTCCTTTCTGCCCCATGGTTTGTGTTCCTCAAGAAAACTCTATTTATTTTTCTTTTTTGCCCCATGATTTGTGTTTCTCAAGGAAACTCCATTTATTTTCCTTTTTTGCCCCATGATTTGTGTTTCTCAAGGAAATTTAGCCCTAAGGTTATAGAACCTTTGGTTCTACCGACAATACCAGTGACAGATATTTCATAGCCTGCTATTTCTAACATGCATTCATATCTACCAACACCTGGTTGCTGTAAATAATATATCTCATCATAAGAAAACACATTATGAGTTTCAAATATATCAAAAACACACATATTTCTTTCCAACCCTCGGGGTAATATAACATTACTGACCCCTAATTTTTTATGGGTTGAAATCCTCGACTGGTTCTTTTCCTTTTAGACTTAGAATCCTATCTTGGGAATATGACATTCAATTACTAATTTCAGATTCAAACCTCATCGATTTATTTAAAATTGGATAATCTTTAATTAATAAATTAACACCACCTATCCTAGGTATTTGGATTGGATCTGGTGACATTACTTTTGCAAATTCCTTGAAAATACAAGGAATTTCGATATACTCTTTCCTAAGAAATATATCAGAATGATGTGTATTGTAAAGTGCATATGCAATTCTATACGTGATAGAATACGGTCTATTACCTTCTTTCATTAAATCAATTCTTTAAAATCTTGATGAAGGGTTAAAACTCTACTGAAATCTTGGTCAGCTAGGTTATATGCAATCCTAGGATGAATGTCAAACATTAGTTTGCCATCATACAAATTTCTTACCATTGTACTAAGACAACCATCTCGTAAGTTATTGATTTGCCTATCCATTACAGATAAATGAATTTCTGAATCAATACCTTCTTTGAAGGTAGCTTTGATTATTACTTCAATGGTTCCAATATGGATCCATTTCATAGTTACTACTATTTCTTCTTTGATACGACTTAGTTCCTCAAGAGTTTCTTCTTTTAGGATAAGCTGCATATCAACTCTAATACCAATTAGATGATATTGTGCTTGTGTTATCTTAATTTAATCTAGTTATAGATCTTGTTAAGACCTCAAATCCTGAAACCGTCATATGGAGTCAGGGTTGAATTTTACCTCATGATTCTTTTCATCGTCTTATTTGAGATGGTTATTCGTGAAAAGAATCCTAATAGACTCTCTGATGTTTGGAGTCTATCTTCCGGCTCATCGTAGCTACTCGTCTGATTTTATTGATGATCCATAGAAATCATCCGAATTTGATTCGAACTTTTCTTCATAGATACTCTGATCTGAAAAAATATCCTCGAACTGGTAAATTGGTATCAAATCTCATAGAAAACCTTATCAAGGATATCGATTGTTGGCCTAAATTAGTGGAATTCACCTTACTTTTGTGGGTAGTCTGGCGAAATGTGTCCTTTCGCATCGCACGTTTAGCAGTTGCAATTTTTAAAATTTTCATTAATACGAGTGTGAGCTCATTTGAAAGTTCTCCTTATCGGTGTTCTTACTATCGACTTTCTTGTAGATCTAGATCTTTGTCAAGAAAACCTGAAATGACCAAACTTTTAACCAAATTTGTAAGTTCTGGCCTTTGATTTGGACCACCATGATATTTCTCGATTGGAAGGCCTTCTCTATGATCCTCCAAACTTGGCCCAAAACACATTTCTGAAGTGTTTTTTTCTTTTGTCATGTCTTTCTCAACTTAATTCTCCGATGATGCTCGGAAAATCATTGTTCTCACAACAAAGAAGAGTTCTTTTAATCTGTCCTCTGAGTTTTTTCTTATTTTTCTGTAATGTATCATGTTGACACCACTCTCTTACGTTGTCTTTGAAAAATGACATCCTTCTGACCACTGAATCAATCTCTCTTGGAGGTACTTTATATGTTTGTATAAGCATTTCTCTTCATGGGCTATAGATTTTTGCTAAGAACATCTTGTTGGAATCGAGGGATCACCGACCCTATGCAATTTCGATTTGAGGTCCATGTAAAATATGACAACGCGCAGTGAAAAACCAGTCATACATTTTGCAGCAAAAAATAAATTATTTTTAAGGTTAGAACTGTAGACAGAGCAATTGATGAAGCCTCAATCTCTCGATCTTCTGGTGTATTCCTCGTCTTTTCTCGAACGTTGTGTGGACAACGAGCTTTCGAGATTTCTAGCTGCCTTATACTAAATCGTGTCTTAGATTTTCGTGTGTTTAGAAGCGGCTGACGTAAGGCTTATTTATAGGCTACAACAGGGACTTTGAGGAGGATTAAGATTCGGTCTCCTAATGGGATTAGGAGTCCTAGTTCGGCCAAAACACACTTCTTAATCCCATCAATAATAACTCGATCCACTAAAGAGATATTATTGAACTACCACCCCAAATCCATATTAAAAATATGAACTCTTATTTATTATGTGCGCGTTTATCTCCCCGTGTTTAAGATATCAAATATCCGTTAATTAATTGAATTACTACAATTCAATTACTTAACATCTAATTCCAAGAGTAGTACCATTCAACTTTATTATTATGTCGGAATAAATTCACCTGCATGGTTTACATGATAATCTTTATGAGCTCCTTGAGGAGACATCATCATCCTTAATAATTAGGACACAGTTTCATTTTATAATCAACATCACACCATGTAAACAACATTGTATCTCAATTTACCGAGTTTATTGATTTAATAAATAAATCTCACCCATTGGTAAATTAAAGAAAGATATATTAAGTATATGTGCCCGTTATAATATAATGATTAAGAGGATGCACATCCATAATAACAAAGGTCTTGTTCTATTTATGTAATCAGTATAAATCGAACAACCTTAATTGGTCCTGCTTAATACACACAAAGTGTACTAGTGTAATTTTATAGTCAAAATAAACTAATACCAAATTATACTACAACCATTCCGATAGTTTGTCCAAATTCATTTTGGTTGTAAGCCACTATTTATAATTTATAAGGAACTAATAACATGATCTTCTGTGTGGCACCACACACCATGTTATCTACAATATAAATTAATTGGACAATTGCAATAACATATATAACAAATATAAAATACAAACATTTGATCATAAAAGATTCTCATATCATGAATAGATGTTCATATGAAAACTAGGCTTATAGTATACATCCTAACACATCTCTACAATAACATTCAATGGTATCCGTGCTTGGAAGTAATATTTACAGAATCCATAAATATATTCATCTGCCGCAATATATTTCTCAACTGAAGAGCATACAAAGCCTATGTATATTCTCGATTCTTTTCTTCTTTTCTTTGTTCAAAGTATCTATCTCCGATAAAGAATAATTTGAGCAAATGACCAAATATTTTGATAATATCATAAATAATATCTCCTGCCACAATCTCTTCTTTGACATGGGGTTCTATAGTTTTCCATACTTTCCTTGCTGAACCTTCTAAACTATTTTCAATTAGTTTGATAAAATGATGTCTATCAATGTCCAGCGTTGATGAGGCAATCTTCAAGGATGTCATCCATTTATCTATCAATTTTTTCATATTTCTGAAATCGATGATGTCGATTGTCAGTATCAAACTATATGGATGTGTTGGCTCTAACATGATTTTTGTCCAAGGACTATTAGCTAGTGCCTTAATCCATCCTAATTACTTCATCTAACGTGTACTGAACGAATTGGTATTGTGTTCGTCCTGATCCAACCTCCATGATTGTCTAAGAGCGAGTGTGTTTGAACTAGTGCTTCCTTCTGAATTAGGAATCTGAGAGTTCATCTTGATATTAACTAGATCCACAATCCTAAGATTGGAAAGTGATTCGGTTAATTTTGAGATATCAACTCTTGTTGCCTTCATCAGACTTTTCTGATGATGTCGATTAAGAGCTCCTCATAGCTTTTAGACTTCGGAACTTCCATAGCCTATTCCTTGGGAATGATAGGTCTATCCTCGAATGAATTTTTGAATTGTTCGTTCATATATATGCATGTTCCCTTTGGTAACTTTTTTTTCAGATATATAATTTTTTTTTCCAGATCTGAAACATCTCGTTGGATCTCATATAGAGATCAAAACATCTTCTCTGTCTGACCACAATAGTATTGGATGGTCTTCTAAATCTCCCTAAGATCTTGTGAGATTTTAGATGTGTTTGGAATAATATTATTCCATTCTTCGTTGGTCGTCATAAAATAAAAGACCTGCATTTGTGTTATCTCGAAAAAAATATACGGATACATTTTTACTTGATTTTCTCTTCCGTTAGACATATGGAAAATCAATATTGTATATATAATTAAAATTATTTATTCAATCCAGGCTCTGATACCATTTCTTGCATCGGATCTGGATAAATATATAACTGAGAATTAAAATTACAATTTGGAACAAATTAGATTGAAAATAGTAAAGACGGATTGGAAATAACAAAAATAAGTTTGGACATGGCATTTCCTCATTTTTCTAGCTTGAATATTTATTTCTTTATTTTGAATATAAAATATGTTTTTGGGTATTTTTCATTTTGTTGTGATATTAGATAAAAATACATATTTCCCCATAAGGTTATTGTAGATTTCCATTGAGGACTTGTTATATATTTTGTGCCACTTCACATTTTAACCTAAGCATATATATGTTTTGATATAGAATCAAACGTTGATATTTTTTTAAATATATGTACAAAATAATATTGGTAATTTGTATTGATATTGGTTTCATTAGAATTACTCAACATTAAATTTTGCAGTATAATAATTACTGACTTATGAAAAGTCCAAGTCTGGTGAGTTTAAGGAAGAAGGAAGCGGGAATGAACTAAAAATGTATACTTGGTAAATTATGTTTTTTTTTTTTTTAAAGGAATATAATGTTTAATTACTTTGACTGTGTTTGGAAATTTCATTTTAGGGGAATATCCATGTCTTTTGGGGATGGATGGAATACTCATATATAAAAGTCAAGATAATGAATCATTTTCCTTTATTTATTTTAAGGGTATGTTGGTGTTCGCTTAGTTAATAATTGAACATGTTCATAAACTATTTAGAAATTGAAAGTTCAATATATTCATGCAGAAGTGAGAAATACATGTTCATGAACACGCGATCATAGATAAACAAATAAAATAATGGATATTATATTAAATCCAAATTATATATAAGTTAATTATATTAAAATGGATTAATTAATTATATTAAGGTGACAGTCATTATCATTCCTCACTATTATTTCTATGATTTCCATTTCTCTTTACCAGGCAATCATTCTCAACATAACATTAATTATATAAAGCATAATAAGTACTATTTTCTTACAAATACTTAAAAACTAAGATTCTTTCACTGTGAAGAAAGAAAAGACGAAAAAAATAAAACGAATTTTAAGACTAAAATATTGTGCTAAAAAATAATACTAAACCATATATTATTTCTTCTTACGAAATTTATTACTGTTATTTCAAATTCTCAAATTAGAATACCTTTTAAGGGAATATTAATTCCCAGAACCGATTTTATACTCTGTTATCTCTAATCAAAACTACTAATCAATTAGCCTAATTTATTTTTTTAAACAAAAAAAGTTCTAATCAATTGTTTGGGCCCTATAAACAGTGTGCATGAATATTAGAGATATAATATAAAATAAGCTCAATCAGCATAATAAGGCAATCATCATTCATATCTAATCTGAAAAGATTAAAAGCTCCATTTGTGCGTTATAAAGATTCCACTTCCATAAAGGAAAAAAAAAAAAAAAAAGAAAGAAGTTTCAATTAGCATCCTGTGTACACTAATTTATATTGGTTAAATCATTTTTAGTCCTTGAACAAGTGTTTGAAACTAATTCCTTTAATTATGGAACATCAAATTTAGTCAAGTATTGATCTGATAAAAATATTCAATCTCAGTTATTTTTCATTAGAATTATCGAACTGGATAAAATTTTCACACAAGATTCATGTTAAATTTGGAGATGCATATGACTCACGCCCAAAAAAATCCATCGTAGTTCGGAAATTCCCGGTGAAAAATGATTAATATTGGACATTTGTTTTTCTTTTTAAATATAAGACCTAATTAAATTAATGTTTCAAAATTGACAAGACTAATTTCCTACCATTTGTGGTATTAAAAATGAATTTAAGCCGATCTTTTAATATTTTATTTAATATTTAATTGTCATTAATATATAGTTTATATTAATTTCTAATGATATTTATAAAGGTGTTGTATGATAATTATTTTGAAATATATAATAAAATAAAAATTTTATGTGCGTAACTACGTACTCGTAACCTAGCTATCCTATATTACTTCTACATGGCGGAGACAGGAAATGGATGCTGATTTAATTAATTGACAATGGATGATTCCTCAAGTATGAGTGTATATCACAATCAATTGGATTATAAAGTTGATTTATACATAGTCATTATCATAAAGTTGATTTATACATAGTCATTTGATACTGGTCAAGCATGAGAAAAAAGATTTAAATATAAATACTATGTTTTTAACTCAATAATAAAATAGAATATATGGATTGAGTTGAGCTCCATCTCACATAATATGTTATATATAACCTCATCCAAGTTATTACTATATTATATTTTGTTAAAATTTGTGACAATTTTATAAGCTTAACTAATTAAGTCAAGTTCGTTAAAAAAAAAAAAAAAAACTAATCAAGTCATGTTAAACCTGCGCATGTTTGTCTATGCATATAATGATTTTGTGTTATTATCGATACATTAACATTAACTAATATAAGTCCTATGAATAAATATATACATTTTACAATTTATATATTTTGATATTGCTAAATTTTCTAACAAAATAATTGTCAAGTCACAATTTCTTTCATAAAATTTATCAGAGTTTTCCACACGGGCGTGCAGGAAGAAAAGAGGTAGGAGACGAACAAAAGATATTACATAATAACCATAGGCTTCAACCGATTTAACATAATATTCATAGCGGAAAAAAATCATCAGGATCTCACATCCCGAATACACATCATATAACCACCAAACTTGGATTTCTTACAACGTTTTTTTATAAAGAGAAATGTTTGATAAACATCATATTACAATAATTTACAGATCCAGAAAAATATAGCACCTCATCTCTCCTTCTAAGGTTCATCATGTTTATCACCTCCTGTAACGTGATTTACAGAATAAGAGGTGAGTGCGTTGAATACACTCGTGGGGATAAAATCCGCGTCTAAAACTTTGACAGATAATTAAATCAGAAATACGTATAATCATCATGAAAAAAAGCACGAAATATGCACAGCAGACATTAGAAATGGTAAGGGACGAATAGGTGCGGGCATTTCAAGGACCACCAAACCTTTCATAGAAGAATGGAGGTAAGGGACAAATGCATGAAGGGACGCCTCAGCGGGTCCACCCCTCACAGTAATAAGTATGTCACAGCAAGTATAATCACAACATTTAGTATTCCTCAATCATGCTTAGAAAGGAAAACTGTAAACAGATAAAGAGTTAAAAATTACTCTCACCTTGTTCGGTGGTTACCACGTGAGTTGCAAGTATCCAAGATCACGTATCTCAATGCTTCAATCCAACAGGTAGCCTACATAATTTATGGTGTTTTCTTAGATTTTTATTAAATATAATTAAAGATTTAACCGATATCGAATCGGATACTATTGATCGAGATGAGACGGATCGGAATGGAGGGCCTAACGATTGAGGCTGAAGAAACAAGAGGGAAATATCAGTTTATACGGCTGAGGTGAAAGAGAATGAATTTTGGATCACAACAAAACAAGAATGAGCTCAATCGAAGTTGAAACGAGCTCGAACGGAGCGTTTTAAGATTGAGGGGTATTTTGGTAATTTGGTCAAAGGGTTGACTTTGATCGGGACCCACGATCCCCCGTCAACGATATCTCGTTGGCGATGACTCGATGATAAAGAACGATGAAAAGAAAATGAGATTCGGATCGAAAATACGACTCCAAAATACGGCGTCGCGTGCGTTCCCGGCGACGAGGAAAAATTTTCCCGACGTCTCCCGGCAGCTGCCGAGTTTTCTCGACAGCGGGAGCACCATGTCTCGGCAGCTTCGGCCCGGCTCGCGCCCAGACCTCCCGACGGGACCCTGCTCAAGCAACCACCTTCCCGGAGCCACCGACTGCGGCAGCGCCATCCTATGCCGACACCACTTAGTCCTTCGGCTAACCTGAACCGCCGGCTACCACCTCCGGCCAACCCTCACCGAATTCCGGCATGAATAGTGCTGGAAAAACAGCCTCAAAAACCCTTCGATACACACATATGCACAAAACCAACCTCAACCTTTACAGTTCCGGCCGGCGACTTCTAGTCGCCGGTAACCTTTCCCCCGACCACCTGGGATACTGGCCGGTGATTTTCAGTTGCCGGCAACCTCCAATACAACCCCCAACAGCATGCATACACAACACACACATTACACACACACACAAAATCCTATGCAATAGCCCCCCCTTCTAGCCCGTTTTCCGGTACCGGCGCCGCCACCCACGGCAGCGCCAACCCTCCAGTGGCTAGCCCACAACCCCAAAAGGCCTTCCGGTGCCTGCAACAGTGAGAAGAAGAGAGAGAGAGAAAACGGGAGAGAGAAAATGTGGCAAAAAGTAATGATTTAGAGTTTGGAGATCGTTTTTCGTCATTTTCCAGCGAACGGAGAATTGGAATTGAATTCCGGAAGTTGTTCTAGATTCATGCCGTCGAGGGCTACATTGTGTACGACAATCAGCCGAAATTGACAAATTTAAAATTTTCCGGTGAATTACGGCGGCGCAGCGGCGCGCCGGAGACAGAAAGCGAAACGGAAAAAAGAAAGAGAGAGGAGAGAGAGACTTACATGTTTTCGGTGCTTTTCGCCTTGTTCGAAGAAACAGTGAAAATTGAAATCGAATGAGGACCTATTTATAAAAATTGAAAAGTTACTATTCACTAGGGTTACTGTTCATCTAGGCTAGGCTTACTGTTCATGATAAGATTTCGGTTACTATTCATGATAAGATTTCGGTTATGTTCGTCTCAATTCCGTTCCTCATTTTTTCGAAACTTCGTATTTTGCCCTTTCCTTCGCCGTTTGAGCTATAGGTGTCGGATTGACCTCTAGTTCATTTCTATCTTCTCATTTTTCCGTTACGCATCTAATGGTATAAAAATATTCTATGTTCCATGTGTATAATTTTTATCCGTCTAAAACTGGTCGTTAAACACATATCTGAAACGCACATAATTAAATTAAATACTCAAAAATTAATACACATAAGATATTTCAATTAAGGTTTACTTACTTAATTAACCAATTATGCTTCGTTTTTGTCCTGGGTGCTACAATAATATAATTTTTTTTTTTTTGCAAAAATTTTCGTGGATATATAACACGATTTAAATTAAGATATAAATTATTGTTACTTACAACTTTTCATGAACTTTTAGCATGATATTATTACCAAATATAAACAAATCATTCTAAATTCATAAAATATCAAATATGATTAGATTTTTTCTTCTTCTCAATTTTCGTGTATATACAAAATGATTTTCAATCATGGATATAGATAAATATTCAAAAATTGAATATTTATAATTTATAAATTATAAAATAATAAATATTTGTAATTTCTACTTGAGAAAGTAGAAATGAGATTAGTTAGTGTTTGTATAGATGATAATGAAATTTCATAATAGAAAATTCAAAGTATTTAAAAGATATATGAAAAAAATATTCTTCATTAACATATTATCACGTAGTCTTAAAATAGCAACGATTTTCTATTCTTCAAGATCACTAATGAAGATTTATTTATATAATCCGACATTATGAAGTAGAAAGAGAGTTTTATTAATTTTTAATAAGTATATATCAAAATGATATATTATATATCATTTTAATAATGATATTTTTTATACTTAATTTGTAGATTTTAATTGAAAGTATATGAGTTTATAAATTTCATACTTTCTGTTTACAATATTGTATGGAGCCATGTATCATATATATATATATATTGTTTATTATATTAAAGATATATTAAAGATCTTTATGATTTTTAATAATAATTAGAATAAGAATTAAATAAAAAAAATTGATTTGCCACTATTTACACAAGTGATATAGATTTAATTTATATATTAAAGTAAGGGTTATCCAATTACATGTACAAATCAACTTATGAAAAATGTGGAATTTATTACCATGATTTAAGGATGGAATTATTTATTCCATTATTCTTTTGATATTGCACAAAAAACTAACATTCCATATGAAAAAAATTATATTTGTGAATTAAAAAAAAAACTAAATTAGAAGGTTGAAAATTTGAATTTCAGCAGAATTTTATTATTTTGAAAAAACAATAAGTAATTCTTTTATTGTTATATATATATATATATATTATATGATTTGATTTTGAGATTGCAATGTATCGTGATCTCACGTTATGTTTTATTTGATTTGGATTGACCTGAATTAAACTTCCAACAAATACTAAATTAATCCTATGATGTTTAGGTTAATTCCAGTCAATGTCAAAAGTTACCAATTAAAATGAGTGTAGTAGAAAGTTTTTTTTTTTAATGTATTTGGATGGAGTGATTTATAATATGAGATATAAAATGATAATATCTTAAATTCGTATAAAAATTGTGTATTCAAAATCCATCTAAATTGCTGAAAGAATAGTTCAAAATGAAAGTAATATGTATTTTAAATTATTATGAATAAAACATGACCAACAAATTTGTTACTATGAATGTTGGTCCCAAATTGTGTCGGAAGTTCAGAGGGGGATGAATGAATCTTGGTTGATTTTGCAAATCTTTCGAAAAAACTTCCTGTTCTGCAAGTTACTTGAACTTGCAACACCAGACAGTTATTGCTTACAACACTAGGATGCAGTGCTGCACGCTGTAATTAGAGTTTATACGCAGCGGAAAAATACGATTTATAACACAAGGTTGGTTTTCTCAAATATGATCATTTTCAAAATGTTTTATACTTATGACCAAAATAGATAGATGAAATAAAACACAGATAGAAAAGCAATAAAATACTTATGGCTTATAGTGGTTCGAAGGTGGTGTAATCCTTCTACGTCCACTCTACTGCTACCTCGAGTAAGAACTTTGTTAAGCAAGATTGATTTACAGGACTTTCCTAACAATCTATCAACTTTACAAAACAAACACCTATTAGAGTCCAGCGTACAAGCAGCAACTGCAAACTCTAAAGGCTAACCCACACAGGATTCTAAACTCCCACACAGGAAAATTGCCTACCTCTAGATATCTATACAAACAGCAAGGATCTCTCCTATCAACTGTTCGACACCTAAAACAACCTAAGCACACAACAACAAGGTTAAAAAGTATATGGTTTGTTCTTTAACTGGTGCGGTGAAGTGAGCTTCTGAATCCTTCAAAGGATCTTTCAGCTTTGAGCTTGCTTCACTTCACAGAGGTTGAATGACTGAAATTGAGAATAGATTTGAATGAATGCAACTTGAATGCTTGAGAGTTTTTGCGCAAATATTTCAGTAACCAACTTTAGTGTTGCTCATCCTTTATTTATACTTGTATGAGAAGATATCCGTTGAAGGAGATATCTCTCTTTTGAATTTTGAGTACTTGATCAAAGGTATGACTCGCATTTAATGTGACTTAACTTTCTCTTTCGGAGCATTTAATGCGGCAATTGTGGCTAGCAGCTTTCTGCAGCACGTCAGACCCCGTGGCATCTTTGTATTGGCTCCGTGTCTGCAACTTTGATCTTCTCTGGAACGGCTCTATTTATTCTTTCTTGAATCTTTATTCCTCGTACTGCATTTATTCTTCCTCGGATTGCAAGATACTTCTTTGTTTGTTATTGGCGTTGTTAACTGTTTGAGCATTTAAGCTTTGGGGTGTATCCTAGGTCTGTTTACAACTGATACTTCTTTGCAGCACTGCTGTAACTTGGACCTGCTTGCAGTATCTTCGTACAGTGCTACTGTATCTCTTTTTTGCAGTACTTCTGTATCATTTTCTTACAGTAATGCTGCACGCCGTTCTTTCTTCCTTTACTGCGGTGCTGTAACTGCTTTCTTGAAGTGATGCTGTATCTGCTTTCTTGCAATGATGCTGTATCTGCTTTCTTGCAGCAGCTTCTTTTCGAAATTCTCATTGCAACTTTGTGACATATGAAAACCTCCATCTTTCAACACCTATATCTAGACTCAAATCTAGTCTATGCTTTCATTTAAACATTGTGAAAAATGGGGTATACAAAACTTCCTATTACATATATGTTTTGTCTCATCAAAATTTAAACACTGAAATCCCAACAATTTCTCTCTTTTTGATGATGGCAAAACCTTTACATTATCTCGTTCATGAAGAAAGATTTTCATTTCTACATTATATCATTTTTCATCCGGATTACATACTTGATATACTTGATAAAATAAAGTCTAATCCTAGATTCATTAGA
Source organism: Scutellaria barbata (assembly GCA_028654395.1). NCBI lineage: Eukaryota > Viridiplantae > Streptophyta > Magnoliopsida > Lamiales > Lamiaceae > Scutellaria > Scutellaria barbata. The sequence goes on along the minus strand of CM053656.1, from coordinate 11,702,119 downwards.
GATGCATCATACTATTCATTCATCATATATCTTTAGGAAAACTCAAAAGCATGCAAAAGTTCATAATTGATGAACTTGATCAAAAACAGAAAACAACAAAATTGTTTTCATTAATTGAGAGAAATTTTACAAGGGATAGATATATAATAGAGAAAACAAAAGAGCATGCATATAAAGCTACTGAAACAGGGACCTTCATGATGACGATTCTTCAGGTGTTCTTTCAGTATTCATCCTTTCTTACTCAGCTCTTTCTCTTGATCTTTTCCACCAATCTCGAATGGACTCCTGATAGGATTCTTCAAGTATCTGCTGCATCTTTGGAACCTGAATCCATCTCAGCCAGCAATCCACACAGAAAGGCACTACCCTGCCTTACTTCACTAGGTCGATGTAGTAATTTTGAATTTCAAGCTCTCATCGCCTAGTAAGCTCTTCATATCTCCTCAGTGCAGATTGGCATGTCTAGAATTTGCTGAATTACCATTTCTGCACAGAAATCTGAAGTTTCTGAGGTACTCAGATCTCTTGTACAGTGTGATCATCTCAAATGATGGATTGCTATCAGTAGGCAGCTTGATGGCCTTGAAGATGTTCAAGCTCCATGTAATGTTTTCTCCATTCGGCCTTTGATCCATCAGCACTGACACTTCGACAGATATGTTGTCTGTGTCGAGTCTTGGGATTTCTTGAGGAGAGTACTGGTAGAGGTCTTTGCCATAGAACCTCCTTTCTCGAATCAGCCCAAGCCTCTGCATCCAGACATTTTCTTCAGCTTCAGCTCTGGCTCGCTCCGCTCTCTAAGCAGCCATCTTCTCATTGTAATGCCTTTCCGCTTCAGCTCTGCTTATCCTTTTCCTTGAGCCCTGCTGCTGGCTCTCTCTCCCTCTCTTAGAATGATGAGACGAGGGAGATGCTGCATCCTTGCTTGCAGCACTGCTGTGTGCAGCACCTGCTGCTAATCTGCTTCCAGCAGCTGTACCAGCTCCTCCAACTCCACCTTCATCATCTCTTCTCCAACGCTTTGGAGAGGGAATGTCAGCAGCAGCAGATGAACCAGACATCTTCATTCTCCTGCTGAGAGGTTGATAATCTTCTTCATCAGCTTCCCTTGAGCTCCTATATCTTTCAGTAATTCCTTCCCTCTTTTTGGCACCATCAAAAGTTGGGGGCAGAACAGGGGCAGCTGGGACCACCTTGGAACGTGGTCTTTTTATCGATACGGGGGCTTCCTTGGATCCTTGGGCATGCTGAGGGAACGCGTTCACCATGATGTCCCTCAGTTCTCCAACTATCATCTCCAAGTTCCCCAGGTGGTCGTCGATACTTTTGGTTCTTCTGGATTGATCTGCAACTTGGTATAAAAGTGTCTTCAGCAACATTGAGTGAGAGTTCAGCCTGTTAGTCACTTTATTTACTGATCTCCTGGTGAGCCGGATCTCAATGCGACTGGCTTCAGCATCTCTCTTCAGCTCATCCTCCATTTTTGCTCGATCTCGAAGCAGCCTATATGTTGACTCATTCAAGTCATTTCTGATCATCTTGGGCAGCACTTCGAGATCTTTCTTGAAACCCATCATGGTTTCAGCGTGGAATTGGGCGCCGAGCCACATGCTGTTCTGCATATTAGACTCATGCTCCTGGAAAGCATGCAGCAGATATCTAACAGCAGCTACCACCCTGTCGATCGATTCGTCAAGGGTCAGGACCGAATTCCTCCTTGTTGAGGCGGTAGCCGATGCAGCGTAGGGATAACAACTTGAAGGTTTGGTGTTGCATCCTGCCTTGGTGCCTCAGTTGCAACCTCATCCTCATTCTGGCTAGATTGGGAACTGGTAGAGCTTGAGGATGGATGCTCTTCATCATCTACCTCCTCTTCATCAGATGATATGGAAATAGGTAATGCTCTGCTATCTTTCGGTCCGTATGCAGCTCTGTTGCGTGTTTTCATCATCTTGGTGAAGTCTGCAGGCCCAACTGCAGCGTTCTCAGTAACCTCTGCTGCTGTAACCTGTGAAGGTTCTTTTGAGCATGCAGTAGCTGCAGCATCAACCTTCTCCTGAGGTGTTTCTAGCTGCATAGGGGTTACCTCTGCTTCTTCTTCAGCATCCTCTGAAGGTACTGTCTCAACAGCCTCCCCTGCAGAGGTCTTCTCTCCTTTAGGGAGTCTTGTCAGAATAACAGCCTCGCCTAAGGTCTTCGGCAAGGACCATGTCTCCTCGATCAGTCCTGTAGCTTCTGCTGCAAGAATGGGTTCTTGCAGCTTTGGTTGGTTTCTTGCAGCTTCCACAGTATGCAGCACTGTAAGCTTGATTGCTGCAAGAATCTCAGCCTCCACCCTTCTTGCTTCCTCAGCAGCTTCTGCAAGGGCGGCTGCCTGTTGTACTGCTGTCTCTGGCAGTACAGGAAGTCCAACCTCTACAACTTCCTCCGTGGTTGCATCATCGGCGATCACAACAATATCAGAGATCACATCTCTGATGATGGTGGTTGGTTCCCGTTGAGAGTTTGCAGCAGCAGTGTCCATATACAGTGGGGAATCATTGTAGTCTACCAGTTGAGGCTCTTCCTCTTCCAAAGGGTCAAGAGTGACTATGTTGGAGAGGCCTTCAACCATTTGCTTGTATGCAGGGGAGTTTGCATTATGATGGCTCAAACTTCCTTCTCACCGCATTCTTCTAGGAGTGTGCTGCATCCTGGTTTCCTTCACACTTGTATGCAGCGCCTGTTGCAGCATGGCTTCCTCAACCTGCTCCACTCCTAGGGTGTCGATTTGCTCCTGAGCAAATACGACGTCATCACCCCTTTTGACAGCCTCCGCAGCCGGGGCTAGGAAAACTTGGATGTCTTCCAATGCTGCTCTCATCGGTAGCTCTGTAGAGTGGGATTCTGCAAGAGCCTTTTCCTTCCCTTTGTCCTTTGCTCCCTGAGCAGCAGTGCTTACTGATCGTTTTTGTACCATAACTGCATACTCAGGTTATATGAGTGCTAGAATATCGTCTGAATTAGCCCACTCAAGGACTGCTTGCTCCACTATCAGAAAATCCTTCCACTTCAACAAGATTTCCCCCTTAGACAGTCGCATCTCCCTCTAAAGATTGTACTACAGCTCCATATTTTCTAGCTGTTGGGAAGGTAGGATCAAGCACTAATGTAGCAGCTCCGTGATCGCATGAGGAGGCTAAGTCAGTAGCCCCCTATAGAAGAGCTTCTTCATCAAGCTGTATCCTCTGGAGGTCATCTACTGCAACCAAGCTTGCAGTAGAGAGTTAGGAATCAACAGCTGAGGCAGCCTTTTTCTTGTTGTGTGGGGCCCTCCTGGCCAGAGGTGCGTCGTCATCAGAGGAAGAGGCTTCAGGTTCAGGTTCAGCCCCTCTTGCTGTTCCCTTGATGACAAGAAGAAGACTCTCAACATCCTCATCTTTCCCATCGCCCCCGCTGTCTACAACTTCATCTTGCAGTGCTAGGGTTGCATTTTTTTTATCTTTGGTTTTGTTCCTTACAACCCCAGCTCCTGCTGCCTTCGGTTGGGTCTTACCATTTTTCTTCTCCCCGAGATACTTCCCAATAGGAATGGGGATGGAAGCTGCAAGCTGGAGCCCTAGCTTGCAGAGCAGAGAACAGATGGTGATGTCAAAGCTTCTTCTCACCGTGATCTTCTCCGCTTCCTCCCATAGTCTCTTCATAATGAACCATGCCCAATTCACCTTTTCTCCGGCCATAATGACAGACATGATCCGGAATCGGAGATCTGTGCATTTATCGTAACTTTTCGTTCTGCCTTTAATGGAGTACGCACAGATGTCAAGGAGGAATTCAAACTCCGGTTTGAAGAGTTTCTTCGGGGCGCTTCTCTTGATCTCAACCTCTTGCATCTCTCACTCAAAAGAGATCCCACATCTCTTGAGCGTTGCCCTCCCCATAAGTCACAAGCTAACTGGGGGTCATGCCTCCAGCAGAAATACTGAAGGTGGTGGTAATGTCTCTGACGGTCAGAGACCTTTCTTCTTCATATGCATCCATCCTGAAAAAGATGCAGTTCATCTCCTCCGCTGTCCTGGAAAAGGAGTAAAACCTTTGCACTGACTCCACCGAGAACCCAGCGTAAATAGTGGTCAACAACCATAGAATCTGAGTCCTTTCAAGGACGTCGAAGATTCGACGGGTAATGGAGTTATCATACAACCCAGAAGCATAGACGTGCTCCTGGTTGATCAAACGTCCTTCCAAAACAATGGATTATCTAGCCGCCATTGATTATCTGAGAAAGATTGAAGGTTTTGGATGTTTTGGACTTAGAAGAATTTTCACGAGAAAGGAAACTTCTCTTCTTAGTTGATGGCGAAAATAAATTCGAATATGGGCGGTTATGAGGTTATGGAGGATCTTAAGGGATGTGTAGTAAGATCAATGGTTGAGATTGAACGATGAAAATTGATCTTACGGTCCTTAAAAAAAGATGAAGGGGTCAAATTGTCATTAATCATTACTGGGCGCGTTGGCTTCTGATCGCGCCTCTTCGGTTTCTAACACGCGCAGACATGCATTAAATGCTGAAAGACATGTGGCTTGCCGCCTAAATAAATGTCATTTTAAGGTTGCAGCAACCTGGATACGAGGTTATAGAGTAATAAATACTCTTTGAAATAAATGTTGTAACCAGGTGTTGCTTACTCTCCCATTTGCTGCTATACTGTAAGAATAAAAGATGCAGCGCTGTTTGAACCCAATGTTGTATGAAGATGCAGTTTACGACACTATACTTACTACTTCTCGCAAGCATGCAGAGATTTTCCTAGGCTTCTGCACCATCTTTTTCACCTCATAGTTTTAGAATTCCCAGCTCGTTTTTAAGCATAGAAAACCTCGATTCACTCAATAGTTTAGTGAATATATCTGCTAGGAGATCCGTGTGAACTTTCTCAAGCACAACATCTTTCTTCTCTACATGAGCTCTTATAAAGTGATGTCGTATGTCGATGTGCTTTGTTCTTGAGTGAAAAACAGGGTTATGAGTAATTGCAATTGCACTTATATTATCATACAGAATCGGAGTCTTTTTTTTTTCAATCCTATAATCCCTTAGTTGCTGCTGTATTCAGAGAATTTGAGCACAACAACTTCCTACTGCAACATATTCTACTTCTGCTGTAGATGTTGCAATCGACGTTTGCTTCTTGCAGAACCATAAAACAAGTCTATTTTTCAGAAATTGACAAGTCCCACTATTGCTTTTTCTATCAATCTTGCAGCCTGCATAATTTGAGTCAGAGTAGCCTCTGAGCTTGAATCCTCCTTCCTTAGGATACCATAGGCCTACTTCCTGTGTTTTTTTCAAATATTTGATAATCCTTTTAACAACTGAAAGATGTGACTTTTTTGGTGCTGCTTGGAATCTTGCACAAACTTATACTACAAACATGATGTCTGACCTGCTTGCTGTAAGATACAGCAAGGATCCAATTAACCGTCTATATTTTTTGATATCTATATCTTTATCATCTTCATCTTTGTCTAAACTTATGGATGTAGACATAGGAACAGATGTTGCTGTACCATTCTCCATGTCAAATTTCTTGATAAGTTCCTTCGTATATTTGACTTGGCTGATGAAGGTTCCTACAACCAGTTGCTTTACTTACAACCCGAGAAAGAAACTTAATTCTCCCATCATACTCATCTCGAATTTTGACTGCATCAGGTTGGGGAATTTCTCACACAACTCTTTGTTGGTGGATCCGAAGATGATATCATCTACAAATATCTGTACAAGCAGTACACTTTCTCCATCCTGTATCCTGAATAGAGTCTTGTCGACTGTACCTTTCTTAAAGCCATTCTCCAGCAGATAGAGAGATAAGGTGTCATACTAAGCTCTTGGTGCTTGCTTAAGTCCATATAGGACCTTGTGTAACCTAAACACCTTCTCTTCTGCTTGATCTTCAAAACCTGGAGGTTGTTCAACATATACTTCTTTTGAAAGAAGACCATTCAGGAATGCACTTTTCACGTCCATTTGATAGACATTGAAATTCATGTGAGCTGCATATGCCAGAAAAATCCTTATTGCTTCTAGCCTTGCTACTGGAGCAAAAGTCTCATCAAAATAAATTCCTTCTTCCTAGCAATATCCCTTAGCCACTAATCTTGATTTGTTCCTCACAACTAGTCCAGATTCATCTAGCTTGTTCTTGAAGATCCACTTTGTTCCAATAACTCATTGATGAGTTGGTCTTGCAACTGTTTGTCATACTTGATTTCTTTGAAAGCCATTTAGCTCTTCTTGCATTGCCTGTACCCAGTTGCTATCTTGTAGGGCTTCTTCAACAGTCTTGGGCTCTGTTTGAGATATGAAGCATGCAAACATTGCTTCATGAGGGATGAACCTTCTTGTCGTTACTCCTATGGATGGATCTCCAATAATGAGATCCCTAGGATGATTCCTTAGCCACGTCCTGTCAGGCTCAAAGATATGTATATGTCTAGGTTGCTCTTCTTGTTACTGCATGTTTGGAGGTTCTGCTGCTGTAAGAATATCTACTGCATCCAGAAGTGCAACTTCATCTTCTTTGTCTTCTCCTGTATGCAGAACTCCTTCAACATATGGAACATCATTTTCTTTCCTTGGAGCTGTATCTTCAGTTGCCTCCTCTAACTTCTTGGTGTCACAGTGTGGTTCATCAAACACCACATAAATAGATTCTTCAACCACCAAGGTTCTTTTGTTGAATACTTTGAAAGCTCTACTTTCAACAGAGTATCCTAAGAATACTCCTTCATCTGACTTTACATCAAAAGTTTTCAGATGTTTTTTTTCATTGTTAAGGATATAACACCTGCATCCAAAAATATGCAGATATGAAACATTTGGTGTATATCCATTCCAGATTTCATATGGAGTTTTGTCTAGATCTTTGTTAATCAAACATCTGTTCTATGTGTAGCATGCAGTGTTGGTTGCTTTAGCCCAAAATCTCTTGGGTATTTCTGCTTCTACTATCATTGTCCGTACTGCTTCCTTGAGGGTTCTATTCCTCCTTTCAGCTACACCATTCTATTGAGGTGTTCTTACAGCAGAGTACTCATGACGAATACCATTATCAGAACAGAATTTCTCAATGAATTTGTTTGTGAATTCAGTTCCTCTATCTGATCTGATCTTTATTATACTCAAACTCTTTTCATTTTCAATTTTCTTCATAAGATCAGGTAGCTTACTTTGTGTCTCTGATTTCTTGACAAGGAAGATTGTTCATGTGTATCTGGAATAGTCATCTACTACCACAAGTGAGTATTTTTTTCCACTTATGCTTACTGGTTCTACTGGTCCAAAGAGGTCCATATGTAGAAGATCTAGAATCCTGTGAGATGACTTTTGCAACTTGTCCTTGAATGAACTCTTTACTTGCTTTTCTTTCTGACAATCTCCACATACATTCTCCTTCTTGTATGCCACATCTGGCAATCCTCTTACAAGACCTTTCCTTGCTAGCTTGTTGATAGTCTGGAAGTTCAGATGGCTTAATCTCTTGTGCCATAACCAGCTAAGCTTTGGTGGACTTTTCACGATAAAGCATGTTGGTTGAATAGAAGAGTTCCAGTCAGCAAAATACATGTTTTCTCTTCTTGTTCCTGTAAGTTTGACTTCATTTGATGTACCATCCTTGATTAAGCACCTGTTGAGGTTGAATTCAACTGTGTATCATTTGTCACAGAATTGACTGATGCTCAGAAGGTTATATCTGAATCCTTTCACATAGGATACATCCTTGATCTTTATGTTCTCTTTGACGAAGCATCTACTTCCTTTTGTGCTTCCTTTGGAATCATCTCCAAAGATGACTTTTGGTCATTTGCATTCTTAGAAGTCTTTGAGAGCTTCTTTACTGCCTGTCATGTGTCTTGAGCAACCACTGTCAATATACCATACATCACTGCTGCAACCTGGCATTGAAACCTGCAACAAATTTAAGCAGATTTAAGTACCCATTTCTGTAAGGGTCCTTTGGGGTTAGTTACTTTGGGAACCCAAACTTTCTTAACAGTCACTGTTTTGCTGTAAGAATTGCTGGTTCTCTGACTGTATGTAGTTTTGTTTTTAAACTGCTTGTTAAAAGTGTGTACAAAGACTACATATGTGTTACCAACACCCTTATAGTGTGGTATTCCACCATACTTCCCTTGAGTATACCCTCTTTGAGGTTTAGACATGTATGTCTTAGTATAGGTGGGAATGTATCTTTTTTGTTGCAACTTTGTGGGTTGCTGCATCCTTTTGCTGCTTACGGCAGATGACTTCTGCTGCAGCCAGTTCTTAGATGCAGGCTTACTTCATGCAGCTGAGCATTGGGGTTTCTTCCCCTTATCCAATATTGCTGTCTTATTCAAGATCTTCTTAGAGTTACAGAGTAACTCTTTCTCCATTGGGGTTTCAGCTTGAACAAACTTAACAGCCTTGGATGTACTTGCTGTATCCTGAGAGGTGTGAGTGCCGTAACCTATGCCCGATTTTTAAAAAGGACTTTTGTTTTGATTTATGCACTCTCTTGCGTCCTTAGATGATTTTCTAAACGTGCTAATTGTGGACTGCAAGCTCTCCTTCTCAGTTTCTAGCTTAGTGACTAGCAGACTCAGCCTAGAGACCTCCTTCTTTAGCTTACTGTACCTTGATATATCAGACTCACATATAGCCAGCATTTTAGCAATATCAGTATTTTTACTTCTGAGGATCTCATTGTCAATTCTTAGGTTTTCATTCTCAATCTTCAGCTCCTCATGGGTTGAGTTGATCTGCTCAAAGTCACTCATGATCCTCTTTAAAGAGTGGATCATGTTTAGCTCCTTTTTTTTAGGTATGAACAACGGTTGATAGATTACCTCATCTTCTTTGCTGTCTTCGTAATCTTTTGCCATTAGGCATATCAGTGCTTCTTTATCAGAGAATGAGGTTTTAGTGTCGCTGTCAGAGGATTCTGCAGCTTTCAGCATCTCTTTTGAGACTGCTGTATCTTTAGCCTTCTCCATCTCTCCTATGAGAGCTCGAAGTTTGTGTTTGTCTTTTTTTTCACTCTATTCTCTCTCTCCTTTTGGATATTTGTGCATCGTTGGGTATGGACAATTTCTTGCGTAGTATCCAGGTTTCCTGCAATTATAGCACAAGTCAACATTGCTTGTATTTGGCTGCGGAGAGGAGGATACCTGAGGAGGTGGATGACTTTTTCTGAAGTCATTCCTCTTGTTGAGGTTGATGTTGTTGTTGCTGTTATTGTTATTGTTCTTCATGAATCTTCTAAATTTCTTTAGAAGCAGAGTCATGTCCTCTTCAGCGTCTTCTACTGTAACCTCTGTCTGCTTACTGCAACTAGTGGTTGCTGTATCCTTGGGTCCTCTGGTAGTTAGCGCTATAACTTTGGAGCTCGATTCTTTAGACTCCTTTCTCCGTCGATTGATGTCATACTTGAATGCCTTGAGGTCGGAGAATAGATCAAATGTGCTCATGGATTTTAAGTCCATGGACACTCTCATGGCAGTGGTCTTGCTGTCCCACTCCGCGGGCAGGGCTCTAAGCACTTTCATATTCTTCTCCTTTTGAGTGTAGTGCTTGCCCAGAGCTTCTAGTTCATTCACAATGGATGTGAATCTCAAATCTAGTTGCTCAAGAGTCTCTTCATTCTTCATCTCGAAGAGCTCAAATAGTTGGGTAGCGTTGGAGATCTTATTGTCTTTAGTGAGCTCTGTCCCCTCACATATTTGCTCCAGCTTTTCCTATATTTTCTTGGACGTTTTGTAAGTTTTGACTTTGTTGAATGTGTCTTTATCCAAGGTGATGAATAGAGCATTCTTAGCCACGTTGTCTAGGTTGGCTCTCTTACTGTCTTCATTGTTCCATTCTTGTCTAGGTTTGACCAGGAAGTTTGGTGGTGGCGGTCCTTCTTCATCCATGTCTCTACCGAGTACTGGATTCACATTTGTAATGATTGGTCCTTTGGTGATGACCGTCCACATCTCGTCGTTCATGGCTGATAGATGTGTCTGTATTCTTATCTTCCAATCATCATATTCCTCTATGAAAAACATAGGTAACTTGTGATTAGAGGAATCCATGATATGCTGTAAGAATGAGATTTTAAGAGTTTAAGGTGGATCTGGGTAGGTGACCAGATAAGTTGGATTTTAACGCAACTCGCTCTGATACCATTTGTTAGTCCCAAGTGGTGTCTGAGGTTCAGAGGGGGGTGAATGAACCTTGGTTGATTTTGCAAATCTTTCGAAAAACTTCCTGTTCTGCAAGTTACTTGAACTTGCAGCGCTAGACAGTTACTGCTTACAGCACTAGGATGCAGTGCTGCACGCTGTAACTAGAGTTTATACGCAGCAAAAAAATACGTTTTATAACACAAGGTTGGTTTTCTCAAATATGATCTTTTTCAAAATGTTTTATGCCTATGACAAAGATAGATAGATGAAATAAAACACAGATAGGAAAATAATAAAACACTTATGACTTATAGTGGTTCGAAGATGGTGTAATCCTTCTACGTCCACTCTACTGCTACCTCGAATAGGAACTTTGTTAAGCAAGATTGATTTATAGGACTTTTCTAACAATCTATCAACTTTACAAAGTAAACACCTACTAGAGTCCAGCGCACACACAACAACTGCAAACTCTAAAGGCTAACCCACACAAGATTCTAAACTCCCATAAAGGGAAACTGTCTAACTCTAGACAACTATACAAACAGCAAGGATCTCTCCTATCAACTGTTCGACACCTAAAATAACCTAAGCACACAGCAACAAGGTTAAAAAGTATATAGTTTGTTCTTCAACTGGTGCGGTGAAGTGAGCTTCTTAATCCTTCGAAGGATCTTTCAACTTTGAGCTTGCTTCACTTCACAGAGGTTGAGTGACTGAAACTGAGAATAGACTTGAATGAATGTAACTTGAATGCTTGAGAATTTTTGCGCAAATGTTTCAGTAATCAGCTTCAGTGTTGCTCATCCTCTATTTATACTTGTATGAGAAGATATCCGTTGAAGGAGATATCTCTCTTTTGAATTTTGAGTACTTGATCAAAGGTATGCTCACATTTAATGCGACTTGACTTTCTCTTTCGGAGCATTTAATGCAGCAGTTGCGGTTAGCAGCTTTCTGCAGCGCATCAGACCCCGTGACATCTTTGTATTGGCTCCGTGTCTGCAACTTTGATCTTCTCTGGAACTGCTCTATTTATTCTTGCTTGAATCTTTGTTCCTCGTACTGCATTTATTCTTCTTCGGATTGTAGGATACTTCTTTATTTGTTATTGGCGCTGTTAACTGTTTGAGCATTTAAGCTTTGCGTTGTATCCTAGGTCTGTTTGCAGCTGATACTTCTTTGTACCGCTTCTATAACTTGGACCTGCTTGCAGTATCTTCGTACAGTGCTGCTGTATCTCTTTCTTGCAGTACTCCTATATCCTTTTCTTGCAGCGATGCTGCACGCCGTTCTTTCTTACTTCGCTGCAGTGCTGTAACTGCTTTCTTGCAATGATGTTGTATCTGCTTTGTTGCAATGATGTTGTATCTGCTTTCTTGCAGCAGTTTCTTTCCAAAATTCTCGATGCAGCTTTGTAACATATGAAAACCTCCATTTTTCAACACTTATATCTAGACTCAAATCTAGTATATACTTTCACTTAAATATTGTGAAAAATGGGGTACACGAAACTTCCTATTACATATATTTTTGTCTCATCAAAATCTAAACACTGAAATCCCAACAATGAATTTCAAATTCTTCTTAATCCAAATACAACCTATATTATATTTCAAACTTATCATAATAATATTGGGGAAAGCTATATGAATAACAATTGTGTGCACTAGTTGCAAGGTGCAATTGGGCGCGACTCAAATCCGTGCTGGAACTATATATTTTTTTTTAATTTATGTGATGACCTTTATAGTATAGCATTTATGTACAAATATCATAACATTTATGTAATATTACTTATATTTTTCTATCAATATAGTCATATCTTTAAAAATTCATATAGGATAGTTATACCTTTTTTTCAGTATTATCATACATTTATGTTGTATTAGTATACCTTTATGTACAAATATCAAAACATAATGTAATACTTTAACTTTAAAAAAATAATTTAGACACAATTTGATCAAACATTTATGTGATATTTCTTATACCTTTATGTAATATTATTTATACATTTTTATCAACATAAATGTTATATTTATTATAACATAAAAGTTAGGTCTCGGTGATGATACTACACTATCTGATATAAGAGATTCTCTTTCTACCACCAAAGATAGTTCTGTGTCTTTTCTACCACAAATCAGAATTTTTGACAAAATTACCCTTTTGAAAAAAGTCGGAATTGATGGCCGACTCACTAACATACACAATTTTCGTACAATTATACGATAATTGATTAATTTTTCGTTAAACAATAAATTTATTATTTTTATTAATTATTTTTTTACACGAAATCAATCAATCTTCAAGTAATCTTATGAAATATATAAGACTACACAAAAATTGTGTATGTTAGTGGATATGCCGTTATTTTTGACTTTTTATAAGGGTAATTTTGTCCAAATTTCAAATTTGTGGTTAGAAAAGATACAAAACTATCTTTGGTGGTCAAAATGAAATTTCTTATATTAAATGGTGTATTATATCTTTAAAAATTAAATTATTATGACGTAAATTTTTAAAAGATATTAAATGCATATCTGTATAAATATTATTATAACATAAATATTTAAAAATATTATATATATGTATAAAATAATGTAAATATTAAACTAATATAACATAAAATTACTTGAATATAATTAAAATATATAACATATGGGATAGAGAGTGAGTTCACATGTCTAAATCGTGTGGCGCGTAACAAAAAAAAAAAAAAAACAAGAAAATAGAAAAATCTTGAAGATTTTTAGTCAAAGGCAAAAGTGGAAAGGTCGAAAGGTTCGTTATGTTGAAAAAAAAATTAATGTTGAAGGTAGGTCGGTCCAATACATCCCACTAAAATTGCCACAAAATGAATCTAAAATTGAAGAAGATGAAGCTAGTGCCCAATTTGATGGTGATGTATATATATTTCCTAAACACCATTGTATATATTAAAGCAAAGATTTATTTAAGACAGCAATATAAAAATCAATACTTCAATAATGTGATTGTTGCAGATATATTTTCTAAAAGATATTATAAGGCCTTGTAATGTGATGTTAACTTAATAAAGTAATTGTTTTCTTTTTTAATTCGTAGTGGCAGCTTGAAAGTAACGTTCCTTTTTTTTTTCTTCTTCTTTTTTTCTTAAATTTCCTTATTTATTTGTTTATTTAAATTCATTAATATTTATTATTATATGAAATATTAAGGTTAATATTTTTAATCCTTTAAGGTATAAAATTTAATATTTAGTTAAAAAATATTCATGTATTATTTATTTATTATACGACTTCAAATTTAAGTTTCGAAAACCGAATACAACCAACCTACTTTTTTATACCTATTTCATTTTATATGGACGTTTGCATGTCTATAACTTTATCAATACTATAGTGGGCCCGTGTGATGATCAAGAATATTAAATTATAGTACAATAATTTTTATAATTATTAATGATAAGTATTATAAACATATACATATGATTACTAATTCATAATATATCTATAACACAAAATAAAAAAAAATTTGTGACAACACGTGACGAAATTACTTAACTAGTTTAACTACTTTTAAACTTAAGTTGGTGTATTTGGATGAGGAAAAATGTTCACTCTTTTAGATCACAAAGCTAATTTTTGAATCTCTGAGTTAGATCACTATGATTAGATAGCAATTGTTAGATCACGAAAGTACTCTAAGTTAGATCACAAAACTCATCACGAAACTCAAATTAGATCACTAAAATCTTAGATTTGATACAAAACTCATATTAGATCATGAATCTCGAGTTAATTAGATCACCGTGGTTAGATAGTGATAATTAGGTCATGAAGGTACCCTAAATTTGATCACAAATCTTACATGTTTAGATCATCAAACTCATATTGGTTCTTGAAACTTGAAACTTGAGTTAACTAGATCACCATGGTTTTGTGGCGATAATCAGATCATGAAGACACACTAAGTTAAATCATGAATCTTACATGTTAAATCACCATGCAAACTCATCTTAGATCAAGCTTAGATCAAATCTTATATGTTAGATCACCAAACTCTTCTTAAATCTCGAAGCTTTAGTTGGATTAGATTGTTAGGTAGTTATAGTTATATCACAAAGTTTGTGTTAAATCACAAAGTTTAAGTTAGATTAAAAAAACTCATGTAAAATCACAAAACTCTTGTTAGATCCGATCTGGATCTTCTATTTCAAGTTAGTGTTTCATTTTGTATTTCATTGCATTTAATTCATATCATGTGTAAATTGGTGATGTCATCTTTTATACTTGGCGTGTGGAGATTATTTTAATAACGATAAAACACCAATGTGAAATAGAGGATCTTGTTTGGGTTAGAACACGGAATTTGAGTAAATCACGAAGCTTAAGGGGATTTAGACATTTGCAAACAATTCCATAATCTTTGACAAATTTTCTACCAATTAAATTTGTTCATTACAATAGAGTACATGTTTCTTTTATTAGAATTCAATTTTGTAATTGAATGTTAGTAATGTATAAAGTAATTTGAACACTCATTTATGTGAGAAATTTTGAAAAGAAGATTTGATGAAGTTTTTTCCTTTTAATAATGAAAAAATTTTCTAGTCACAAAAAAATGAGTTACCTTTTAAAACCTTTAAGAAACAAGAGAAAAATCATGTATACAATTTCCACAACATCAATATTTATTTCATACGCTAATTTATAGTTATTAAGTATGACACCAAAGTATGGGGACATAAAAATAAAAAATAATAAAGTAACACCAAAAATTATTTTTAGAAAAGACTATATAAATGTATGTGTATGTATGGAGAAAAGATAGAATGATTAGAAATTGCTTTAAAAAAACATACAATAAGATTTAAATTTTCCATCACTGAATATAGAGACATAGAGACAGACATTAATGATGACAATGCTTGATGAATTCAAAACATCATTAGGAGCATTAGGAGTAAAATGGACACCATTGTCTTCATTGATATCCAACTGAAAGAGCACATCTTCAATAAATTCATCAGCATTTGTAAAGCTGGACTCAACTGATAGATCTATTATTATGACAAAGAAAAAGGTTGATAGACACATTAATAGCTCTCAACACTTAGCTAAGAGTTTCATTAATGAGGGAGGCTAAATTCTGTGCAGATTAATTAGTAAGAAGAAAAGGGAAAAAATTAATTGCATGAATAATTTACAAACCTTGGAAAAAACTAATAAGCCAATGCATGGATGTTTTTGTGACTTTTTTAGGGATTTAAACCAAGTGACAAATCCTTTTAATCAGAAGCAGTAGGTACACTTCCAAATTGAAGACTCACAAAAAAGTAAGTATCTTGATGTGAGGTCATGGAATATCTGTTTTGATGCATGAAAACTTCCTAAACAAATAAAAGTATTGCCCGCATATTATATTAAGAAAAAAAAACTGGAATTCATTAGAAAACCGAGAAAAAAAATGTCTCACAATTTTAATGGAATATTTGAGTTGAAATTAAGGCACTAATTTTGAGTTCTAGGACATCTCTTGTAAATCCCTAATGATACACAATGGAAACGACCGCTATAAATGATGATAACTTAGACACCTCATATGGTAATCTGGATTCAATATTTTGATTAGTCTACAACTTCGAATAAATTAATATTGTTGCATAAATTCAATATTTAAAAGAAAGAAAAAAACATGATATTATAAGACGTGGTTAATGTAGCACCCCAACCTAGGAGATTGTGACACCATCTTAACTTGATATACTCAAAATATTTATAATAAAGAAAAAGATCAGAAAACGCGGTAGCGTAGGAACCACGAGACTTCTTATTAGTAAAGGGAATATGTAAGTGTGCTCCTGCGTACCAACTGAGCCATTTCCCTTTTTAATCAAAAATGAAATGTTGGTAAGCTTTATAGCTCCAAACTAGTATAGATTGGATTGCTGGATACGGGATCCTTGTAGTAGGCTGGACGAACATCCATTTGAGAGAGGATAGTCTTTAGAAAGTATAGGGTGTATGTATCCCAGGTGAGCCAAGAGGTGAAGAGTGGGAGTAGATCAGAGAACGCTTCGCCTTTTCTTATCTTCTTCGCGTTCTAGGAGTAGCACAAAAGGAGGGATTAACATTATTGACCCAAAAGAAATATCAACAATAAAAAATGATTTTCCTAGAGAAATTCAACAGAAGAATCCATTATTAAAAAAACAAGATTTTTTTTAAACCGAAAAGCTTAACATGCAAGTAACTAACTCATATCTTACTCGCATTTGTAAATCAAAATATTGACATATATAAGTCGTTTAACAAGTTTACTTAAACCAATATTAGAAGTTTCAAAAAGGAATCCAACATATCAAATTAAACATATTAACACATATTAAACCACATATATATGCTTCTAGAGAGGAATCCATACAATAGGCTACACATCCGCTTCGTTGTAAGTTGGATTTGAAAACATTTTAAATTACATCATAAGACTCCTTCAAAAAAAATTTAGTGGAATAACTGTACTATTTAATACGTTAAGACAATTAAACTATTAAACACATACATGTTTTTCAAGGACGCTTCTTGGACCATATCATCACATCCAAGAATGTGGGATCGCTCGCCCACTAGACCTTATTTCATAGACCGGACACTCTTAACTTTATGGTCGTCACTTTGTAAGAAAGCTACATACCAGTTATAGTTACGGGGCTTCTAGCTATATATTTTCATATATAATTTACTAATTCAATTAACAACACATAGTAGGTAGTAGAAGTTACCCACTTTTGAGGTTTTGAGATTTGAATTGAAAGGGGATGCTTATTAAACCATTTGATAGTCTCGTACTGCACTTACCATGTTCATATATTAATTTTTAATTTTTAAATCACATCTCAATTATATCATACACATATATACATATTCATCTTCATTTGTTACTTAGTTAACATATTAATCAGTATTTATTGCTGTGCTTCAATTAATTATAATATCATTAAATCATATTATAATTATCCAACCAGCATGCTTATTATACATATCACATATGTATGTCATAAGAACATAACAAAATTATAAGTTCATGAGTTTTTAAAGCATTTTTTAAAACATGCCTCAATTATATTTTGAAAGAAGATCGTATTTAGACTCTATAAACTCGTAAAACTAACATTCATCTTGAAACTTAAATGATTCACCACTTCACATATAAGCTCTCATTTTTTTCTTAGATTAGTTTCGAAAAGAGATAAAATCTCTCTTTTAACCATGGCTAAAATTTTGATCTCAAAACTAGTAACTTGTAGGTAGAAAAAACATTCTATAGAATAACAGTTTTTATAATTCATATAACAATATTAAATTCATGAAAATAATCACTAATTTCCATAATAATCCTATGTTAACCATGCTAAAACAATATAGATAAGTTAAAATCACAAAGCTTTAATAAATAATTTACGACATTCAAAAATTGTTTGAAAAGTGCTCTGAACAAGTCTATTTTATAAATTCACCATAAATTACATAGTTATTGAAACCTTTAAAAATTAATAATTTAAACTTCTAACATATATTTATTTAAACATAGTAAAATTGTTTTAAAAAATTATAATTCAACGAATTTATAAAATTATTCTTCTAGGGTCTTAAACTGCATAATTTCAATTCGAACTGGGCTATCTTTGAAAAAAAAACAATTATAATTCATTCACTAATCCAAAACTTATCAAGTTTTAAACATAGACTTAAAACTTCATGTGGAACAACATATTAAAAAGTTTTGAAAAAATCCAACTGTAAAAAGTTATAAAAATCGACAAAATGGACTGGAATTACCAATTTTTTTCACAAGTACTCAATTAAACCCACATGTTTCTTTAATTGAAATGTAAACTCGATTTTTATAAATCTATTAACCTCAATAAAGTTATCTTAGCTTAATTTATCACACATGTAAGGAGCTTAAACAAGATAATCAAACACGCAAAATCTATTTCAACATGTAATTACACAATCAACACTCAAGATAATCAAACACTCTAAACATATTTCAACATGCAATTACACAATCAACACTCAAGATAATCAAACACGCAAAATCTATTTCAACATGTAATTATACAATCAACACTCAAGATAATCAAACATGCTAAACCTATTTCAACATGCAATTACACAATCAACCCTCAAGATAATCAAACACGCAAAACCTATTTCAACATGCATTACATAATCAACACTCAAAATGATATATTTTTTAAGATCAACCAAATAGAACACGGCATTGAACAAATTTCTTTACATTTGTAGGAAATCACCTTTGGATCATACATGTAAACTCAGTTTAGGTAAGAAAATCAAACTTACAATACTTCTTTCCACATGCAATTCAACATTAAAAATCTAATCATCTCCTAAAGAGAAGAATGTTGAGATTTAGCCAAAATACCTCTAAAATTGCACACAAACTATGAGTTCTTTGAAACTTGCTTGGAAAAAGATTATAGTTTAAGCTCAATTTTTCATCTTGTCTTGAAAGGATCTTACTTCTTCACTTAATCTTGAAAAGGACAACTTGTTTGAAGATGGGGATAAAGGATTTGGAGGGGAAGAAAATGATAGAGAGGAGCAATCCGTATAGTAGAGAGAGAGAGTTCCTTCTTTTCTTTTTATTAATGTGGCTCAAAGTGGTGTGTTTCCTCTTTAGACGTAACATTTAGTGTATAAATTCTAGTATAATACATGTAGATCACTTGTAGAATGATGAATTAAATATGTAACAATTAGTAGCATTGAGAGTTATTGTTGACTTGATGGACATGAGAGGTTGAGTGTTGCTCATCTAATATGTCATAAAGGAGTTTGTGGTCATGATCATAATATATTTAACATTGATGCAATTGTGACCTATAACATCCAACTCATATTGAATTAATCAATTAGATGTAGGGTATATAGAACATAATATCACATATAAATAAGATGTCATGTAAATTGTAATATATGACTTGAAATTGAATTTTTTCTTAATTAGAGTTTTGATAAAAATTGATTACCTAATTATGCATGAAGATATATTCAAATTAATATATCACTTAAATCACATAACTATGTATGAGATATATTCAAACTAACACATCATGTAAATCACATAATTTATTGCATATAAACTAATTTAATATTTGCCACATTTCATATACTTACTAAGTTTACTTTACATGTTACTTATATATTTCTGATCATCATTCCTTTACTCATGCATGTCGAGTGTATCATGATCAAACTCGATCTCCTCGGATAGCCATCTTGCAAGATTTTTTTAAAAATATTAGCTCATTTTTTCTTCATAAATCATAAAACTTATCATACTGGTCATTAATAATGAATTATATAAGATAAAATTTAAATTAATATATAAAAATATGCAATGCAAGTTTTTATGAAAATGAGGTGTTACGGTTGAGTGGTGAAATATTTTCTATTGTGCATAAAAAGATTTTCAAAGAATGCATTTTTTGGTAGAGAATTATCACATAACAAATAAGTGATTGGGCAAAGTCTTGTGTAAGATGGTTTAACGGATCTCATTCCGTGAGATGGGTCGGGTTTGATCGGATCAATGACCCAATTAACGGTCAAAGGGTGAAAATCAAAATCAACGACTAACGATCAAAGTCAAAGTCAATGATTAATGGTCAAAGTCAACATCTGGTCAACAAAAATCAAATATAATATTTTTATGTATATTAAATAATATTTTTTGAAAGTATCATAAAAGTATTATATGGAACTCATGAAAGTATTACATTATGAAAATAAAATACCATGTAATACTTTTATGTGTATCATGTGATATTTGTAACAAATATCACATGATACACATAAAAGTATTACATGGTACATATGAAAGTGATTCATTATGTGAACAAAGTAAAATATAATATTTTAATGTATATCATGTAATACTTTTTGAAAGTATCATCATGTAATACTTATCACATGATATATATAAAAATATTACATGGTATACATAAAAGTATTACATTATGAGAATAAAATACCAGGTAATACTTTTATTTATATCCTGTAATACACATAAAATTACTACATGGTGCATATAAAAGTATTACATTATGAGAAAAAATAAAATGTAATATTTTTTTAAAGTATCACCATGTAATATTACTTTTAATGTATACATAAAAGTATTATATGATGTATATGAAAGTATTATATTATGACAATAAAACAATATGTAATACTTTTACATATATCATGTAATATTTTTTAAAAGTATCACATGATACATATAAAAACATTTAGCATAACATAAAGGTATAACACATAGAACGAATTTGGATGAGTTTGAGAATACCCACCCAAGCGCATGCAAGCGTGTCGGGAATACATGAGCCGGATCAAGACAGTTGCATATATCTAGAATCCATGCAACAGTTACACACAAATTTTTATATTTGGAAAGAAATGAAAAACTTGATTTGGCATCTCACAAAAATCCTAAGATTTTTTTTTAAATTTGGTTAGATTATCAATTTATGATTAGAAAATATTTTAAAAGATATGAAATAATTTAAATGCACATGTGTTGTTTTCAATTGTATCAGTCTATTACTTATTGGAAATGCCATATTTAAAATTGGAAATACCTCTATAAAGATGAAAGCAGAAATAAATGATAATATCTAAATATATACTTACCATTCTTGTTAAAATTATGTTATAGATTTTCTAAAAGGTGAAAATTGGGGTTTTAGGTATGAATTTTATTTTTAGGGTATATATATATATATAGATTTTTATGATTAATTGTTTTAACAATGTATGAGGATATTTGGATTAAAAAAATAGATAGTGAAACCTTGATAAATGAATGTTCGATAAACGAATAACTTCAACAAATGAATAATTTTCTTCGGTCCCGACTTGGGCCAATGAGGTAATTGAATAACCTCGCTAAATGCATTAATGTTTTTTTTTAAACTCTTAAAGACCCTATATAAATATAAATGAATAATCATTAAAATACATAAGATATATATGTATAAATACCCTAAAAAATATATGTTTCAATAAACAAATACAAAAGATCATTTCTTAACAAAAAAATCGTCTAATGTCGTTTGCTTTTTTCTTCCACCAAAATGCATCACATCCTTAACTTTTTCTAGTGCAAACAAAACTTTTAGAATATTTTGCTTATGTTGTAGCAAGTAGTTTCATAGGGTGATTACTGCTTGGAAGGCTTCTTTTGATGACACATTTGGTGTGACACCACTATCATCTGGTTCTGGATCATTTTCATCATTTAGTACAGATTCAATAATTTCTTCGTTTGTAGGCAATTTCATAACTGCATCATTCTCGTTAGGATAGTCGTTCAAAAAATGTTCTGAAACGTCCCGATTTTTTTTTGTAAATAAATCTTAACCGAGACGTTACTCACTCATAAAAATTCACTCTTTCAAAAGAATAAAGATAAATAAAAATTAAGAATAATTTAAATTTCAAGATTTATTATAAAATATACGTTTCCATAATTCATAAAATATCACATTTACAATTAAAAACTTCTGTAACCTCTGCTCATCGGCTACCAGTATCCACCGCTCGCGCGTCACGCCCTAGAAATCCTTAAACTGAAAATATTTTAAAA
Source organism: Scutellaria barbata (assembly GCA_028654395.1). Lineage (NCBI taxonomy): Eukaryota > Viridiplantae > Streptophyta > Magnoliopsida > Lamiales > Lamiaceae > Scutellaria > Scutellaria barbata. Next base: position 11,680,258 of record CM053656.1, on the reverse strand, counting down.
AGAGGGGTGAGTGTTTGAAATACACTCAGTGGGGTGGGGAACTCGGGATGACATAAAATAATTTCCAACATTTAAAAACCATTTGCTAAAAGATATTTTCATGCCCTTATTTCAAAACGATATAATTTTAAAAGATTTCCATCGTAAGTTCCTCAACTCATCATAACACAATTTTTATCAGAAAACTCAATTGACATAGAACGTTTATCATTTAATAAAAACAGCATAAAATAGATCATTTCTATCACGTGACTTATAATCATTTTAAATGTAAATATTCTTCACAAATCAAACATCATTCATCTTCGAACATGTCACTTCCATTCCTACATTTACGATCTTTAACAGTCTTGCAACATATGCGGTTTTTAGCCGTTATGGAAACATGTAATCCATCCTTCACATTCAAATATCATTTTTCACATAGTTACGGTGCTTAGCCGCCATGAAAGCATTTTGCGGTTCTTAGCCGCCGTGAAAACATTTGTACGGTTATTAACCGTCATAATACGGTGATCAGCCGTCATATGCGAGCCCTAGCCGCCTTGCATACGCATGCACAAGCACATATCACTTCATTTTCACATTTACGGTTTTTAGCCGTCTTGTAAACATACAATCAATCATTCAAGTTCAAACATCAATTTTCACATAGTTAACGGTGCTTAGCCGTCATGAAAGCATTTTGCGGTTCTTAGCCGCCATGAAAACATTTGCGGGTCTTAACCGCCTTTTTACGGTCGTTAGCCGTCGTAATACGGTCGTTAGCCGTCGTAATACGGTGATCAGCCGTCATATGCGAGCCCTAGCCACCTTGCATACGCATGCACATGCGCACATAATTTCATCACATTTTCACATATCAAAACGTACACATAGAAGCACATGTACTGAACAAAACACCAACTTTTAAGTCATCATACGTCATAACACGTTTATTCATAGGCACTTCAATATGTCACATTTCACATAGAATAAGATTCACCGTCATCATATAATAACATTTCATACATTCAGCACATAAACCCAACACATTTCATATAGTATAATAAAATTCGTAATTTAAATATTTTGAAAGTAATATAGATACCGACTTAGCACTTTTCCCCACCTGAAGAGCAGCTGATCAAAAGCTTTTAGATTTCCAAATTATCTACGGCGCAAACTTCCGGAGTATCGCCTACAAGCATAAGGGTTCGACTTAGATTCTATTCGAATTATGATTGATTTCAATAGATTAATATCTTTAAATTAAACCCTAATTTTATAATTAAATATAACCTATTTTGTAATTAAATATATCATTTATAATCTATAAAATTGATTCGAAATTAATAATTCGAATTAAAATAGATATGAATTTAGGGTTATTTATCCTTAAATTAGAAACAATAATTAAATCGTAAAATTAATTTAATTAGCATAATATTTATAAGTTTATAATTTTTAGTCTCAAAAGCAATCTTGCAAAACATAAGTTTAACTTATAATTCCAAATAAAATCTTTGGTTAAAAATTATAATAAATAAATGCAATAATACTTAATTCTCAACTCCAGCTTACATTATAATTTCTTAATTAATTGAATAAAAATCTATGACTTTATACCTTAATTAATCATATAAATAAATCCAAGTAACATAAATTAATTATATAGTCTTTCTTTATCATTTAATTAAAACTCGTTTCATTTATCAAACTCTATTTGCTTATAAAATAATATCTATAAATCCAATATATTCTAAAATCAAAAACGTCATTTTCATAAATTCAATAATTATAATAATAAATTCCTAATATTCTTAAATCTTAGGGAAAATCCATATCAAGTTATCCAACTCAAAGTCCCATAATTTCTACCTAATTATGATACTTAAAGCATAATTTATAAAATTAAGGTTATAATTTATCTTTGTCATTTAACTAGAGTTCGGAATTCATATATCAATTTCTATTAATTATAAAGTAACATATAGAATTCCAATACATATATTCTTATTAAATAAAAACATATCATTATCGTAATTTCAATAATTCTAGAGAGAAAATGTATGATATCCTAAACTTAAGGTTATAAATTATAATGTTTATAATTATTGTGACCAATATTGGATTTCTAATAATTCTAAAGTTCAAAGATATCATTAAACATAATTTAGGGCATTTAAGCATGCTTTATATACTTAAGGGAAAATCTGCAATTTCATAAATTACTTAGGCTTAAAATCAATTTTCAGAAAAAAGGACATTTGCAAGTTAGCCCCTTAATTGTATTAAATTCTCAAAAAGGAACCCTCCCCTCTAACCCACATTTCCCAGCCCCTGCTGCTCCTCGCCGGCGCCAACCTCCCTCTGCCACTGTTATCCGTTCACCTCTGCCGGCGACTAGAAGTCGCCGGCGACCCCTTCAACCCAACCATGGTTCGCCGTAACGGCCGTTACGGCCGTTATAACGGCGTTTCGTAACCTTAACGGCCTCCTCCGCGTCACTGATTCGGTTAAAACCGGTTGGCTACATTATCGAGCGCGATATCGGCGCGATATCGCTCATAACGGCGTTATTTGGCGTTATAACGGATTGTAACGGCGTTATAACGGACATAACGGATTTAAAAGGCGATAAAAGCGAAAACGACGGATAGATGATTGAATTTGAATATTATGTATTCTTTTTTCGATTGAATGTAATATTCTTTATACATGTTTATTATACCTTGAATGGTGGTTAAAGATGTAGAGAAATTAAAGTTGTAATTGTAGCAACAAAAACAATAATTGGTAATAATATGTAAGCAAACTTAGTCACGGATATGGATCATCTAGTTATACTAGTGGGAAACATAGTGTGAGCTCATTTCCTACTAATGCTGGATACCATGATCATCATTATGGATCTTCTGACAGTACAGGATATCGAGGATTTGGATATTATCATGAGTATCCACATGAACAGCCTATGTCTCATCCTACTCATTATAATTATCCACATTTTCCTATTTATCTTTAAAGGGGAGATAATGATGACTTTGAACCACCCCGACACTCCACTTGGTATTAATAATGTATGTAATTGTATGTTTTATATGTTAATTCTAGTTGTAATATTGTTTTTTATGTTAATTTAGTAAAAACATATATATATATATATATAAGTGATTTTCTAGAATTTTTAGACTATTTTTGAGTTTTTTCGAAAAATTGTCCATTACGACCGCGAAATCGCCGCGAAATTGCAATGTAACCTTAACGGTGGACACCGCGACAGGCACCGCGACCGTTACGGCGAACCATGAACCCAACACACACCTCACCCGACGCACACACCCTCAATCTGGACACCCCCCAACCAGCAGCCAACATAATCGGCGCCGCTGTTCACGGTGGCGCCTATCACCACCTGCCGACGCAACACCGGCGCTGGCCCACTGCAACACCCACAACTTCGCTTCAACACAGACACACGCACACATAGCACACAACCAGCAAAAACAGGGCCGAACCCATCACAGCCCCGTCCAGCATAGCCGCCGTTCGTCGCACCTCCAGCTCTTGCCGTCGCCGTTGCTAGCAGCAGTCCAGCTCCCAAGCGCCGGCGTGTGGTACAACTAGCAGCAACTTACAGTAGCATAGGAATGGAGAGAGAGGGAGAGAAGATAAAGAAAATAGGGGAGAGGGAGGAAAGAGTGTCGAGAGAGAGAAAAACTTTTGTTGAGTGCTTTATCCACCATCACTCATTTTGTTATATCATTATATTAAAATATCTTCCAACCTATTCATTACTAGGGTCAAACATGTCATGCTTTGCTTATATATATGCTATATATGTTGTGTGATATATGGTCAAACATGTCATACTTATATATATATATATAGCATATATATATATATATATTCTCATCCATTTTATTATTATTATATTTTTATTTTTATTTTATATGACTATTAGTACAAATATCTTCTAATTTTATACATATATCTATATAATAAATCAAACATATATTATACTTATATATATATGTTGGGTGCATATGCATATATACTTATATATAATTAAATTTTATTTCTTTTATTTCTCTTTCATTTTTATTAATATAATACTAATTATAACTATTATTACATAAATTTCATTTTAATTGTAGAAAATTCTTATTATATATTTTATGTAATTAAATTTTATTTCGAGTTGTTACATGTTCAACGTCTATCACATGTCTATAGTGCAAATTAGAAATGATATTTGTTAATCCTTGAATTGTATCTTCTTCTAACTGATCAACTTCTTCTTCGGGAATATCAATGTCTTCAAATCGTATCTTGCAATATCGGAAACAATTAGCAATTATTTTTTCTGTTACATCAAATCTCCAAGCCATGGTAGCAAACTTAATTGCATCCAAAATGTTAATGTTTTCACGATTTGATGAGTCCACTTCAAGGCTCTGGAAGATGCTAGAATAAAAACGTCGTCGATAATGAACTTCGAATGCTCGAATAATTCCAGCATCACATGGTTGAATTTTAGACGTTGTGTTAGGAGGTAAGAAAAACAACTCTACATTTTTCAACCTTTCAACAACCTTTGGATGAGTTAGACAATTATCTACTACTAAGAAAACCTTTCTGTCATTCATCTCTTGTCAAACCAACGACAAAATTCTTGAAAAATCAAACCAGTCATCCAAGCTTTCTTGTTGAAGCGATACTCACAACTAAGATTATTAATGTTCACATTTTTAAAGCATCTAGGTTTTGCATACTTACCAATAATCCAAAGGGTTACTTTGTCGGATCCATCACCATTACAACAAACCGCAACAGTGATTTTCTCTTTGTCTTTCTTTCGTCCTTCAAGCTGCTTTGTGGCAAGTGAATGGTCAGCTTCCAACCGATAAAATAGTCCCGTTTCGTCCATATTGTAAATATCTTTCAACTGAAATTAGTCTAGTTTTAACCGGATTCCAGGTAAAGTATTTTCAATATCCTCCACGTTTATAGAACCGCTTCCACCAAAACTTCGGTAGGACTTAATTGAATATCTTGTCTTTAAATGTTCTAGCCATCCACTCGAAAAGTTGAATTCTTGATTTGTTTCACCATACATTTTGTGAAAAGACTTTTTTGCTTTACTTTAAATCATTTCTCCTGACATTCACCTTCTCTTATCTTTGACAAAACCATTCAAATAAAACTTTCTCTAAACCAGGCATTGTTATTTTTCATCTCTTTCGACAAATACTCTTCTAATTTTTTGAGAGTATTTGAAATTGTGGTTTGGTTAGTATCCAAACCAAACTTTTCTTTCACTCATATTTGCATATCCTTTTCTGTAAGACTTGGGTGTTCCTTCTTATGCTCACATATGGCCCTCCTTATTTGGTCGGTTAAAGTTGTTTTGTTGATGGTTTTGACTGATGATTCGAAACCATCAAATAGAATATTGAGAAAGATATAGTAGAATGAATGATTTACCAAATCAAAACTTTAGAACTATATTTATAGTTTAGGTTATATACATTTTGTTAGTCTTTTAGTATTCCATACATAGAATTTTACTAATAGTGCATATGTACATGTAAAATAATTGTAATGAAAATAAAAATAAAAATATCCTTTAAATGAATAAAAATTCGATAAATGAATAAATTATTCATTTATCGAAAATAAATAATTTCGCTAAATGAATATGTTTTTTTAATCCCAAGGGTATTCGCTTATAAAAGTTTCACTATACTTAGCATATCCTATAACAAAAAATCAGGAAATGGTATTGTTAGGTAGACGAATATTCGGCTTTTTTAATAGAATATTACAAATTCAAATTTTTATTAACAAAATAGCGTAAATAATGAATTTTAATAAAATAGGTGAAGGATGGTGGCGACTTTTGACAAATCTTATTTTTTAATTAATTTTTAATAGAAGTCGTGTGGTGACTTATGATAAATTTTATTTTTAATTAATTTTTAATACAAATCACCACCGGTGGTGGCGAATTATGAATTTTTTTTATTTTTTAATTAATTAAATTATTTTTTAATAGTAGTCGCCAAAATCGGTGACGACCATCATAAAATTTAATATATTTAATGACCGATGACGAACACGTATATTTTGACAATATTTAATTTGTTAAAATTAATTCGTGTATTTTAAACACATAAGTGTTAACTATATTTATTAATAAATATTATTATTTGATAATTCATTTTTTTTTGTAAGTTAATCTTAATTATTATATCATATATGATATTAATAATAAATAATATAAGATTGAAATAAACATATCAAACAACTACATATAAATATTACTAATAATACTAAGCAATTCTATAACGACGTTTAATTATTTATTTATAGTTATTAATATGTTTACTTTCCTCTTATATTATTTTGCATGGTATTTTGTTAATAAATATTTCAAATTACAATATTCTATTAAAAAAGTCGTTCGTTATCATTTGTGAACATGTTCAATTATTAAATAAACGATACAAACACTTTCTTAAGATAAATAAATGAGCATGAACAACCCTCATTCGTTCAAGTTCGACACGTTTACACCCTTTATATATGATCTTAATAATATTTATTGATAAATATAACTAACACTTACGTATTTAAAATACACAAATTAATTTGTAGCAAATTAAATATTATCGAAATATACGTGTTCGTCATCGATCATTAAATATATTATATTTTATGATGGCGGCCATTGATTTTGATGACTAGTATTAAAAAAATAATTAAATTAATTAAAAAATAAAATTTGTCATAAGTTGCCACCACGGGGGACGACTTCTACTAAAAATTAATTAAAAAATAAGATTTGTCAGAATTCACAACACCGGTGGCAACTTCACCTATTTTATTAAAATTCATTATTTATACTATATTTTGTTAATAAAAATTTGAATGTGCAATATTCAATGAAAAAAAACCTCAAATATTCACCTTCATAAAAATAATACTAATTCACATAAAAAATATTATTGTTATGGAAAATATAATCAATACCATTTGAAAATTTATATAATGGATATAATCATATATTCAGTAAAAATATCGCACAAAATCATATCATTTAACTTTATGTTTATGAACAACAAATTTATGATAGGTGATAAATATTTCATGTTTATCAATTATACATTATTTAAAATATGATATTCGACAACTATAAAAAATAAAAATTTATTCGCACCGGAGTCCAAAAAACCACTTCCCACATAACTTATAGTCCTTTCTACCACTCTAGAAAAGATTTTTGCCCAAAATTTCTTTTTTTGGTTGAAATTACAAACATACCCCCACTTTATGGCATTAAATGACAAATAATGGTCGAAAAAATGCCCAACTTACCACTTTTCCTTATATCTTTGGCCCATTTACCACTTTATTTAAGTAATAGGCCCCATTTACCACATTCCTTATATTTTAAGCCCCAAATACCACTTTTGTCAAACACAAAATCCGAAAAGGGAGCAGGACTGACGCAAATAGTGTAACATGAATTTTACTGACACATATATGTCAACTCCTACACGAAAAGTGGTACTTAATGTCCAATGAATTCGTTGAAGCCAAATATTACACGAAAAAATGAATTTGTCTGATGTTATATTATTCTCTTATGATGTATTAAATTATATTATATTATATTATATTATCATGACTGACACAAATAGTGATTCATGAATGTTACTGAGTCAACGCCTACACGAAAAGATATTACACGAAAAAATGATTTTGAAAAGTTATATTATATATATTATCTTACATGAAAAATTGCATCATGTCTAATTAATTGTTATATTATTTTATTATATATATTATCCTACACGATAAATTGCATCATGTCGAATTAATTGTTATATTATTTTATTATATATATTATCCTACACGAAAAAATGAATTTGCAAAGTGGTTTATATTATATTAGTTAATTAATGTGCACCTCCTACACGAAAAATTGCATCATGTCCTTTTAATTCTTATTCTTATATAATTATGTAAATGGCACATACACGAAAATGACACTTGCAAAGTTTTTATATTATATTAGTTAATGAATGACACATATATTTGCAAGTCCACCCGAATATTATATTATTAAAATGTTAAACAACTCCTATACGAAAAACACACTTGATAAGTTATATTATATTAATTAATTTGAACTCCTACACGCATCATGTCCAATTATTTTTATATTATTATAATATGTGAATGCACCACCCTACACGAAAATCACACTGGCAAAGCTAATATATTATATATTATATTAATTTAGGAAGCAAAAATTCGTGTAAGGCAACCAAAAATGTAATTTGGCTGTACAGCAAATTAATTGATTACTTCCTTACACGAATTGAATGATGTAAAAAAATACTTATAATTAATTTCCTTACAAGAAATTTGATAGGGAAAAATAGGACCAAAAATTTACAATACAAATCACAATGACTTGGTCTCCATTTCGTGTAAGAAAAATGAAATTTTTTGGCCCCACCCATATGGAGTACAAAAGCTACTGACAATCCAAACAAAGTGACATGACCAATTGACTTGGGCAGTCACATGTACATAGTGTTTTGTTTGGATTTTGTCTACATAATAAGCGTAAGCCAATACATTGTAAAAATGAAGATTCACAATATTTTGTAGTTCGTGTTTTTTTCATACCATAACACATCCAACATTGAGAAGAAGAGATAGTAGCAAACAAATAGTGGACAAATATTAAAGATTTTATTTCTTGGAAGGTATGTTCGTAGCAATAAATTTGTGGCATATATTGTGAATTTTCGTGGTCGTGTTTTGCTTGTATATATTTTGTGTTTTATTATTGTTAGTATTATCTGTATCTCTTAATGCTAGTATTATGAAATTTTTTTCTCTGCAATTGTTACATAAATGTAATAACATACGTGGAAAAAAAAAAGACTACTTAAAAAATCAAAATTTATTGTTGAAGTAAAAAGTAAAACAAATGTTAAAAAAAATCCCAACTTAGTTATTATTATGAATGAGATTAAGCTTACACGAATTTTGGTCTCCTTCATGCTTACACGAATTGTAGTTAGGCATTTCTTACACGAATTCTGTCACGGTTGAGGCCTACACGAATTTTTGTCACTTTGGAGCTTACATGAAATTTAGCATATATGCATCCTTACACGAATTTTAGCATATTTGCATCCTTACACGAATTTTGACATTTTATGACCATACACGAATTTTTGTCACAGCTCACCCTTGCAAAGTATTTTAGGTCGATGCGTGCTTATACGAATTTTTTTGGCTTACACGAATTCTGGTCGATGTATGCTTACACGAATTTATTGGCTTATATTTTTTTTATGTTTGTGACAGTCACCAAGAATATGAATTCGATGACTGTAGTGGTTTGGTACGGAGGCTATTGGGACGGTTTGGAATATAAAAATGGAGCTAAAGAGGTGGTTCAACTTGCAAGAATCACTTACTATAATTTATTCATGTGTATCCATGGACTTGTGTGTGCCGATCTGAATTGTTGGGGATATGTCATTCACACAATCTTGGATCGAAATGGGCGAGTTAAAAAGAAAACAATAAAGAATGATTTTCAGCTAGACCGAATCTTGTGCAAGATTGAGGATGTTCTTGTTGTTTTTGTTTCGCTAAAATTACTGGACGCGGAAGCATCTAACAGTGTGTTCTCAACACAAAGTTCGAGTACCGATCTTGGTGGTTTTAATGTTAACACGGGATCCTTTTACGAAGGACGAGGAGAAGGTGTAACTGGCGAACCTTCAAGCTTTGACCCGTACGTGCGAAAGTCTGATGACATATGGAACCAAGATTGGAGTTGTAACAATGTTCCTTTTGGCTTAGAAAACGACGATACATTTTATCATAAGTGGGTGTGCCTCAACATGTCCAATCATCGGAGGTCGGAATATCGTCAACAGAGCAGTGGGCACGTTGGCCATCATCAAGCAGTCACGATCAACAAAACTCAGGTTGGGGTGTTGGTTATATTGACTTGAATAGGTCCCCCGACTTCATACGGAGATGAGAAGGGCGTGCAAATTGATGAAATCCTAGAGCCGACACATTTGGGTGGGACTCAAGAAGAAGGATATACGACCCACTCAGGTATTTTCATCTGTCGTATTTTATCTACAAAATATGTAACTGCAGTTTGACGATGCACATTTTTGATATGTCTGTCTGTTTTAATTGTTGTAGTTTCAACTCATGACGGAGAGGAATCGGACCCAGAAAATGCCATGAATGAAGCTTTCGAGTTAGATAAAGAGGATGAAAATACATTGGACGAGGAGCAACGACGTGCCTACGAGGAGTTTTTGACATATATGAACAGATCCGAGTGACACACCCCATAGATGCCACCTATGGAGCAACCGGAGCTTAGAGATTTTCAAGAGACCGAGCCCAGTAGCAATATTTTAGAAAAAAGGAGCGACTTTTGCATCAAAACAAGAATTGCAAAATGCAATTGGTTTTTACCATTTGGAGAACCATGTACAATACCATGTGCACTATTCAGACAAACGTAGATGGTATGTGCAATGCACACAGGAGAACTGCAGTTTCAAGCTTAGTGCATCCGAAAAGTATAGGATTTAGAAGATTTCGAAACATCTCACTCCCCATGATTGTTCATCTGATCTGAATGAACCGAATGTTCGTCATCGACTTACATCAGCCTTTATCGGGGAGTACTATTCTGATGTCCTTCGAAAAAAAGATTCTCAACTCAGCAACAAAAGTATAATGTGCGAAATGAATCAAAGATACGTGGTAAAACTCTCTTACAAGGTTGCATCTCGGGCAAAACGACATGCAATGAAACTTGCCTACGGAGATCCCACAAAATCCTTTTCACTTATGCCATCCTATTTGGAAGTCCTTAAGATTGCTAATCCAGGCTTGTATACAGGTTTGGAAACACAAGAGAATGGAAAATTCAAATACGTTTTTTATGCTTTGGGCACATCCATTCATGGATTCACAAATTTTTCCCGTCCAGTTATAGTGGTGGATGGTTGCCATCTCAAAGGCAAGTATAAATGTATCGGGTTTGTCACTGTTACGAAGGATGGAAACGATCAAATTTTTTCTCTGGCCATTGGGATAGGGAATGTGGAGAACGATGAATCCTGGACCTGGTTTTTAAAGCACCTCCGACACGCGTATGGTTGTCCCGATCAACTCCTAACCGTGTCTGATCAGCACATGAGCATCAACAATGCCATCGTTGCAGTTTACCCTAAAGCAACCCACGGTCTATGTTGTTTTCACCTGCAACAGAATTTAGCCAAGCATGGTTCACATTTCGTGGGTATTTTCCAAAAGGCCGCCTACTGTTACAAGACCACTGATTTCGAAAGGTTATTCTCTTCCTCATCTGCACGCTTCGTCACTGGTTTTCTTTCTCTATTTAAGTTGTTTATGACTAAGATTCAGTGACCTCATTTTTTCACCCTTATTACACTACAGACTGGTTGAAAGGAATGTGGGGCCTCGAGATTAATCCTCTACCCACCCCCAATGAGTGGGTTATTTCTGAAGACATACAAAATACCGTTTGTGTAGCACCAGACAAGCCACGACAGGCTGGGCGCCTGAAATCTAGAAGAATTCCTCACACAGGTCTCAGGACTACAAGTTCACGTACAACCGGTGCATGTACTCGTTGTGGCCAATCGGGGCATAATAGGGCCTGTTGTACCGAACCTGCAGAAGTCGAAGATGGGGTAGCGGAGGTGGAAAACTCTGTTCCAGAACAAAATAACACCCCGTTGGGGAAACAAATCGTAGAAAAAAGAAAAAATGCTCTGTGTGTAAGTCCGACAGTCATACGAGGAGAAAGTGTTCGATATTTCTAGCCTCCCTACCAGCTGATGATTGAATGTAATCTTTTTGTGTGCAATTAATTTATTTTCCGTTAACATTGAAGCTAAAGGTTCATGTTGTGAATGTAGTCGATGTATTAAACACATATACTTATGACTTTAGGCCTTGGTCTTTACTAATAATCCAAATACGATCAACGTGCAGTAACTCTATGTTTTGTAAGCAAATAAGCAACAATATTCAACGTACACCCCAAAAAGTAGAGTACTCTAATCATGAACCATGACTGTAAGCAAAAAAAAGAAAGGATAAAAATCATCAAAATCATCCCGCGAAATCATCCTCCTCGACAGTGTCAGCATCTGATGAAAACTTATATATACTAAGTGCTACACATCGACGCATCTCGAATATGCCATGGTTGATGTTAGGTCTAGGAAAAATGCAGCTCAAACAACTCTCAACGGCCTTTAAAGCGTAGATGCCACATCCGGTAGGATCGTCTTATCGGTAACACAGTCTAGTAGGCGCTGACTCCAAAGTCAACATCGCTGGATTATAAGAATGCCGACCTAGCGACTCATAATAGCCAGCATGCTGCAACAGTCGAGGCCAAATACGTCGGATGGGCAACATCTGATAATAACGACACCTCTTGATGTCCTTCGTCCAATTATGACGAAGACTGTCGAACAAAGTCAGTGTGTACTGTCCCATGTTTACCTCCGCTGCAACCCAGTGTCCATCCAAATTCAGGATCAGATAAATTTGTCGACATAAGTTGAAACAAATAAAGTGGAGAATGTTAATACTCGCGGAAGAATGTACTTTGAATGTTTCAAGTTGCGTTAACTGATAAAGTATTTTTACCTTATTTGTTCGATCCCACCATGGCCTAGTATGCCTCCACCGGGGCCGCTCACTACGAACCCATGGTAGAAGGCGGTCAAGGTCCTCAGGAGCGAACTGCTCACGGATTTCCTCGTGATAGTGAATCCCCGAAGGATCACCCGCATGCTTCGTGTGCCATATGTCCTTGCAGGTCTCCTTTAATTAAGACACAATGAATTTAAAACCACGTTTATTTCGAAAATAAGAAATAATTGAAAAATGAGGCAAAACTCGTGGAATGAAGTCTTACATTGAAGCTGCAGTCGATGATCTGCGTCAGGCCCCTCAGGTCTTGATCGACGGTAACATTCACAGCTTTGGGGTGGCTCTGTAGTATCATTAGATATGCATCAAGAACCTACAAAAAAAAATTTATAAAATACATTGTGAATGGGTTAGTACAGAGTGTGTTAGAAACCCGAAACAATACGGATTGAACATAAAATTAGAACTCACCTCTCGATCGAGTTCACCGTGTGGATCTATAATCGATGTGAAAAAAGAGGGTCTTACGGGGTACCCAAGGCCGACGTTACACCTGCGACAGTAACGATAACTCATTAACCATGAAAATTTAGACACGTGTAAGAAAAGTCAATACAAAACTAGATACGTACATATCTGCAGCATCCCCTAGCTCAGTCCATAAAATGAAGTCCTCCATCGAATGGTCTGTACGTCATCGGAAAACGTGCTGGAATGGAGTCCTCAAGAAATGAGACCTATTTCGCTGACGCACCTCACGGATCCCTGCACTGCTCTTAGGAATGTCAGGCAAAACAGACTCATCCCCGGTGCTGTGAATGTAGTAGGAATGGGTAGGGGAAGATTGGTACTGAGAGGTGGAAGTACAGGGATCCCCGAAGGTCCCATTGTACGGTCGGGATGCAGCCGCGAAATCATGAGGCAGCGGCTGGTACAGCACCATGGAAAAAAAGGGATCCACTGCAGGGCTTCTGGTATCAGAAACCGGAACGGAAACGTCAGCCGGCCAAGGATCCCATGCAGCTGACTGTTGGGCAGACTCATGCGGCCGACTGCGGGCACATCATCCTGAACCAGCGGAGGAGAATCGATATGGTCCGTGAATGGACGTCGGTACTGATCGCCTGTGTGGGCCCTATAATGAGCAGCATTCCCATATCCGACCTCCGGCCCCAAAAAACTATGTAGCTGGTCACGAACGATCTCCAGGATCTGGCTCTCTAAGCGTGTATGTTTCTCCCGTATGAAACTCTCCATCTAATCGAACCTCTGATCGAAGTAGGAATGTAACCCGTTGAAACGGGTGTCCAAATCTGTAGTGAATCATTCGAAATAGTCCTCATATGGCGCTCGCTGACTAGAAAGCTGTGCAGTCGAATGAGGAGTCGAGTGCTTAGGGAAAGAAGGTATCCGACGCTGTCTGCGTGCACCAGAGTCTCGTCGAACTCGGCGGACTCGGAATGGTGTATCGTCCTCCGTGGCCGCTTCCTGATCGGCCGACATCTGAATGGGCGAGGCACCCCTGGAGAATGGAACGTCCGACATCTAAAATGCAGTATAAAATCAGGATCTTTGCACTCTTGATAGCATCGTCTGGGTTTTACCGGAATTCCCCTCCAACGAAGCATGTCCGAATCTCTGCAAGCGTCTTTCGGGGCCACTGACTAATGACTCGCTCGTATATACCGCCAACAGCAGGATGGTGTCGGTCGGTAGGATCAAAATCTGCCACTCCAAAACGTAGCCCCGTCACCAAAGCAAACTCTCTCTGAGAAAAGCGACAAAGCTGGCTTTGTCCGATGCGAAACTATTGATCGTACTGATCATCGTCAGGCGTCCGTGCTACCTCACGGGACATCAAGACGTGCAAAAAACCCTTACATGTCTCATTATTGGTCGCCCATAATAAAAAATGGCCGAAGCACGTCGCTCTAAAACGAGTAAGGCTATCCCACCCTACAGCTCCCAACTTTGTCTGTACATCCTCAAGAATGCTCAGGCGTGTATATCCATTTATGTAAGTGACCCGACCTTGACAAGCAGGCCGGACCCTGCACGATCGGACTATAATATAATAAAAATTAATAATTAATTAGTAATCATTAATTGTTAATGTAAACAATTTTTTAACTACATTAAGGAGTACAAAAATTTAAGCCAACATGATTAATTACTGTCTCAACTACACCAACAGGATCGGAATGTGTCTCCATATATGAATTCATTTAAAAAAAAAATTATCTACAACCTACAATATTAGCCCCCAACATTGCTTCATTCAGACACTTTTCACTGATTTATAGAGGGCAAACAAAATTAGTGATATCTTTTTGTATGAAAGCATGCTTACACGAAGGTTTAGTTTTGTAGATATTCTTGTAAAAAATTAATGGATTCCATATATTATAAGGTGGAATTTCTGAATTTTTGTGTACGAATTGGTGTCACATAAACATATTAGAAAGAAAAAAAAGAGAAATTCGTGTCAGTTTGACTTCGGCATAATTTCGTGTATGAGAACTCACTTTTTCAATTTTCGTGTCAGGTCCTCTACATAAATTCATGTAAGGTGTCATTTACCTTATTTCTATGAAGGTCTATTTCCCCTAAAATAATAGCCACAATTTACTGGCCAAAATTCGTGTAAGGATAAGTGGGCTAAAATTCGTGTAAGGATGAGCGGTTCAAAAATTCATGTGATGAGTTTTGTCCAGAATTCGTGTAAGCATGAGCTGGGTAAAAATTCGTGTAAGGTCATTTCGTCCAAATTCGTGTAAGTTTCAAACACAGAATTTCACCCAAAGTATTATTCCCCTATAATTCGTTAAAGGCCATTACGTCGCCCTTAAGAGAAGCCCTAATTTCATGTAATATAACAACTAATACACCCTAAAATCTACAAACTGTGCCCTAATTCGTGTAAGCATAAGCACAAGCATAACTCGAACAGATTCACATACTCAAGTGCCAAATTCTTCAACGACATTACAGTACAAATAATCATAATCGTGTAAGCATTATCATTTCAATTCAAACAAAAAAACAGTGCAAATCGGACACAAATTCTGAGGGATACTTACTTGACTTGCAGCCATTTGTTTTCGTGTAGCACTTACGCCAATCGTACACGAATTGTTGAGTTTTTTCCAACAGATCTCCGTGTCTCAATCTGCAGTCACCTCTTCTTACACAAAAATTTGCCTGTTGGTGGTTCAATTATTAATTGAATTTGCTTTGCTGGAGAGAGAAAAGGGAAAAGTTGGAAAACAATAAACCTACCCGAACTTTTTTTTACCCTTGCGCAATAATTTTGGGTTAAAGTGGCGGCCCCTCTCCCAATGTGCGCAGTAAATATCTCATGTGCGCAGTGATTGCACAGATTTTGTCAGCCACTTAATTTGACCAAGGGTAATAATGTATTTTCAAGTCTCAATAAGTGGTATTTGGGGCTCAAAATATAAGGAATGTGGTAAATGAGGCCTATTACTTAAATAAAGTGGTAAATGGGCCAAAGATATAAGGAAAAGTAGTAGGTTGGGCATTTTTCTCAATAATGGTCCCCACCGACCAATCCATCACCCAACCACTCATATCTCATTACATTCAAACTTACCACAATGAAAGGAAGGAAATAGAAAAATCGTGTATAATGTTTTAACAATATAAAACACTCCCCAAATTGAAAGAGACATACACGAGCAGAAGTATAATGTTTGAATTTGTTGGTTTTTTTTTTATGTTTCACTACTTACTAATTGTTGATGCAAAAACGTCTTAATTAGTTACTCTAAAATAAAGACCTCATGGACATTAAATGTTGATAACAAACAAATAATTAAAGATTTGAACAAATAGAAACACTTCATACACCAAGGTTATTCGTCATCCACATTACGCAACTTCGTAATATAAAATTGACACCACCTCTTTGTATGATTTTTCGATGCATAAAGTGATCATTTTTTTTCCTTCATTTGACTTGAGCCTCGACTGTACTTGTATTTTCATTATCAAATCGTCATGAAGGGATTGAAACACATGTTCAGTATATTTACTCTTATTATAATCGAAAAGCCCACATCAATTGCATACTCGGTATTGCCCACAGTTTCAGAATATTCTATCCTTGAAGGAATCTGTTTTCCATTTGGTTGTCCAGCTTGTTTTGATTTGTCAGACGTGATACACATTTCTTTCCCAATGTCATCAGACACAACTCAATTTTGTAGGTCAGGTACGAGGACAACCTCACCTGCTCATATGTCCCTCAACCATTCCGTCGTATAATAAGGGCCACATACGAAGTCACCGATTCTTTAACAATATTGTTTTAAAAAAAAGAAGACAAAACACGTGTACGTGAAAGTTGGTGTTGGTCCCAAGTGGTCTCGAAGGTTCAGAGGGAGGTGAACAAACCTTTGTCAATTTTGAATTTTTTTTTCAAACTTACTGTTCTGCAAGTTACTTGAACTTACAGCATCAGTAGCTACTACTTACAACACTAGGATGCAGTGCTGCATGCTGTAACTTAGAGTTTTATGCAGTGAAAATTATGTGTTGACTGAAAGCTTGTTTTCTCAAGTATGCTTTTCTTTTAAGGATTTTTAATGCAAATGACAAGATATATATATATATATATATATATATATATATATATATATATAAGATGCGTCACAGATATATATAAAGTAATAAAATACTTACGGCTTAAGCGGTTCGAAGGTGCTGTAATCTTTTTACGTCCACTCTACTGCTTCTCGAGTAGGAACTTCATTAAGCAAGATTGGTTTACAGGATATCACCTAACAATCTATCAAACTAACGAGTTAACACCTATTAGAACCCAGCGTACACACAGCAACTGCAAATTCTAAAGACAAACTCATACAGGATTTCTACACTCCCATACAGGGAAGTTGTCCATCACCTAGACAACTATACAAACAGCAAGGATAAATCCTATCAACTGTCGACACCTAAAATAACCTAGCACACAACAACAAGGTTAAAGTATATATGGTTTTCTTCAACTGGTGCAGAGAAGTGAATTTCTAAATCCTTCTTCAGATCTTTCAAGTTGAGCTTTGTTCACTTCACTTTAGGTCGAGTGACTGAAACTGTAGGAATGCTTGAGAGAATATTTCTTGAAAAAGTTTAGTCTTATTTAAGCGCAAATGTTTCAGTAGTTAGCTTTAATGTAGCTCGACCTCTATTTATACTTGTAGAAAGATATCCGTTGAAGGAGATATCTTTCATTTGAAATATATGTACTGATCAAAGGCATGACTTACATTTAATGCGCCTTGTCTTCTCTTCTCAGAGCATCAATGTGGTGGTTGCGGCTCGCAGCTTTCTGCAGCCTGTCAGGCTACGTGTCGTCTCTACATTGGCTCCGCATCTGTAATTTTGATCTTCTCTCGAACCATTTTAATTATACTTATGTTGTTCTTAGTTCCTCATACTGCATTTATTCTTCCTCGGATAGCAGAGTGTTGTTTATGTTCGTTATAGTTGAGTTTGCTGAGTATGCAGCAAGTCATGGCTTCTGCTCTGTATCCTTGACCTTCTTGTAGCAACTCCTTCCATACAGTACTATTGTATCTTCTACTTACAGTAGTGATGTATCTTCTACTTGCAGCATTACTGCAACCACTTCTTGCAATGTAGCATCTTTTCTTCTTACAGCTGCATTGCAATAATCTCTTACAGCGATGATTGTCGTTCTTTCTTACTTGCTGCATTATTCTAGTTCATACTTGCAATATCTTTATACTTTCATCTTCTTGATGCCGCACGGCCTTGTTGAGCTCCTCCATCTTTTTGAACTTAAACTTACAGACTCAAATCTAGTCTATACATTTTCACTTAAACATTGTGAGAAATGGGGTACTCAAACTTTCTATTACAAAGGTTGTTTGTCTCATCAAAATCTAAATATCGAAATCCCAACAATTTTCCCCTTTTGATGATGACAAAACCCTTTACATTATTTCGTTCATGAAGGAAGTTTTTACTTTACACTTATCTTTTTCATTCAGGAATTACAGATATGATTTAAGAAAGATAAGTTAATCCTAGATTCAGTAGTGATGTATCATTTCTAACGTTCAACACAAATCAGCAAGATTAACTAAGCATGCAAAGGTTCACAAGGAATGAACTTGATCATAAAGCAGGAAATAAAATTTCTTCATTAAAAGAAAGAAATTTTACAAAGGGTGAAAATTATACATATAAAGATATACAAGAATACCTTGCAGCAACCACTGCTGAAATAGGGACCTCCTTGTTGAAGATTCTTCAGGTCTTCTTTTAGTAGTCCTTCTTTCTTGCTCCCCTTTTTCTCTTGAGCCCTTCCACCAATCTTGAATGGACTCCTGATATAATTCTTCCAGATTTTGCTTGATCTTCAAAATCTAAATCCATCTCAGCCAAAAGTCCTCACAGAAATGCACTATCCTGTCTTACTTCATTAGGTTTATATATCGATTTTGGATCTCAAGCTCTCTATCTCTAGCAAGTTGTTCATATCTTCTCAATGCAGATTGACAAGTATGAAACTTTCTGAAGAAGCCCTCTCTACAGAGATATCTGAAGTATCTGAGGTACTCTGATCTCTTGTATAGGGTAATCGACTCAAATGATGGATTCCTGTCAGTAGACAATCAATTGCCTTAAAGATGTTGAAGCTTCAGGCTATGTTCTCTCCTTCAGGCCTCTGTGTTGAGTCGTGGAATTTCTTGAGGGAGGTATTGGTAAAGAGCTCTATCTACATCTTGCATTATCATCGGTGTGCTCTCACCAATCACTCCAAGCCTCTGCATCCAGGCATTCTATTCTTGCTCTACTCTGGCTCTCTCAGCCCATTGAGCAGCCATCTTCTCATTATAATGTCTTTCAACTTCAGCTCTGCTCAACCTCTTTCTTGACCCCTGCTGCTGATCTTCTCTCCCTCTCTTAGCGTTGTAAGAAGAGGGAAATGTTGTATCTTTTCTTGCAGCGACACTGTATGCAGCGCCTTCAGTTAGTCTGCTTGCAACAGCTGCACCACCAGCTCCTCATTCTCCTTGATTATCTTTTCTCCATCTCTTTGGAGGGGGAATATCAGCAGCAGTAGATGACCTTGATCTTCTTCTTCTACTCAAGGGCTGGTCATCATCATCTTCTTCTTATTCCTCATCTTCCTCCCCCGATCTCCTATATCTATCTGGAAATCCTTCTCCCTTTTTGGCATCATTAAAAGTTGGGGGTGGAGCAGGGGCTACTCTGGTTACAAAAGACCTTGGTCTTCTTGCAGGAGCAGAGGCTTTCCTGGCTGGTGGCTGGTCTCCTTGAGCATATTAGGAAAATGCACTGACCATCATCCCGCAGCTCACCGACTATCATCTCCAGGTTGCCCAGCCTATCATCAACACTCTTGATTCTCTGAGATTGGTCAAGAACATTATCTAAGAGTGTCTCCAACAACATGGAGTGGTTGTGAAGAGTCTCTGCAGCCACATCAACCGAATTCTTGCACATCTTTATCTTTGCGCGACTGATTGCAGCTTCTTTTTTCAACTCACCCTCCATCTGAATCTGATCCTTGTACAGCTTGTTGGTTTGATCGTTGATGCTGTAATGTAGCTTCTCAAGGATGGCTTCAATGTCACTTTGATCAGGGGTTACTTTGGTCACTTCATCTGTATCCTCTGAGGGTACTGTCTCAATAGCCATCCCTCTAGAGGTCTTCAGCTTTTCAAGAAGTGTTATCTCAACAGCCGCCTCGCTTGAGGTCTTCTACAAAGACACCGCCTCAACGATCGATCCTGTAACTTCGACAGCTTTTTTTGCAAGATTCTCTTCTTGTAGCACTGGTGGGTTTTTTGCAACTTCAACAGTTTGTAGCACTATAAGCTCGACTGCTACAAGAATCTTAGTATCGATCTTTATATTTGATTCAGCGGTTTCTTCAAGGATGTCTGCCTGCTGTACTGCTATCTTTGCTAGTACAGGAAGTCCTGCCTCCACTACTTCCTTCATGGTCGTATCATCAACAATCCCTGTCTCTGCAATATTAGAGAGTACATCTCTGATAATCACGGATGGTTCTCCCTGAGGTGAAGCTGCAACAGTTTTAGGATAGATGTACACTAGGGAATTATCATAGCCAAGTAGCTGAGTCTTCTCCTCCTCCAAAGGTTCGACACAGACTAGCATTGAGAGACCCTCAACTACTTGCCCGTATGCTGGGAAGCTTGAGTTATGACTTGAGCTTCCTTCTCCCCGCATCCTTCTTGGAGTGTGCTGCATCCTGGTTTTTCTTTCACACTAGCTTGCAACGTTAGTTGCAGCATTACTTCTTCAGCCTGCTCCACTCCAAGAGTGTGATTTGCTCTTCCGTCCCTTCTTACAGCCTCTGCAGCTGGGGCTAGGAAGACCTGTACATTTTTCCTTGCTGCTTTCATCGGCAGCTCTGTAGACTCCGATTCTATTACAGTAACCTTTCCCTTGCCTTTGTCCAGTGCTTCCTGAGCAGCAGTTTCTCTTGATCTTTCTTTAACGAATGCTGCAAACTCAGGTTGCAAGAGATGGATGATATCTTCTGTTTGAGCCCACTTCAAGATAGTCTTCTCCACTACAAGAAACTCTTTCCACTGCAGAAGAGTTTCCCCCTTAGACAGTCTCATCCTCCTCTAGAGACTGTATTGCTGCTCTATCTCATATCCAACAGCTGGAAATGTTGGATCGATCAGACCTCTTGCAGCAGCTCTTTGTTCATGCGAGTTATGCACATGCTGCTTATCTGACTCGATCTCTACTGCAACTACCGTCATTCTTGCCACAGTAGGTTGGGGATTACCTCACAATCGCTGCTCTTCTACTGCAACTATTGTTCTTAAAGCAGCTGCAACAACCTTCTTCTTGCTGCGCAGAGAGACACGTTTTCTTATCTTTTTGTCTCCTTAGAGACCTTTTGATGATGGGAAGGACGATGTCTTCAGAGCTGAAGAGCAAGGCCTCTTGCCTAGGTTCTTCATGTTCTACCCCGATGCTTACAGCTTCATCTTGAAGGGCCAATGTTGCAGCTGTTGTTTCCTTAGTTTTCTTCCATGCAACCCAGCAGCCTTACCAGCAGCACCCTTCTTCTTCTCTCCAAGATATTTACCAATAGGGATGGGGGTAGGGGCAATCAACTGTAAGCCAAGCTTGCAGAGGAGAGAGTAGATGGTCATATCATAGCTCCTTCTAGCAGTGGTCTTCTCTACCTCCTCTCATATCCACTTCAGGATAAACCTGGCCCAGTTCACCTTCTCTCCGGCCATGATTGCAGTTATGATCCTGAAGCATAGGTCTATGTACTTGGCATAACTACCTGTTCTACCTTCAATGGAGTATGCACAGATACCATGAAGAAACTCGAACTCCGGCTTGAAGAGTTTCTTCAGATTACTTCTCTTTACTTTGGCCTCTGCATCTCTTACTCTGAAGAGATCTACATCTCCTAAGAGATATCTTTGCCGTGTGTCAAGAGTTGACTGGGGGTCAACCCT
Organism: Scutellaria barbata; assembly: GCA_028654395.1. Classification (NCBI taxonomy): domain Eukaryota; kingdom Viridiplantae; phylum Streptophyta; class Magnoliopsida; order Lamiales; family Lamiaceae; genus Scutellaria; species Scutellaria barbata. Next base: position 11,657,981 of record CM053656.1, on the reverse strand, counting down.
TCTAAAAAAATACTGAAGGCGGCGGTGATATTCCTCATGGACTACGTCTTGTCCTCCTCATCTTCATCCATCCTGAACAGAATGGAGCATCTCCTCTCCTTGTCTCTTCTGGCAAACGCGTAGAATCTCTGGACAGATTCTACAGAGAACCCGACGTAGATGATGGTTAGGAGTCCTAGAATCTAGGTCCTTTCCAAGGCTTTGAAAATCCTTGCGATTATGGAGTTTTCGTACATCCCAAAAGCATAAACATGCTCCTGGTTGACCAGGCATCCGTTAAGAATGATCGTTTGTCTGGCAGCCATTGTATATGTGAGAAATGTTTGAAGAAACTGCTCTGAAACGATTTTGAAAAATTTGGAGAGAGGAAAACTTCTCTTT